>OZ023208.1:6399374-6709089 GCA_963995525.1 Escarpia spicata
CACCCGCACGCACGCACGCACAAAGTCATATACACATACGTACACGCGCACACACGCACACACGCACACACGCACACACGCACACACGCACACACGCACACACGCACACACGCACACACGCACACTCGCCCACCCGCACGCACGGACAGCATAGTGTTAAATTGACTGATTGACAGACATATGTCTAAACAAACACGTGCGTTCTCCACATTTACGAATTGTATCTTTAGTGCAAATAAATGTAAGCAATGTAGGACGTGATCTATATATTAGTACGCTAGGTTTGGAGCATAGTAATCTCCTCTTGGAGCATAGTAATCTCCTCTTGGAGCATAGTAATCTCCTCTTGAAGTGGTGACGGGAACGAGTTTACCCTCAACATACGGTAATGGTGACGAATGCTGTCATTGGTTTGTTGCTCAACCAGTGGGTGTAAGCTAGTGTGTCATTAATATGCATCATCCCAACACCTTACCATCTTCCAGTCGGGTTGCACGTGGTTCACTCCGAGGTATGCCATGTACGTGGCAAACCCCTCGTTCAGCCAGAGGTCGTCCCACCACGCCATCGTTACCAGGTTTCCGAACCACTGAAACGAAACAGTAAGCAACCGGTCACGATAGGAATACGTGGCTAATACTATTGAAATCACTGGTATCGATTTATGGGGGGGGGAGGCAGATGTATGTTCTGAATTGTAAATTTTCGTATCCGAAAAATATATGATATTCTAATTCTTCGTGTCAATCTTCGATTTGCTCCATTACATCGCCTAGTTATAAAACAAATTGTTACAAAAATTATTTGCGGTCAGCATCCTTTGTAGAAGATAATTAGCCATATTGCAAAATTATACCCCTAAAATACCCTTCTCTAAGCCAGAAGCCTACTGTGCAAGTGGCATATAACATGCCATCACTGCTAGTCCTTGATTGATATTGGACTGTCAAATATATGCCGGTGTTTCAATGATCCTAAATGTGAGATTTGACGAGTTGAGAAAAGCAACCGGAGAGAGGATTTGATGGAGACAGTCCATATCGGTTGTCATCAGAAGTCGTAAGAAGAAGACTTAAAGGGTCGTCACATCTAATAACTTTTACCCCATTATGCATGCTGCAATATATTTTCAATACAAAAGTTATACATTATTTACTAAGGTAACACAAATCAACGATATATATATATATATATAATTTGTTCAACGCTTTACTTGATGGGCTAATTCGTGGGACACGACTGTCGCCACTCTCTCCTTGTCAGTTTCAGAAGCGACGCCATTCTCGTAGAATACCACCGTTTCGCGGTACATAATCAATCCCCAATTCTCCATGGCACCGGCTTCAAAATCCGGAACAGCGATCATATCTGCCAGATACGAAATCGGCAGTAAGTGTCGGTCCGTACACACGCATCTGATTTAATGGACATGACGACAGTACAGTATTGATAATATATTTAAAAATCGATAGTTATCGCCAACAGTACACTGAGCTATCGCCAGTAACGACAGTTGGCATGTGCTCAGCAGGATTTGGGGGGCGAGGTGACATGAGACGGATTTGCATAAGGCGAGTTATTATACTGTTAATATAATAGAAGTGATATCTTACGAATTGGGACAGGACGAGTTACTAAAATATGTATGCTCGAAAAAAGTTGGTATAAGCGAGTTAATGTAAGAACAATTAGTATAAGACGAACTAGCATACCAACAATAGATGTTATACCAGTTGGTATGAGAACTATTGGAAAAAATTCACATAATTCTAATTGGTATAAGCCGAGTTACTACAACACGAGTCGTTATAAGACGAATTGGTAAAAGACGGGATGGTGTGGGTGACGAATTGGTGTAAGACGTTTTTTATTAGACGAATTGTATAATACGGGATGTGGTGGAATGAGAAGCAAATCATTATAAGACGAATTGTTGTAAGATGGGACGGTGTGGAACAAGTTGTTATCAGGCGATTTGTTATAAGACATATCAATATACGATGGGATAGTGTGGGACGTGTTGTTATAAGACGGGATGGTGTGGAACAAGTTGTTGTCAGACGACGTGTTATAAGATATATTAGTATATGATGGGACGTGTTGGTATAAGACAAGTTGTTTTAAGACGTATTGATATAAGACAAGTTATTATGAGACGAATTAGCAAAAGACGGGATGGTGTGGAGCAAGTTGTCATCATACGAGTTGTTATAAGACGAATTGGCAAAAGACGGGATGGTGTGGAGCAAGTTGTCATCATACGAGTTGTTATAAGACGAATTGGCAAAAGACGGGATGGTGTGGAGCAAGTTGTCATCATACGAGTTGTTATAAGACGAATTGGCAAAAGACGGGATGGTGTGGAGCAAGTTGTCATCATACGAGTTGTTATAAGACGAATTGTCAAAAGACGGGATGGTGTGGAGCAAGTTGTCATCATACGAGTTGTTATAAGACGAATTGGCAAAAGACGGGATGGTGTGGAGCAAGTTGTCATCATACGAGTTGTTATAAGACGAATTGTCAAAAGACGGGGTGGTGTGGAGCAAGTTGTCATCATACGAGTTGTTATAAGACGAATTAACAAAAGACGGGATGGTATGGAGCAAGTTGTCATCATACGAGTTGTTATAAGACGAATTGTCAAAAGACGAGTCGAAGTGGCGATGGATCAAAGTAGCCAGCCTCATCGAAATAATTTGCAACAGACTGTGTTCAGTGATACCGAATTGGCGGCAGTCAACAGCTACATAAACATAGCTGATGTATTAATGGCCCATGCGGCCTAATGCCTAAATATGCTGGTTCTGCATTTACACACTCATCTGACACATTAGTTTATCTTACCTTGTTTTGGTAGCGGAAACGGAATGTCAAAATAGGACTCGTAAAACTCTATGATCTTAACTCCTGTTTTTAGAGCATAGTCGACTTGTTCGATAGCATCAGGTCTTGCCCAGACTCGGAACTAAAACAACAAATCGTTAATTTAATCTACCAAATTACAATATGCATTTATAAAATGCAACTGCACATTCTCTGCCTATATGAAACCATTTAACAACGTTGTTTCAGATAAAAGATAGCGTATTGTCGAAATCATTTTAATGCTTCTACTAGAGAGGTAGGCCTACACGCCCCAGAAAATGTCATATTGCGATCTGCAAGTCATTATCTAAACAACGATTAGATAATGTTGACAATAATGTTTCTTTTAAGAAGTCTCATTTTTTTATATTTTGCGTAACGGCTCGGTTGTTGTTTATATCCGAGGCGAAAGCCACTGTTTGTGCTCTTCCGGTGACATTCGACGTCAGTTGCGTCGCACAAAGACAACCCAACCTGACGCAACGTAACTTGTATTTAAAATGTAGACCCTTATTACGTACAATGGAGACTACATGTATATTATACTCGGCCCCCTGACTGTTTCGGCAGGCCGTCGGTATTATGCAAGGTGCCGACCCACGTCGTAACAAATGGCCTGCAGACTACGATGTACTGAAGATAACGTATAGTGTTTCTTATGTTGTAACTTGTGTCCTGCGTCGGTAAATGCAACTAGAAAATAACCGTTACACAATCTCGCAGAAGGTGATAAAATTTGGCGAAATGACCTCAAGCTCACGCAATGCAATTCAAACCACAGCACCAGGACGATTAAATTACCCACTGTTATATTTCCGTTGTTTGTAGTAGTTTCCCGATAGTCAAATTCGCATATGACGATCGCGAGAAGATATGTCGACATCTTCTTCGTCGTATCGTAGTAATCGACCACCCAATTGTCCTCTCTGAAGTAGAACAAATGTTTTTTACATCATCAGACTTAAAGGGGAACTGCAACGCAGCTGTTGTATGTCATATATATAAATACATATTATTTAAGTACACATTGATAATGACAGAAACCTGCTAATTTATAAGACACTAAAAAACTTATTTTGTTCGACGCCTAAATCGGCAAAATAAAGAACAAAGATGGCGTATCGCCATCTTTTTTCTACGCAAGTTCCAAGCGAGTGTTTTGAGTCGCGCCCATCTAAACAATGTAACTTTTCGGATTTTTTTTCTAGATTTATTTCAAAAATAGACATTTCTGCGCGAAAACAAAAATGTGGTGCATTTTTATACATGATAGTCGTTTTACAGGTCAACAAATAATGTTTGTTATACGTTCGGAATAAAAAAAATAAAATAAAATTGACGTCGATCAGCCAGTCGAAACTCCGCACTTCTCGAACATAGTTTCATGCGTACCCAGAATTGAAGGCGCTGGTTAGACCGGCTGGCGCAGACGGCGATGTCGAATGAGTATAAAATCAAATGACATATCATAAAGTACTCATAGTTACATAGGCGCGGGGACAGGGGGGCAGCTGCCCCTCTGGAATTTCAGACATGTGGTTCTGTCCCCCCCCCCCCATTAAATGTGAGCGTGAATGTTTGTATTTGTGGCGAGCGTCAATGGCGGTTGGAAGTCAACATTTGATGAGACGATTACTATGTATTTTTGTCGACTGTGAAAGGTGTATACAATTGTAGAACAGACATATGGTTTTCTGCCCCCTCCCAGTAATAGGCGGCGCGGCGGCGAAATTTTTTCCAAAGCCTCCCCCACCGCCATCTTCGGATGTAATAATTTCAGCCGAGACAGCGGAGAGAAGCTGAAGAAGGTAAATTTACAGCAGCGGCGCAACGTAAATTTTTTTTTCAATTACCCCCGTGTTCGGATGTCATGAGTTCACAGCCAAGCCAGCGGAGAAGCTGAAGATACAGTGGCGCTACGGCGATACATTTTCAACGGCACCCCCCCCCCCCCTCTCCGTCTTCCGATGTCATAGTCGAGCCAACCGAGACAGCCACACGGTAAAGGAAGATGTGAAGATATACGGCGGCGAAAATATTTCAGTGGTGCTGAATCTCCGGTAGGCCCCCCAATATGAATTTCGTTCCCGCGCCACTGCATATTTATATAATATTAATCACACTTAGTCGTGTCTTATTATATTCACATCCTTATTACATTTTTATTTAGCATTGGCCATGTATATATATATATATATATATATATATATATATATATATGAGTATAAAATCAAATGGCATATTATAAAGTACTCATAGTTACATAGGCGCGGGGACAGGGGGGCAGCTGCCCCTCTGGAATTTCAGACATGTGGTTCTGTCCCCCCCCCATTAAATGTGAGCGTGAATGTTTGTATTTGTGGCGAGCGTCAATGGCGGTTGGAAATCAACATTTTATGAGACGATTAATATATATATATATATATATATATATATATATATATATATATATATATATATATATATATATATATATATGCAGACGTTGAAGTAAACTGTGGGATTATATTGTAACGGTAGGGATATGTCACCGAACCCGGCAAATCGCTGCTCCCGGCAAATCGTGCCGCTGCAGCAGCTGCTCCAATATGTCCCGTTTCCAAATCGGTTTGGCCGAATATTATTTTCTCGGTGCATAGATATATGCAGAAAAATCGATCAAAGATGGACCTGCGTCTTTGACCAAGAATTATGTTTTGACGTTCAATGTCTTTCCATTCGTTACATTAGTATTTAGTCTTGAAACAGCGTTCGAAAATGACCACCGCAGACCCGTGCAGAGCTTGCGCAGGTGGACACGCCACATGTATCATCTACAACCTTTTTACTGAGAATCCTTCCGTGGGAGTATGTGAAAAGTTGCTTCCAAACACTAATGGTATATCCAGTAATCATGGAGTGCATTCAATTTGTATATATATTTAGGTTTTTGTATGCTTTTCGTAGATTTTACTGAGAGTTATGCTGCGTCGCCTACTGATTTACTGTGTGCGGCCGTGCCTGACATTTAGCGACTCAAACCAATAGCCGGCGGACAGTAATGGCCGCGCCCAATGCTGATAATGGCCAAGTTTGAAAGGTACAGTAGTTACTTCAGCCAGACTTGGCTGATATGCCAATAAAACTTGTTTTGAAACTGGATGTTTTGTTTACCAGTTGAACATGTTTCGGGGGCGTATCTTCCCAATTGCGAACGTTGTTACGGGTTTACTGAACACAATTTGGCGGACGGTATACCTTCAACATAGTTAGTATAATCTTAAGAAAATTATATTAATTAATAAATGAAAGACTAGGAACTGATTGCCTTCCTTAAAAGGGGGTTTGTCCTTTCGTTTGTATCGTAAAATCATGTTATGCAAACTGTACATGTTGTAACACACTGAGCGCCTAACTGTTTAAAGTAACCATCTGTTATTGCTTAAATGTATTTCGGGAAGAAGCCGTCTGTTTACGTGGCATCTCACCGACGGCGTGTGGGCCTCAGATCCGACGATTATATATTTGGTCGATCAGTATGTTTGAATTCATGCACGTGTAGTTTATAGCATATAACACGATTTTACAATAAAAACGAACGAACAACATCCATTTAGGTGCAAACCACAATTACTGTAAAGATAACAGCTTCTGTAGATACGTGTCAAGCTCCGAACGTATGGCAGTGCTTACGGTATGCCTATAAAATGTTCAGCTATTAGTTTGAAAAGGTGAGAAATTACCCTTTAAGCGCAGTGTGCTTCTTGACATTTAATATGTCATGGCTGAGTGATGTTCACCCAGCGGCCATGTTGTCACGTTCCTAAATGCACAATTACTGTAAGAGGTCATCCGTAGAGTACGTCACGCTTGTAATATCTGAGTAAGCGTAATGTAACGGTTTTTGAAATGTTCGTTCGTTGTGCAGTCGATATCAGAAGCTATAGCATTATTGTTCAGGCAGTTTTAGGGTAGGTTTTAACACCATTTCGAAAAAAACAGCAATGTTGAATGTACTGTGATTTTGTATTACTTTCACATACTTATAGTTTACGTATAAACAACGAATCGATACAGATATGTAATACATAATATTGTACTATATACGTGTGTGTGTGTGTGTGTGTGCGTGTGCGTGTGCGTGTGCGTGTGCGTGTGCGTGTGCGTGTGCGTGTGCGTGTGCGTGTGCGTGTGCGTGTGCGTGTGTGTGTGTGTATCAGAACGAACGTAATTTTAGGGGGTGTACGTGCCAGTTTTGTCAGGGGTGTAGTAAGACGTATTATCGATGTTATTTAGAAGTTTTTGTTACGTCAGCTTATTTATTGGTTTATTGTATTCCCTCCTTTTCAGGAGCTGAGTCCCCATCACGCGACCTAATGCACAACGTCGAGGGACGGTTGGCCACTCGGAACATTTAGACACTTAACTAGTTATCTCTTTTGACCAGCACCACAATGTAGTACTTTTTATCTTAATATGATTTTAATTAGCTTAACCTGTGCCACATTCATGTTGTGTAATATAATCACCAACTACATTCACATTGGATCCACTCACAATAGTGCGACAATGCTTCACAGTGGGATTATAGAGTTATAACGAAGAAGAAAATTAATAACAAGGTCCGTCAAGCTAACATAATGGCTTAGGGTTATATTGGACATTCAGTCGTATATTTTGTTGAAATTATGTCATCAATTGTGTTTTTGCGACAAAAACAAAGGCCAAAATAATTTTAGTGAGTACTGTATGCGGGTAAGATTGACCTTGGCAGATGTTTTGCCGCTCTTGTAATGTAATGTAATATAGTTAAGCAAACCTTGACGGAAGACTCAAAATCAGCCTATAAGTTACGGAACCAACGATACATTGAACGAAAATTGTTATGAATATTGACATATCAGTACCTGGTATCGATTCTAATAATGGGCATGTTTGACAGTGATTTCATATGCGACTTTCTCTCCAACGCCATTTTAAACGTCGCCTTAACAGCTGGTTCGTCAAAACAAGGAAACACCCGTCTGGCGAACGTCGTCTCCATTTGCGAGGACACCAGCCACCTGGAAAGGAACAACGCCTTGTTAGGAACATGAAGACGTTTGGTACACAAAGCAAAATTTATATCTGGTGTTCCAAAGGTTGTCTGATTTTCGATTGCGTTATGTTATTAATTACATGTACCGCTTGACCCTTCAACTTTACAACGTAACTTTTTGATACTTTCAATCAATCAATCAATCAATCAATCAATCAATCAATCAATCAATCAATCAATCAATCAATCAATCAATCAATCAATCAATCAATCAATCAATCAATCAATATATAAATACATACATAGATAAATCAATCGATCGATCAATCGATCAATGTATTAATCAATCAACCAAACAACCAGTCAATCAAGAACGTAGTCAAATAAACCAGTTTGTAACACTATTTAAACAGACGCATCCTGTCGAAAAGCTTGAAGTAGCTTGAAGCACTAATGTAAGGTCATGGTAGTCTTACTGTGACCCACTACTACTACATGTAGTACAAAATACACCATCGATGCTGTATAATGTAAAAATGCCACATACTTCCGCAATGCTGAATGTACACTGGCGGAATTGCTTTGGAAGACATTGCCAGTCCTTTTAGAACATTACTGATGATCTTCATTCAATCATCATACAATTATGCGAAACGATCAACATAATTGATCGAGTCATGTTGTCTACCCATGTGTACTTAGTGGGTTATATAATATAATATAATATAATACATTTCTCGTGTTCATAGTAGGTTATACGTTGAACCCACGTGGGGTGTGTTGGTGAAAGACCTGAAATACACATATATTCAACTTGCTGTTTACATACCACGTGTCCCTTGTAATACAACACACTCCAGAACGCTTACTTCGTTTCGTTGTCTTGCTTGTACGAACTCAAATAAATCCCAATCAGATTTTGCCTTAGCCGTCCATTGAAATAGATCGTTAGGTTATACCGGAAGCCTGGTTTGAGCGGCCGATCAAAGCTGAGAACGAGGAATTCTCGCAACTTGTCCTCCCTCCAGGACACACTCTTCGGGCTTTGTTCTTCGGCGGCGCCGGAGTCCACCTGCATCTCAATCGACGCCGTCAGGATGTCCAAGTTCTTCGTATGTAGAGTGACCGTCTCCGTCTGTCGTTTACAGGTGACGTGTATGTGAACGCTGCCACTGAAGTTGAACTGTGCCGGGTCATCGCCGTAGATGTCCGGTCTTAGGTGGACGTCGTAGTGCTTCGGGTGGACGTTCAGTGGAAGTCGCACATCCTTCGGAAGTGGCTCTCTCGTCGGGGCTGCCGCAGTCGGCTCGGGCTCTGGACCACACAGGCCTATACGGTATCAGAATGCAAGCGACGGTTAGTTTCATTTGCAGACAATAGCTGCGTTGTAATCAGACAAGCTTTGCAATATATAATAAAACAAATACTGGCTACATAGCAATATGAGAAAGTACTTTTATATTTGCAATATCCTTTAGTGATTCAGAAAGCAACGCCATTCCCAACATTGTCGCTGTTGGAGATGATTTGCGTTGACATTCACGTTTTATTTATTACATATCTTAACACATGCATAAATGGTTTGGTCAATCGGAACTCTTTTGTCTCAGCTGTTGCAGTGCAAACGCACCCACAGCCACTGCAAAGCCTACGGGTCTGAATATGTCATGTACACCTGTAACGTGATGTGTCAATTAATAATTCCAGTGGCAGTGAAATTACATTCGTTCCAGAAAGACAGAGAACCGTTGTTCCTTTCATGCGATATTTGGCGTAAGCTTTTCGTCTCGCAAACATCTAGTACGACTGTTTGATGCCGTCATACGCGCACTTGGAGACAATCAGTGCCGTTATCGATTCACTCCAGCATTAGCATTAAGCAAGCTAATTTATTAAATGTTTTTATTCATCGTTTATTTACGTTATTTAATTTATTAGTATTATTTTACCATCTATCACACGTTAACCGGTTTGAATTCGTGGGTCGTCAGGCAAGTCCCGCGACTAGAATTTAGGTCGCTACCAAAATAGGTTAAGAACCACTGCGCTGTAAGAACATGCACAAAATACCTTCTTGAAAGACACAAAATTAAGCAGAAACCCGCTAACTTAAAAATATAATAACTCGCATATATCAGTTTTTAGTATATTAATATACATTTATGTTATTGCTTGTACACCGCATCGATCCGCTATGCGGGAATTAGCGCTAAAGAAATATCGTATTATTATTATTAAAATATATTGTTCGACAATTTGAAATTGACATTACTGCTAACACAAAACTGGTGTAAGAATTTCAACACTACCCAATTTGAAAACACTCTAGAGTGATTTTAACTTAAGTTGAACACACCCTAGTCAAGTTGATAAACACTCAAAAGTAATGTGTAACAACGTTGGCGTTTCTAAAGTATTATATTCATTAGTGCTTTTTTATAACGTAACGTGTAAATAATACGTTTTAGGACCAGTCTTGAAATTGCTACACCGGTGACGTTGTGTTGAACAGTGCTTGGGTTCTTTCAATGAAGCAGATACCGTTTGTTGCACTGCCATTTGCACATAATTTATTATCATGCGGGTGGGTACATAAAGCTCTGTCGTCGACTTCAAACTAGTTGCTGACATTTAGCAAGCAAGACAGAAAAGACAAAACGTTTCAACGTCGGTCCCCAGGCGTTACCCACTGCTTTAGATCTCATTGAATGGAATGCTGTTTCTGCCAAATACTAAACATTTGATATATGTGTAGGATGGCCTTAGTGTAAGTTGACCCTGATCGTAACGTTTAACTGACTGTGCGTACATACTGTCGCGCGAATACCACGCCAACAGTAGGTGTGCATCATCACCAACCATGCAATATTTATCACCGGATCTGTGTTTTGTAAGTCAGGCAAGACAAATAATACTAACAATTCACACAATTAAGATATATGGATATTGCGGTCATACGACGTAAACACACACGAACACGCACCGCACACACATACGCGCGCATACGCACGCACGTATGCACCACACACGCACACGCACACGCACACACACACACACACACACACACACACACACACACACACACACACACACACACACACACACACACACACACACACACACACACACACACACACACACACATACACAAACACACAAACAAACACACAATATATATATATATATATATACATATATTATATATATATATATATACAATGTATATATATATATATATATATATATATATATATATATATATATATATATATATATATATATATTTAGTTTTTTCCAGTTTATCACAGGTATTATTTATTAGGGTGTAAAATACATGGAAATATCGATGAATCGCGATAGTCGTTGTCGTGATGCAATACTATCAATAGTAAATTTTACTTTTCACCAAAAACCTCCAACTGCATCCCCTTGCCAAAATATTGTGGGGCTACTCCTATTTCCAGCTCACACCAAACATATTGCAGACTCAGCCCCCAAGCCCCCCGGTTCCGGCGCCTATGTGAAGAGATGAATAAGCCAATGCACTTTACCAATCATTGTATTAGAAAACCCCAATATGTCACCCCATAGTGTTCTTATAGCACAAGCAAATTGTCCTACAGGGGCGGTCTGGTGGTAGTGCGTATTTATGGGATAGGCTTAAGCGTTGTGTTGCAACGAACGAGCATGAAGGTGTAATTTAAGAATGTATTAATTATATATTGTATATATATATATATATATATATACAATGTATATATATATATATACATATATATATATATACAAGCAGTCGCTAGCATAGGAGCCATCGTACATTTGTTTATACATACACAGTTTCTGATAGCAAACAAAACAAGAACAAAATCTCAACTAATCTATATATATACATATATATCGACTGCTTGTAGTCTCAATAGGATTTTCCAAGATATAAACTACTTCTGATTTTGAATCTGACACTGAAAGCTCACTTCTGTTCTTGTCTGCGGCCAGCTTGAGGCACTGCTGCCACAGCGGCTCGACGGAAGGTGGCGGGGCCGAGGGCGAGAGGAAGTGAACAAGAAGGCCAACGACGACGACGGTGACGACGGCGCCGACAACGAGCAGGAGACAAGCGAGGTGACTCACGAAGAAGCCCTTCCTTCCCTTCTTTACGACGCCCTCCATTGGCCCGCTGAAGTTGTGGAACTGCGGTGTCTCCGTCGGCGGCATTGTGACGATCCGGTCGTGACGGATTCGTCGTAATAACTAACGGCCGTATCGAGGAGGCGTACAACTCGCACTCGAAGTGGCCGCTTCGCGGCGCCACACGCGGCTGCAAGCGGCACTAGAGCCACCGCTCAGTGACACCAAAGACATTAAATAAAGACGTTTCACTCGCTGCTTTTCTGTCCCGGCAGCCGTCGCATGGCAGACGGGGCACCATGACCGTTTCGTTATGACAGACGTCGGCGGAAAAAAACAATAAAAGGGGCTGGGTCGTACTATGTGGCGGCAGGTGCAGGCTACTACAGGAACAACCCATGTCTATCTTTCTTTTGTTTTCCGGCAATGAAGCATGACTTACTTACATATGTCATCCATTTAGCGTGGCGAGATGATGAACTGTTTCCACACTTCCACTGTCAGTGTGGCTGCCAAACAAGTTCCACTGAGGCCGATGTCCCTCTCGATGTCGTCTCAGTCAAGTGTTTTCTCTAGTGTTTGAGTCAGTGTTCAAGATTCACAACCGCATCTGAGGATAGGTTCAACTTTGGTCTTAAAGATGTTTAGTTTGATGTTTCTGTGTATTGACGAACGCCGTACATTATTCAGTTGATGAACTGCTGCCCAAGCCTGGGCTTTGCTACACTGATTGTTATGTCGAGAGTTGGTGTATGAGCCGAGGTATTTGAAGTCTTCTACTTTCTCTATCTGATTCCTATCTAATTTGTGTAGTTTAAGATTTGGATTGATGTACAAGTACTTGGTTTTGTTTGGATTGAGTAGTTTTAGAAACACTTTGAACTTTATGGAGAAGGAGTTCTGCTTCGTGTAGTGCGTGTCAGCAAACAGAGTGACGTCATCAGCAAAATGGAGATCAGAGAGATATTGGGCTGGATACATGGTGTTTCGACGCCTGGAGAGGGTTGGGAGCACGGCAGTTATAATGTTTTTACAACGTCTACATGCTGTCGGAACTAAATTCGCTCTGCTTAATATAACATGTCATATTAAAATAAATCTAAAGAATCTTTGCGCTTTTGATCGATTGTTGACATAAATAACAA
The DNA here is from genome assembly GCA_963995525.1 of Escarpia spicata. Taxonomy (NCBI): domain Eukaryota; kingdom Metazoa; phylum Annelida; class Polychaeta; order Sabellida; family Siboglinidae; genus Escarpia; species Escarpia spicata. Next base: position 6,412,533 of record OZ023208.1, read on the forward strand.
TTATCGTATCGAATGAATGCACAAATACTGTTTAGAAATTTGCTTTGAATTTGCTATTAACGATTTTTGATCGATGAAAGCGAAAATGCCTTTCATCGACCAGCGTACAAGTGTTACTATTAATACATTCTTAAATTACACCTTCATGCTCGTTCGTTGCAACACAACGCTTAAGCCTATCCCATAAATAAGCACTACCACCAGACCGCCCCTGTAGGACAATTTGCTTGTGCCATAAGAACACTATGAGGTGACATATTGGGGTTTTCTAATACAATGATTGGTAAAGTGCATTGGCTTATTCATCTCTTCACATAGGCGCCGGAACCGGGGGGCTTGGGGGCTGAGTCTGCAATATGTTTGGTGTGAGCTGGAAATAAGATTAACCCCACAATATTTTGGCAAGGGGATGCAGTTGGAGGTTTTTGGTGAAAAGTTAAATTTACTATTGATAGTATTGCATCACGACAACGACTATCGCGATTCATCGATATTTCCATGTATTTTACACCCTAATAAATAATACCTGTGATAAACTGGACAAAAAACTAAATATATATATATACTGACTCACAGTTTACATGGTTTTGTAACCTATTGCAAAAGTATTATTTACAAAACGATATAATAATCCACTCATTTCTGTTCTTGTCTGCGGCCAGCTTGAGACAATGCTGCCACAGCGGCTCGACGAGAAAGAAGAGAAAACCAGGTAGAAAGAAAAAAACAGGTAAAAAACCATCCGGGAGTACCAATAATGATCAATTCAGTTTTATTTGCTTTTAATTTCAATTTATTGTCAGTTATCCAGTGGAAGATATCTTGAGGGCAATCATTAATTTGGTTAAGGGAGCGATTTGTATCCAGGGTAGCCAACGGAATGTAGATCTGAGTATCATCAGCATAAAGATGATGATCGAAGTTATGACTTTGTATAACAGCGCTTAGTGGCGTGGTGTAAAGAGTAAAAAGCAAAGGCCCAAGAACAGAACTCTGGGGAACACCAAATAAAGTTGGCAGTGCAGCCAAAAAGCAGTTCCCAATCTTTCTGGTTTGGTATATATCAGTTAGATATGAAGAAAACCAGCTTAGAGCTGTGCCATATATGCCGTACCACTTTAACATGCGTTCAATGAGAATGTTGTGATCAATCGTGTGAAAAGCGTCAGAGAGATCTAGTAAGGTAAGTGCAGTCACTTTACCATTATTAATGTTCAAGTTACTGTCATTGTGAACCTTTAAGAGGGCAGTCTCTGATGAATGAAACTGCCTATATGCTGATTGTGACACTTTAGTTAAGACATCTGTGCTAATGTGAGACCTTAGACGACTTGCTATAAACTTTTCTAGTATTTTGGAAATAAAGCTGAGGTTAGAAATACGTCTATAACTGTTTAGGTCTTGTTTAGGCAGGAAAACCGCCAGAACAAAGTTATGCATTTATAGTTGTTATAGGTCCAATTAATGTATCGAGACATGCTTTTAGCAGTATTGCTAGAAATTGATCAAGTTCACAAGACATATCTGAGGAGGACATAATTAGTTTCCTAACGTCATCAACTGTTGCAGGTTCAAATGATACAAATAGAGAATTTACTCGTGGAACGTCCACATTTACATTACTTAAAGTATGGCCTGGGAAAGCAGAACGAATAATACTGATATGTTATTCTTAAAGTGACTAGAGAACGAGTCACATAGAGACTTAATTGATACAAGATCAGGTAGCGATGGAGCAGGCCGTCTAAAATGTTATTGATGTATTTCCATAACTGACGCAGATTATCAGACTTATTTGTGACCATTTTTGTATAATAATCTGATTTAGCTTTGGCCATTATATTGTAGCGATATGGGAGTGCAACGTTAGGTCTTCGGAGATGGAGATGCTAAGATAAACATTGTTGTTTACGCGTTCCAGGGTATCGTCATTAAGGCTGTAGAAATAATCAGTTTTGTTCTTTACACTGCGAATATAACATGTATTTGTATTGAAGCTCATTCCCCCGCCCTTTGCCCACTTCTCAGGTTGCTTCAGGGCGTTTTTGAGGGCAATGTGCTCTCAGTTTTTTATATCTCTATATAGTATGCAGTCATCAGCAAACAGGCAGACTTTTGACTTGACTGATGGTGGTAAATCAATTATATGGCAGTGGAAGAGCAAAGGGTCAAACATGGTGCCTTCTGGAGCGCCAGAGTCAACGGGTACATCTCTCGATGTTTTGCCACAGAGCATAACTTTCATCGATCTTCCAATTAGGAAGTGTTCTAGCCACGTGAGTATGGTCCCTGCTTTCCCGTAGTGGGGTACTTTGTGTAGGAGTTTTCTGTGAGGGACTTTATCGAATGCCTTGCTGATATCCAATATCGCCAATAGTGTCTACATGAGTTCCAGAGTCGAAAGAAGAGAATAAGTCATGCATGGTGGATAGAAATTATGTTTAACAGAAGCCTGCTCTGAAGCCGTAGTTGAGGTGCGTTAGGGTGTTGTGTTCTTCAAGGTAGGTCATGAGGTGGCGGTAGATGTTGTGTTCGGGAATTTTGCGTGGGACATATGTAAGGGAGTTTGGATGATTGTTTTATTGTTGGTGCGTGTCTCCTCTCTTAAAGAAAGCTGTCACGTTTGCTGTGCGACAGTCAGACGGTAGGATGGCCTGCCCAGAGATCGTTCACAGATATCCTGGAGTGCTGGAGATAGGGTGTCAGCACAGTTCTTCAAGACGGCATTGCGATCTGGTGAGCGTCACGTGCTGTGTGAGGATTGATGGGTTTGAGTAATTTGCATACTCCGACTTTGTTAATGGTGATATTGTTTATAACGGGGTGTTGAGGGGATGAAAGTGTGAGGGGGCGGATCTGTCTTCGCTAGTGAAGGCACTCTGGTTCAGAAGGATCACAGCCTTCTCCTTGCAGGCGCACACGAGTGATCCGTTCTTTTTAGGGGGTACTCCGATGTTATCTTGTTTTCTGTCTTTTATGTATCGCCAGAAGGGCTTTGGATTGTTTGTTTGGAGTCCTTGAGTTATGGTATTGTTGATATAGTCCTACTTGGCCTTGCGCATACGTCTCCTATATCTTTTGTATGAATTTATAATTGATCCATATATTTGTTTTCTTTGCTTTGTTGAAGAGTCTCCTCTTTCGCTTAACTAGTCGCTGCAGCTTCCCATTTAGCCATGGAAGGCGGCACCGACTGGAGTTTTTGTTTTGATGGTACATGTTTGTTAACAAATTTCATTAGTGTATTCTTGAAGGTTAATCAAAGAAATCCAGTAGACGTGGACATGAGATAGTTAGAGAAGCAGATTTAGACATGAGAGAGTGAGAGAAGTAACATAAAATCATTTTGGCCATCCATTACAATATGTCATTAGGTGTGTTAAAAGTTGTTACACGTTTTCAAATCTCAGAACGACCAGGTGCAATGAATGTGCTCGCTAAAAGTACTCGTGCTTGTTAGTAACGCCGGATGTTTGTTGCATTTTCCGTCCCTCTGCGAACCCAACATGGGGGTGTGTATCTAGTAATTAGAAAATTTATATTAGTGCATTATATGCAAATTGTAATAACGCACCGTGGTCGTTGTCGCGACTTCCGTACAACAACAGCGTGAGCAGCGTCTTGGCCAATTTGCATAATTGTAACAATGGCTGTCTACGTCATCTAGATTATCCGACAACAACACTGCTTGCATTGTGCATGCGCAAATTAGTAATGCCTTATCTGATGCAAGATCCGTCAAGAGCGGTAAACGCAAACAAAATTATTTATAAATTGTTATTCACAAAAATCGCTTTTTCAAGCGTCTACGTAAACTGTTCATGTAGCGAATGTTTGTTTGGTTATAGTAATAAATTCTTAGTATGTCGTTTATATTATCGGACCAAAAACACTGGGTAAAGCTCATTTTGTAAACACTTTCAAACACCTTAGGCGCGAAACTTTCAGGGATTAATTTCCGACCTCACGAGTTTAACTAAGACCTTCATTTTTTTTCCAAAAACTCTATATGTAATTGTTTCTCATCTTTTTATAGGATAAATCCACTGTTCGGAACTTAAAACATACTGCGCGCGTGCAGCGTAAAACGTCATTAACAATCGCAGGAATCACGCGCGGGACACGCAAATGGTGTCGACATAGCGGTGGTCTGACTACAATTTTGGGTGGAACTACAATTTAGAATAAAGTTTTTATTTGTGGTTTAAGAAAGTGTCTATCGTTTCAGATATTTTCAAAGTTGTGGGGAGTTCGTTCTAGATTTGGAATCCGAAAGCGTTATTTTATTGGTGTATCTAATTTCTAAACTGAATGTACTATTTTTTACTGATTTCCAGACGTTTCAAAACGTCCCAGCAAGCCTCCTATCGTCCAACGAATGATGTCGAACCGATTCCAGTTCATGACTGAAGATGATGACTGATTCCCACGAACGTTCAACAAGGACAGTGAACATCAAAATTCCACGATTGTTCACCACCGAACATTAATGAAGATTCTCTAGTGCATACGATTGTTCAAATCTCATAATATGTTATATTAATATGAAAGTGGGTAAACGAATAACAAAGGTTTCGCGATGCTTACACGTCAGTAATACATACATGTATGTTAAATCAAACGCTTTTGTGGAATATCACATAAAGGACTGGTTAACTAACAATTACACTCAGGCTTTTTTGAAGATTTTTAAATCACCCACGACTGTGGCTAGCAACCAGTTTCCGCCATTTATTAATAAATGTGCCAAAAAAGCGCCACATGTGTGTGTGTGTGTGTGTGTGTGTGTGTGTGTGTGTGTGTGTGTGTGTGTGTGTGTGTGTGTGTGTGTGTGTGTGTGTGTGTGTGTGTGTGTGTTTAGTGTGCGTGTATTGTGTTGTGCGTGCGTGCGTGCGTGCGTGCGTTCATCATGATTGTATGGTGTCTTTTGGAAGAAACCGAAATCCTGTTTCTGGGCATTGCAAGAACTATGGTTGTATAAGCTAATATTTGGTTGGCTGAATAAATCGGATTGAATTATTAAAAGTTGGATTGGAGTGGTGTGTGTGCGTGCATTAGTCTAGTCTGCGACTTACGAAAAAACTTCTGTGATATCCACCGGAACCGTTCGTCATTGGAATACACTAAAACATGTTTTCGACACTTACTCTTTGTTGTAGGAGCTCCATAACTTTGGTTGCATATCCTTTAGTAATACTTCTTGGTGACTGAAAAGACACCTTGCTTGTGTGTGCGCGCTTGAGAGTCTGATTTATATGTTAACATTTCTAATATTTCCCTGTCGACACTAATAACTATACATCATTGACTCTTTCTTGCAGGGTATTTATAATGTTCCGTCCTCTGTCCTCTCTCTCTCTCTCTCTCTCTCTCTCTCTCTCTCTCTCTCTCTCTCTCTCTCTCTCTCTCTCTCTCTCTCTCTCTCTCTCTCTCTCTCTCTCTCTCTCTCTCTCTCCCTCTCTCTCTCTCCCCCCTCTCTCTCTCTGTCCTCCCTTCCTTCCTCACTACCTCGCTCCCATCCATAATCCTATCAACGTGGCCCCTATGATAGCGATTATGTGTTAGTTTTAATAGGAGTCTCCTACACCATATATTGTACAAGCTTAATTGTCATGATTTTTGCATTATAAAGGTACGCTATATGTTTACAATGTATGTTTTACTTGTATCATCTGTCTACATTACATGTTGTGTAATATTGGGAAAATAAATACACCTGTCTGTCTGTCTGTCTGTCTGTCTGTCTGTCTGTATGTCTGTCTGTCTGTCTGTCTGTCTATCTATCTATCTATCATCATCTATCTATAACTAACCCATTATTTGTTAGGTGGCGGTAGCGGTTAAAGTTTAATCCGTGAAAATCCGTCACCATAGCTGACATTTGCTAATATATATACACTACAATAAGCATTCGGTGTTATGTTGTACGAACTATGGCTGGGAATAAAGCCGGAATACAGACAACTAAGTAAAACGGAACCCCGGTCTCGCTAACTAATTCGGCAAAATCAGCAAATCAGCTTATCCTAATCCCAACCATAACTGACTCCAACCCAAACTAAGTGTAGTAATACTCTTGACTCTAAGTTATGATACCTTTACATACTAACCACTTATCTCCGTCGTCTGATTGGTTCCAATGATTGAGCATTTGACACTTGTTACGAAGATTACCTTAGTTGTCTCCTGACGCGCCGGGTGGCGCCACCTCTTCACAGCATGACAGTGGGGATTATTGTGTTCGGATCAACCCCCTTTTTTACGAATCCCTCTTCTAAAAATGACCCCACCATTCCATTTCACACTCATTTCCCCGATAAACATGCTACACGACTATCAATGATTGCCGTTCACAAATGAAATATGCGCACAACTCTTGGATGTAGACCTCGGATAACTTTCGAGGGGTTTCGGACGTATCCCATCTGTACGAACGCCCTTCAGCAAGGAACTCCCGGTCAACGTCTACAGACCTCCCAAACGACTTCGTTCTCTCAGAATAATTATTGTCCGATGTGATGCGCTCACTCTGCAGCAGAAATAGCAACAGCAGCGAGCAGCAGTGTCATCACTATAGGGGCGACTACTGGAGTTTTGTTATTGCGATTGCATTGTGATAGCTGTATTACTGTTGTACTAGTATTGCGACAACATCATGGAGTAGCAAGTAGGATACTTAGGAAGAGCAGTTCCGAACAATGGTGTAAGGGTGGCATCATTGCGTTGCCTTTGAATCGCTTGAATCTCCAAACTGACGCTGCTTTGGACGATGATGTTTGGTGACAGGCCAGTAAATAAGTAAAATTACAAAACGAAATTGAAAAAAAAACATAGTTACGTACATTGTTTAATGAGGCACAAGTAGATCTGTTTGTCAACTATCGTCACTCTCGATAGTTTAATGCACTATCGGCTTTAATTACGGACAGTTGAATTTACTATTAACAGTACACTATTGTCACACCAACAATCGCGATGCATCAATAGTTCGATGTTTCGCTACAACCGTAATCAGCAGCAACAACAGCAGTGCAAATGTAGCCTTGGAGGTGCCATTGATCTAAGTTTGTTTTCTAATTCAGATACTGTAACAACAAACTGACGTGCCACTTAACCGTTGTACCGCGACGAATTAAGATAAGAACCTCCGCCGCCTGCTTGTTCGTGTAGGCGACATGTTGTGTTCCAGAACACCCCAGGGTCTCAGTCAAACGAACATCTTACAAATTAGCTGGCTACATAAATAACGAATGTGGTACGTGTTTACCCTGTCCAAGTTTGAAAGTTCACGGTCAGATTAACGAGTCACCGAACCTTCTTGCTGGTCACACACGTAATATACATAACGACTATCTTTTATTAAAATAATTGCATGAACTATTATTTTACTGGACAATTCAGATTTATTGATATTTATTACACATCGGTTGACTAAATAGAATATTAATTCGTAACATGTTAATATCGTGAATTTTCATCTAATATTTTTGAAAGCGCGCAATTTGACAAAACCATTTAGGTCGTTATATTGGTTTTGTAACATGCTCACTTAGACAGAAAGTTAAATACTCACTTTTGAAGGTGAAATAAACGTTTTTCATAGAAAGATTGACTGTTCTGTGAAATTCAAATTTTATGCAATGTCTCGCGATAAAATACCCTACAGCAGTGCAATGTGATGCATGACATATTACATTGTTAATCTATATGTTAATTTGATTGAACGGAAATGCCAACTAACGAGGCCTTATGTAGCTGTTACACTATGACATTTGTTGTAAGTTCCCTTTAATGCTGGCATTGTTGTAACAAGCGATACGCATATGTTACATAATATCAATTGGGCAACACAAAACAGTTTTGCCGTTGTCATATTCTGTTGTTGCTTATTTTGCTTCTAAATATATATTTGAATTCGGATATACAAACTGAGCCACGATCATTGAATCCTTGCAAAAAACAATGTTTTAACATGTGTGAATCTTCACAATTTTTTTATGGATGTTGAAGTCCAGTACTGGATGTGCTAATGTTCACAGAGAACACTGCTTCCAGATGTTGTTTTTAGTCCAAAGGGTGTTGTTGATCTAACATCCGTCGCCTCTCATCAGAAATAAATGTTAGGTTTAGGGTCATATTCAACAGTTTCCAAATTCCGGAACCTCGTGTGTTTGTCCTGGCTACGGAACTGATACGATGATGTTTGAACCGTCAACAATAAGTTTGCTTCAAGATGTTTGAACTCTCGCTGTAAATGTGCGTCAATATCTGTGAACGCTATTAAAATGAGCGGTTCGAAATCAAGAGAGGAGGCGCACGTTTCGTTCGTAGGCCTATTCACAACCGTACCCACTAACGCATTATGACAGGGTTCCCAACATGGGGCGCGAGTATCCCCGGGGTATGCTGAAGGTTTCCAGGGAGCACGCGGGAGATGGCTGAAATTAAGGTCAATTGCAATAATTTCGCACACATGATATGGTCCATAAAGGACACAAGTTATTTCTATAATAACAACAACAATAGTAATACTAATAAGGTAACTTGTATTGCGCCTAAATCCTTGGAAACCAACTTCAGAGGCGCATCAAAACAAAAGGACTGGTCAATCTCAAAATCCATAAGCAGTATTCCAGTTGTCAACAGATGGGTCAAGACGCCAGGGAGCTATGGTGGATAAGCAAGGTTGTAAAGATAAGTTTTTAAATGACGACGGAATTTTGTAATGTTTTCAACTGATCTAACACTAGGAGGAAGCATATTCCAAAGGGTTGGTGCAGCAACAGAAAAAGCCCTAGTTCCAATGTTAGTGTTGGCTCTAGAGACAAAAAGTAGGTCAGAACTAGATTGTCGAAGCTGGATAGGTTTTCTTACAGGAGTAAGCAGTGAATGCAAATAAGATGGTTGCTTATTGGACAGTGCCTGGTATGTAATGGTACGGATCTTAGATAGTACACGATATCGTACAGGAATCCAATGCAAAAACTTCAAAAGTGGTACAGAGCGAGAAAAACGAGGAGATCTTGTAACTACCCTTGTTAGACAATTTTGGACAAGTTGAAGTTTTGTAATATCCTTGCTAGCGATATTATAAAGGAGGGAATTGCAATAGTTAAATATGCTGTAAACAAGCGCTGTTGAAATAGTTTTAGCAACAGAAAATTACATATACCGGCGAATACGGCGAAGATCACGAATATGATAAACACAGCAGCGACACGTTTGAGATATGTGTTGTCGGAAATTGAAGTTACTATCAAAGACTTTGATAGTAGTTTTGATAGTGAGTATGATATTATATTTCATAGTGAGTTTGATATTATATTCGCACGACAAATATAATATCAAACTCACAGTGAATATTATATTTGTCGTGCAAACGTATACATATTATATGTAACTTAACCTATATACGATGTTGATGTGCTGCGATGTTGTTGCTGCTATGTTGTACACTTAAGCTGGGAAAACAGAGTTATAACACAGTTTTATTACAAACATGTGAGCCGCTGGGGTCTGAATTCTCTGTGATTTCAGCAAGATGCGGATATTTTGGAAGATGTCCGTATTTTGCTGTTATGCTTTTGTTTATTTCAACTCCGACTTAACTGTTTCCTCTTAATGCTTAAATTAAACTGCAATGCTAAGATACCTAAAATGTTTTGTCATCTTTCGTTGGAATATCACACAGGAAGTTTAAGTTCGGGTTAATATTTCCCTAATGACGTAGTTTAACGTGCTTATATGTTTCTCTGAACAAAACGCAGTTTGACATTAGATGCAAATAAAACTGAATTAATCATTCTTGGTACTCCAATGTAGCGTAGTAAATTTTATGGTTTTTCACCTAAGCGTATTTTTAATCAGCATATCACGCCAGCAACCTCGGTGCGGAATCTAGGAGTGATTTGTTATAGTAACTTCAATTTCCGACAACACATATCTCAAACGTGTCGCTGCTGTGTTGGTCATATTCGTGATCATCGCCGTATTCTCCGGTATATGTCATTTTCTGTTCCTGAAACTATTGCAACAGCGCATTTTAGCAGCAAATTTGACTTTTGCAATTCCCTCCTTTATAATATCGCTAGCAAGGATATTACAAAATGTCAACGTGTCCAATATTGTCTAGCAAGGGTAATTACAAGATCTCCTCGTTTTTCTCGCTCTGTACCACTTTTGAAGTCTTTGCATTGACTTCCTGTACGATATCGTATAATATTTAAGATATGTACCATTACATACCAGGCACTGTCCAATAAGCAACCATCTTATTTGCATTCATTGCTTACTCCTGTAAGAAAACCTATCCAGCTTCGATCATCTAATTCTGACGTATTTTTTTTCCTAGAGTCAACACTAACATTGGCACTAGGGCTTTTTCTGTTGCTGCACCAACTCTTTGGAATGTTCTCCCTCTTAGTGTTAGATCACCTAAAAATATTACAAAACTCCGTCGTCATTTAAAAACTAATTTTTACAATCTTGCTTATCCACCTCCCTAGCGCCTTGACCCATCTGTTGACAACTGGAATTCTGGTTATGGATTTTGAGATTGGCCAATCCTTTTGTCTTGATTCACCTCTGACCTTGGTTTCCAAGGATTTAGGCCCAATAGAAATGATCTTATTATTATTAAAAACACACCAACGTTCTGACTTTATAAACAAACAAACTACCGCGCAAGATGTTATCATCATGCAAATGTTTACACTACGGGGCTCTGTTTGCTTCGTTTATTCATTGAACAAACGACAATAGTCTTTCAAGTATTATCCTCTCTAAACGTGTGCTACCATGCGAGCTAACGTATATAACCGATGCTTTGCTTCTCGAGCGCCAAACTTTCACGGATTAATTTACGACACTTCGCAATAAAAGTAACGTCCTTATGTTTTTTTCGAAATTCGCCGTTGATTAACGGTTGTTACCGGTTTTAGGGTTCTTACCGGTTTCAGGGTTCATGTACGGTATGTTAAACGAATATAAATCGATTGTTCATAACGTTACGCGTATTTATGTTTTTGTATTAAGAGGATCGTCGATTAGTTGGAAACGTTTGATCTAAATAATTGGTTTAATGCAAAAAACTGTTTCAAATTTACGTTATAGCAAACATTATTTATGAATACGCGATGAAACCGGTGTAGCAATTTCATAACACTCACCCGTTACCAGAAATACCGAGCTTTCGTAAACGCTAGGTTCGTGCCAATCGCCCGCGTTAAATGACAGATCTAATTGTTTTTGTCGCAGCGCAACGCACTAATTGTTTTTTTGTCGCAACACGCAGCCAATTAAAACATCGCCTGCACATCGTACGATCGGCACACGCATAAAAGACACATTTAAGTCATATATTCACCGCACGCGCTTACAATAAGTTTTTATCAGAATTCACTACTATATCAGACATGAGTAATATAATCCTTACTGTTGCTTTGAGATATTGGAATTAGTGGAATATGTTATGTTTATGATATTTATATTTTTTCTTGAATCAAAAATGAATTAGTTGATAATATAGTAAAACGTTTTATTTCAAGCCATGTATTATCCATATTTTGTTCTAAATGTCTAGTGAAAATAGCAGAGTAAATTACATAGTAACACCAATAAAGATATTTATTTTTCTTAAATGAGGAATTTTTTAGTTCTGTGCTTTGAAGCGGACACATTTCTTTTTTTAAGATTATTAATAAATGTCATAGTCAAAAGTGGACAGAAAACTCATGTATATTATGAACATCAATGTAATTTGAATGTTAATATCTTTTTTATAAATTTGCAATAATTAAACACAAAATTAAAACTACTTATATATTTAAAATAAATTTCCATGATTTTACAAACGTGAGGATGTATAGTAGTCATTTTGTGGAGCAAATATAAGCTCCAATGTTGTAACACAAGTGCGAGGAGAAATATTTATTAACTCAGTCTTTGAAGCACCCGAACATTTAAAGGAATGTCGTATATATGTTACCCAGGATCAGTTACCGGTTAATAGTCATTATAATACATACTTATTAGCAAGACTTGTCATCTTGTGCGTGTAAAGACCGTAGGAACCAAACACATCAACGGTAGGGACGTCTGGCTCTGCAATAAATGACAATGAAAGGCAACAGCGAGTATTATTTTACTATAATCTGTCTGACTGTTGACAGATATTTCAAATGTTTCGTGGGGTGAAATACAAATTGCGTACAATGTTTCGGGCTATTAAACGACAGTAGCCCTGGTATTTGGTTACCCTTTGAAGCAGCAAACCGTCGTCGTATTTATTCTAGTAGACGAACAGCAAGTAAATGCATAGAAGTCGGACGAGTTGTATATCGGGGTCTGAGCCGGAACTTCAGCACCCGGCAAAGACAATTATCTTGTGTTATCAGACACATACTGGTTTTGTATCATTTGTATCATGTGTACAGTTTCTCAAATGAATTGTCCTACACCTTAAAGGGTCTCTCATTTTATTTCAGGAATATAATGTGTTTGAAGTTATCTAATCGGTTACTGCTATTTAGAGCCTACGCTACCAACATAGGGCTAATCATTCAAGCTGGTTAACCCAACCATTTGTCCGACTTAGACAATATTTTCACAGTGTATATCAGCTGTGGGGTCGGCAAGTGACGGGCTGCGCAAACATTTAATATATAGGCTTTTGAACACCCATCTACCACGCAACACACTACGGTTAAGATGAAAACACTCACCTATCAATTTCAAAACACTAAAAATATGATATTTATACGTTATGTTATAACTAAAGCGTTTAGTGAATATAAAGCCCCCGTACACCGTCCGATTGTCTACGTTCCGATGCATTTCGACCGTTGCCGCGTACACAATCGTGTATAATCGGGGCGGTGAGTTCTAATAGGGTAGTATTTTGAAATTCCCACAGCCATTTCAAAACACTCACCCTGGAAACCATTTCCTTCCGGTTCACGCAAACTGCTGTGAGGTATATGTAGGTCCTAATGCTGATCTTTCTCTTGTTGACCTCCACTTTAGAAGCATCCCTCTGCATTTTGCACTTTCCTCCGACTTTCTCAAATCATCCTTCACGTAGTACTCCAATCTTAACTGCATGTGGTCTTCCCTTTTCTTGGTGTTACGCCGCCTCTGCTACCTCAGGGAGCCTTCCCGCAGCTTTCAGGAGTGTTTTAATGTTACTACTTAGGCGACTTGCTTATCAACTTCGTACCATAACTGTTGTAAAGTGTTGCGTCCCAGAGCACGCGCCGCAAACAACAAACTACACGAACATGTGTGTACAGGCATTGCCTCCATAACATACCCCGCTGGTTGACCGACAGTAGAACATAAAGCTAAATGTCTATAATAAAATAATATTGGTATGCAGATGCAACGTGACACCATTAAATATTTTCCCTAAGCCTGACAAGGTTGCTCTTTTATTACATTGGTGGTCTTCACTGTATTAGTTGCATTTGTTTATGTTTGTTGCAAATATTATTGTAACTGTTCTCGTTAGTAGTAGTGGTAGTAGACTTGACTACTGCACTTTCCCATCTTGCAATATTGTCTTGGACCCAAAAGCAATTATCTAGCCAGATCCATGATTACAGCATACTGCTGACGTAAGAACCTGCGCAATCTGTAGAGACTCTTTCAGGATTATCTGGCAATCTGAACATCACAATAAGCCGTGCCTTCTAACGTCACTATGACGCAGAGAAGCGTTGCAAGCTGCGTGGTTTCGACTTTTCCTCCTACGCGTGTTGCGCGGGTAACGAATGATCCAAGCTGGTCCGGATCGCTGGCGATCAGCTGGAGTTGATATTATACGCATCATTTAACTATTTTTAGACGAGGTTTTCCAGATGGAGGTGTATATCTTGCTATCAACACACTGTGTGTCATTATACAAATTTGTAGCTTAGTATTTCTCGGATATAACAGTTTTCTGAAGAATACCATTTGTGTTTGTTTGAGTGAGGTGTGTGTATGTGTGTGTGTTTGCGTGCGTGTTAATTTATACTCAGACACAAACTCCACACAAACCTACATACCGCTGAGCTTTGGTTGTAGTCCCTTTCCTCGGCTCTCTACACCAGAACCTGCTCCTCGCTCTTCCCCCTTCTCCGCGCCTCTCACTTCAGTCTTAATTTCAGTATTTTCACTTTAGCTGTGGCGTACCACTTTCCCTTCGGTTTCGCGGTTTCGCGGTTTCTCGGGCACTGCTATCCTTGATCGTCGGCCAGCCTCCATCGGCACCGAGTGACCTGCGTCTGTTGTTGTTGTTGTTTTGAACATCTATCATCGCCACCTTCACACCAGCATACAAACACGGAGGCATTATACATTCAAGGTAGACTTGTTTACATATTGTTTTTCCTGTTCGTCGTTACTGCTTCTCTGTACCTACATGCATTCGCTTCCGCTTGCATTCGACAGCATGCTGCTGCGCCCGATCATCCATCCTCGGTAGCCGTTCTGGCATGATCCACCAATATGGCAAATACAACGGTAGCGCAGTGTTTATATCGTCGCAATCTCAATAAATGGATTGCGGCTTCGAATACTCTTGCTGCCGTTTCGAATCATGGTTCACCCAGCTGTAGAAATCAATACATGGCTATATACAGTGGTGGATATTTTGGGAACGAATAACCTTCGCGCATTAATTGCGGCGTGGCTGGATGCTTCTCAGAGAAGTGGAGATGGTGTTCGAATAAATAGGACAGCCAGGTCGTGAAGTGTAAAACGCTTTATTCAGTTCCAAGGAATGAATACTGTGCTATATAAGAACATATATTTAAATACAAAATCGATCGTATACATTGTAATTCAAGGATAGTTCGAAAAATTACTGACCGGCGAGGATGGTTGGTTAGACGTTGTACAGGCAATAATACATGTATGCACAGTGTGAACTTTCCTTGGTGACTTTGGAGTTAGCTCTGGTATGGTTTACCCTCGACCTACATCGACATATTGTTTACCGAAAAGGAACTTTCCAGTGGGGCTAGCAATAATGGAACGGTGGTATCTTTTTAATTAGGCAAAACGCAAATAAAACTGAACTTCTCATCGTTGACACTCTACTGCAGCGAGGTAAACTCGGTGTTTTTCCCAGTGCGCGTCCTGAGTCAAAATATCACACCAGCAACCTCAGCGCGGCATCTAGGAGTAATGTTTGATAACTTCGTAAACTTTATAAAACACATATCTCAAAAGTGTCGCTGCTGTTTTTTTTATCTCATCCGAGATCTTCTCCGTATTCGCCTGTACATGTCACTTTTTGTCGCTAAAACTATTGCAACAGCTCTTGTTAGCAGCAGACTTGACTATTGCAATTCCTTCCTTTATAATATCGCTAACAAGGTTATTACGCAATGTCAACATACCCAAAATTGTTTGGTAAGGGTAGTTACGCGATCTCCTTATTTTTCTCGTTCAGCACCGCTTCTAAAATCACTGCATTAGCTTCCTGTGCGATATCACATTATTATCAAAATGTGTACAATTACCTGGGTCTCATGGTCCATACCTTGCCGCGGTGAGACGGCCTGTGTGTCTCAGTGACCCGGAGAGCTAAACCAGCCGGAGCTTTGGCTCCTGACAGGGTTACCCAAGACAGGTCGAAGGGTAGAGGCCAGACAAATAGGGACCACCCTCTCCTCGAGGCTAAGAGGTTTTACTGGGGCCTACAACCCCAACTGTAAAAAATACTGTTACAGAAACATTTACGACAAACTCAAAAGAGAAACATGGCTCGTGAGAGGTTGGGCCTTCAAACAGAAGCAATATGACGCAGTACAGTGAAAGCCGAGAGGAAGCTGTACGACCGACTGCCCTATTGAAAACCAAGAAAATCACAAAGATTGCTACCTGGAACGTCAGAACATTGTATGAAGCAGGGGAAGCAGCACAGGTAGCAGCGGAGATGAAGAACTACAAGATAGACCTGCTTGGACTGTGTGAGACCAGATGGTTACAGTCTGGCCAAGTGAGACTTACAACAGAAGAGATGGTGCTATACTCGGGACATGACAACGAGGATGCCCCGCACACTGAGGGTGTAGCCTTAATGCTGTCTAGGAACGCTCAAAGAGCACTCATTAGCTGGGACGCGATCAATTCCAGAACTATTACTGCCAAATCCATTACGAAAAAGAAGAACAGTAACGATTAACGTGATACAGTGCTATGCTCCCACAAACGATGCGGGAGAGGAAAGGAAAGATGACTTCTACAACAGACTGCACAATGTACTTGAAGAACAAGGGCCTAAGGATGTTACCATTCTCATGGGCGACCTCAACGCGAAGATAGGAAATAACAACACAGGTTATGAGCAAATCATGAACAAGCATGAATCAGGACAGATGAATGAAAATGGAGAACGATTCATAAACCTATGTGCCATGAACAGCCTGGTCATAGGAGGAAGTGACTTCTCACATAAAGACATTCACAAGGCAACCTGCAGATCACCTAACCATATTACTGATAATCAAATAGAACATGTGTGTGTTGGACAGAAGTTCAGACGGTCGCTTCAGGATGTGAGAGTGAGGAGAGGGACTGATGCTGTTTCTGATCACCACCTGACCTGGTGGTGGCAACACTCAAGCTTCATCTTAAGAGGCACACAGGGCAGAGCAGCAGCACAAGAACAAGTAATAACATAGATCTACTGAAGGACAAGGGAACGACAGTACCGGATCAACCTCTCGAACATATACCAGGTGCTGCAAGAACTATACGTATAGCAACACTGAACTAGAACCGAAGTGGCAACAAGCCAAGCAGATGTGGACTGGTGCTTGTGAAAAGACAGTAGGCAGAAAGAAAACAAAACACAAAGACTGGATGACAAATTACTCAAGCTAAAAGCGCGAAAGGAAAAGAAGGCGATATTGAACAGCAGAAAAACTAGAGCAACGAAAGCAGAAGCCCAAAGCACAGTACACACAAGCTGAGAAGGAGGGACAGAAGGGCATCAGAAGAGACAAAAGAAGCTTGATGGACAACCTGGCAGCACAGACAGCAAAACGAAACATGAAAGATCTATATAACATAACAAAGAAGCTAGCAGGCAAGTATCAACTAAAGGACAAACCAATTAAAGACAAGCAAGGAAAAGCCATCACCACGGTAGACGACCAACTAAAGAGATGGGTGGAGCACTTCACAGAACTATTAAACCGACACACTTCATAAGATCCCCCACTCACCCCCCAGCAGAGACAATTGTACCCATAAACTGTGATAAACCAAGCAGAACAGAAATCAAGAACGCTGTCAAGAAACTGAAGAACGGACAAACAACAGGGCCGGATGAAATACAAGCACAGGCAATAAAGGCAGATATTAACACATCCACGGAAATACTGCACAGTCTCTTCGAGAAAGTCTAGGAAGACGAAAGAGTTCCAGAGGAATGGAGAAATGGACTCGTGGTCAAGCTCCCCAAGAAAGGAGATCTCACAAAATGTAAGAACTATGGAGGAATAATGTTACTATCAGTCCCGGGAAAAGTGCTGAACATAGTGATATTAGAGAGGATGAAAGAAGCAGTGGATGCAAAGCTCCGAGACCACCAAGCAGGTTTCCGGCAGGACAGATCTAGCACAGATCATATCGCTACTCATCATATTAGAGCAATCGTTGGGATGGAACTCACCACTGTATGTCTACTTCATTGACTATGAGAAAGCATTTGACAGTGTGGACAGACAGACACTCTGGAATCTGATGAGACATTATGGCATTCCAGAAAAGGTAATCTCCGTGATCCCGAGCACCTACCAAGGAAGGTCTTGCCAGGTGGTGCATGGAGGACGACTATCAGATAGTTGCGAAGTTGAGACAGGGGTTCGGCAGGAATGCTTGCTGTCGCCTTTCCTGTTCATCCTCATGATCGACTGCATTATGAGGACCACCACGGACGGGAGACGAAATGGCATACAGTGGACACCATGGACTCAGCTGGAGGACTTGGACTTCGCTAATCACCTGGCACTACTATCACACACTCACAGAGGCGCAAACAGATGCAGGACACAATGTCGTTTTTGGAATCAACATCAGAAGAATGACAAAAACAACACTATGCAAAATCCAGACTTTCCTTAATGTCTGCGAATAATTCTACGCATAAAATGGCAAGACACAATCAGAAACGAGGAACTATGGGAAAGGACTAGCCAAGAGCCCGTCACCAAGCAGATCTTGAGGAGAAAGTGGGGTTCGATTGGACACACAATGAGAAAACCAACAAACACCACAAGACAGTCTCTGAGGTGGAATCCTCAAGGAAAAAGAAGGCGAGGAGGAAGGCCAAAAATACATGGCAAAGAGACACGGCTGCAGAAGCACAAAGGAGTGGCTACACCTGGAAAGAAATATAGAAGATTGCCCAAAGTCGTGTGCGCTAGAGAGTCGTCGTCGATGGCCTATGCTCCGCTTGGAGTGAAGGGCATAAGTAAGTAAAACTACCAATAATAGACTGAGGAGAGATCAGCCAGAAATCGAATGGTTATAACAACATTGATAAAAACTATTGTTTTCTCGTGTAGGACTAGGGGACATTAAATTACATACAACATTGAAATACCGCAGTATCTAGTTCTTAAGACAGTTCAAAGCGTTTTACACTTTACTCCCTGGTAGATCTGTTCAATCGAAAACCATCTCGACTTCTTCATAAAGCATTCAGCCATGCTGCAATCAACACGCGAAAACTATTCATATACAAATATTCACCATTGTTTATAGCCTGGTACTCATTCATACAGCTGAGTGAACGTCAGCAACGTAGAAGTATATGTTCTTTCGATAGGCTTCTTTGTACGCTTGCCATCAGGAATTAATTTTCTGGATGGCAATCGTGTTCAATGTTGTTGAAACCACCATCGTCGTCATCACAAGTAGTCTTGGTTGTTGTTGTTGGAATATATTACTTATTATTAATTACTTATCATCGTCGTCGTCATCATCGTCATCGTCATCGTCATCGTCATCAACACAACGACGTTCACGGTTAACTGGACGATGTTTGTTTGAGGACGTCGTTACATAAAATGTGTTAGAACTTATAACACCGTGGTTGGCTAAACATAGATTTATACACAATATGCTAGGCCTGCGATCATGAGCTGCCATATTCGAAAATGCGTGATTCTGCGATGTTTTATTGCGGTTATTAATAAACCAACACATCTCCACAACTTAATGTGATATCAGTTGGATTCGTAGGATGATTAATTCGTCTGTCAAATTCCCGTTTTATATAGTGTCTCGCGGTACGTCTACACGGAGTTCAATAACCACAGGGAATGTGGACACTAAATACACTAAATACAGGTGCCTGGACGATTTATTTCACGTAATTCCTTCAGCCATGTAAACAGTTTTTGAGGTGGCTGACCGGACTATAAATATGACTGTCGCCAGAAACATTCTACAAATGCCGTTAGTTCTGAGTACTAGGACCGAATATTATCTATCAGGCGCCAACAAAATAGTGCGCGTATTCGGAAAAAATCGCGCAGATTGAACAAGAACAAGATGTTTATTGTGACCCCAAAGAGTACAAGTATAGTCACAATATCGTATATTTCAACTATTAGTAAACAGAACTTAATTATAACTAATTAAAAGCAATGTAATAATAATGTAATAACAACGTAATAATGAAAAGTATGATGCAGATTTGACAATGCAACCGCCTTTCCTCACGTTGTCAAATAATCACCTCACTTCACTTATCCACTTCGGGTCTTGTTGTCCATAAGACTGCTGCGCAACTGCCATCTCGACCTGTCAACGACAACGTGCCTTTCTTCGCTCCATAGTGTCCATCCCAGTTGGTTTCGTTCTTTTTCCACTGTGGTTCCTAACATAATCAACCGCTCTATATTTTCTTCGGGCCAAAATCTGCCGCCAAACGGCAATGTCGATTTCAAAACCTACTACAACCGGGGCTAAAGCTGAAAGCCAAGCCCGAGTATTGTAATATGTCAGACTCTAACAAAGCCGAGTGCACGTATATGAGAACAATTCGCGAAGAATGATGACAATGACGCAGAGGTGCCAAGTCTACAGCTGTTTACTCAATTTGTTACAGGTTTTGCCGCTCTGTTGCCTGCGGACTAAAATCTGCCATCAGGCTGCAATTGCAAGGTGAACACTTAACGTACCGATTTAGATTCCCAATTCTGGTTTCGATCATTTGGTTTGCGACATCAAATACGAGCGCCATTGTGAATTTGATCATATCTGCGAATGTGAAATAACCAATTAAAACAGTGGAAGTGTCCGCGGATCTATATACAGTGTGTGTGTGTGTGTGTGTGTGTGTGTGTGTGTGTGTGTGTGTGTGTGTGTGTGTGTGTGCGTGTGCGTGTGCGTGTGCGCGTGCGCGTGCGCGTGCGCGTGCGCCTGCGTGTGCGTGTGTGTTTGTGTGTGCGTGTGGTGTATGTATGTATGTGTGTGTATTTGTGCGTGCATGTGTGCGTGTGTGCGTGTGTGCGTGTGTGCGTGTGTGCGTGTGTGCGTGTGTGCGTGTCTGCGTGTCTGCGTGTCTGCGTGTGTGCGTGTCTGCGTGTCTGCGTGTCTGCGTGTCTGCGTGCGTGAGTGCGTATGCGATTGCGTGTGAGTGTGCGTGGCGCGTGTGAGTATAAGAAAACGAGCACAATACCAGTAAGTGCAAATATGTGAAAGTAAAAAAGTAAATGTACCTAAAAATGTAAAAACAGATTCTTCAAGGAGGAAACTTTTTGCACCTATCGCGGCCTCTGCCTTATCTTCATGTACCGCCATCACATCATCAAAAGTGGTAGATCGATCGCTTTTTGGGCAACATATTACTTGGCACCTTTGACAATGATGGAATATGGCTTCTGCTAAATATCAGTTTTCATTCTTAATAAATCGACTACAGTGGTCGACATGCCAAAGAGATTAGCTTAAGTGTAATGTGCAGCCACATTGCTTTACCGCATAAATACTGGATTCGCACAGAAACGTGCTTTGTCGAAACGGAAGCATTTGCAAGACCTAATGACAGCAATCTCTTTTAAGCTAGACGCCTTTGGCATATTTGTGTAGATCTGTGAATGTGGGCATATATGTGTCTTAGCTTAGTTTACAATTCTTCTTCTGTCTTTGATCCTTTGCAGGATATGTATCACAACGATCAGTTTGTTATTTCCTCTCGACGTGTCGACTAAATTAATTATATTGTCATCTTGTGCAATTTCTTCTCTTTTCCTTCTGAGGTCCGTCTTATCACCATCTTTCCACCTTAATTTCAAACTTCTTCTTCTCCTTATAGATAGATAGGCTGATAGGCGCAATATTTGAAAATATTTCTTTGAGCTCCTTTTCATTATTTATGGACATTCGTGAAATACAAATTTGTTTTAATGTGATAATAATATTAATAATGATAATAATAATAATCAACGACATGACGACGACTACGACCACCTAAATTATCTATAACATATAAAGACACGTCTGCCCAGTGCCATTTTGTCCGATGTTTTTTGTTCGGTGATTTGTTTGTCTTGACGTTTAGTCCGGTGACATTTTGTCCGAATGTCACGAATGCCTTAAATAATATATTTCGTTAAACATAATGCATTCAGGTGAAATAATGTCTCCGAACTCACCGTTATCCAATTGGCGTTGCTTGCGCTGTATCAAGTGAAAAACGATATTCGATTGGCACAGGTGTGACATTAATTGACACATTTAGGCTAATTAAACTACGACCGTCGAGGAAAAATAACAAATTAGAATTCTTTATGAACAGGTGTGTGGCAATGACGTCAGAAGAAGTGAAGTTTTTGCGTAGAGAGTGTATCAGAAATAGTTGATGGAGATACAGTACAGAAAAGTTGGGGTACAAAAAATACCGTGTGGCCACAGCCGTACACAACTCTCAGACGCGCGTTTCGTATATTATTTTGTTGTTATTTTGTGTTGTTTCTGCTGCTGTAGTTGTTGTAGATTTATTGCCGAAAGTATTCTTTCCATCGACTAATTCGCCACGCCTTTGTTAGTCCGCCTTTGTGTAAAGGAGGACGGCTGCAGCACATACTATAGTTAGTTCTACCAGCTGATGCCGACTATGGAGACGGGCGGCTAAGACAAACAGCATTCCGTCGCAGTTGCATAACACTTTGATAAGAACTCTTTGGCTGCGCATCATCCTGCCCCGTACACGTGTTACTGTTGTATCTAGGTCAGGTTACGGTGTCTCGACTGGCGGCACAGATGCCCAACTCCTAGCAAAAGTGATGTGGTTGGAATTGTTATCTATTCTCGTACGCCGTACGTTCCTGTGTGGTGTACGCAAGTGCAGTGCCCGGGTGACGGGAGTACATCCGAGTGCAGCGGGCAAGACGCTGCTCGGCCTGCATGTGGTTAGGTGTCACTGAGCTGTTGCACTAGTGCCGCTTGCAGCCGCGTGTGGCGCTGCGGGCGTGGGGAGGCGGCCACTTCGTGTGCGAGTTGAACGCTGCTTCGATACGGCCGTTATAACTACGAATCCGTCACGACCGGATCGTCACAATGCCGCCGACGGAGACCCCGCAGTTCCACAACTTCAGCGGCCCGATGGAGAGCGTCGTTAAGAAGGGAAGGAAGGGTTTCTTCGTGAGTCGACTCGTTTGTCTCCTGCTCGTTGTCGGCATCGTCGTCACCGTCATCGTCGTCAGCCTTCTTGTTCACTTCCTCTCGCCCTCGGCCCCGCCACCTTCCGTCGAGCCGCTGTGGCAGCAGTGCCTCAAGCTGGCCGCAGACAAGAACAGAAGTGAGTGGACGGTTTTGTGGTGTCATGTTCTCCGGTTAACAAATTGTTGGTTCTCGTCCAACGGAACCTGTCCTGGACACGACCTGCCAAAAAGGTGGTGTTACTATTGATGCATTCAATTCCTTTGGCGAGTTATCATAAGCATTTGATAACTGAGCTGTACCTAACACGTTGTTCGCTTTGCATCGATACGCGACTCGCCCAGGAACAGAAGCAAACACGATTTACGTTATTATACGTTCAGCATAAGAATTAAGAACATTTCACATATTTTTTCACAACTGCTTATTTGTTAAGTAAAGTTGTACATATGTTATGCACGTAAGTATAAATGCGTGCGTTCATATGAGCATGAACGTGTGTAAGGTCAGTATGCGTTTATGTGTGTTTGGGAATGTGCGTGTGTGCTGACGTGTGCCGTGCGCATCTCGCGCAAAGCATGCGCGCGTATCGCGTTAATAATCGAGATTGATACGCCAATCGTCCGCACAAGTCTGCTCCGCTCTGATGACACAAATATTGATTATTTCGCAGCGTGCCGCAAGGACAACATATCTTCTTTTTTTGCAAACGCAAACAAATCTACCAGCGAGCCGCGCGTATTTCGAGGCGAAGTATTGCACTGATAACGCCGCTGATGTCAGAAACATGTATGATAAGGTCTCCATTGTAACCGAGACGTCGCCTTTCCACGGCCGGAGTTCGACGTGTGAACTCAGGCTTGCCCGTACTTGCCCCTCAGCCGTTTGATACAGCGAATTTGAATGAGCTGGGAGTGTTGTACCGTTATAATGAACATGACAGCACATGCGAACCAGTGCCGACTAAGTCGCCATGAGGATGGCGAGACCACTTGACATATCTGAACACTGACAGCGGTGCGACAGATGGATATTGGTCTCGCTGTTTCTGTCACTCGCGCGAACCGGACATCGGATAGTTCATTAATTACGGAAGCTACATGCTTGACCTAAACCGGGTCCTGGTCTTAGATTACGCGTTGCGGTACTGCCTATAAGAACCATCGTATATTAAAACAACGGGTAATTACACGTTAGATCTGCTTTTCTAGGAATTGTCTTAGACCTACTATATATTCTGCGAGTGCATGTAGGCGAATGTGTAATGTGAAATATCACTCCGATGTCACATACACTGTACGGTGAATTTCCGATGACCAGAGGGAATTTCACGTTGTTTGTCAGTGAACAAATCAATAGATGTGTGGAACGAGTTACACACCGTCCGCCAACCCGCAGCACCTCGGCCGGCGCGTCTTGCCCTGGTCGGGTGCGTACATCCCCCGCTCCCGATACGCGTCACTCTGCCGACGGTGATACCCAAAGGTGTCGTACTAGTTCCACCTTTGCGAGCACGTGTGAACGTTCTCTGCGGATCGCAGAAGCGTCGGTGTCTTGTTCCACTGCCCCCGGCCCGCCCAGGGGACCATTCCCGACAGTGGCGGTGCCTGAACAGCTGCTATAGTCCAGCGGCTGGTTCGTTCTCTAACGCTGGTGGTGCATTCACGCAGACTTGTCATTTCGAAGTTTTTACCTTGGCCACTGATAGCTGTTTTCGTAGTTATGGATAAGCGGCGAAGGTGTCACGCCAAGATACAGTACAGCAGTTAGTCGCGGAAAAAGTGTATGGTTATTTCTAACGTTACGGGTGAAGCCATTTCGTACGTGCTAGGAGGAAATCCGAGATTGGTAGCTGGCTATATTACCAGTAACCTGTTTTGCGTAGAGACTATGCAGTTCGGTATTCCTTGTAAAATCCAGAACGGCGCAGTGTAATATAAATGTATGAGACTCGCGACTATTCGCCCGGGTAATAAACACCACCAATGGGTTACTCATCTGTAGAATATCACATCATTTAATATTGGAAATTAAACCGTAATTCAGCTGTTCAAGGCTTGTTATGTTCAACTGGTACAACCAGCCTAGCCTTGGCGAGACCATATGTTGTTACCGTGTAGTGAGTTATTTTGCATTAAAGCATACATAGTCAGCAATAAGTCTACTAATTATATAGATACATTGTGTAAATTACAGCCAACTATATACTCATCAATGATTATTTTTGAATTGTTGATAATAAATATATGTTTCAATAATGTAGCTACGGTTGACTGACATGACACATACAGAACTTAGCAAAATATCAATATTTTAAGTTGGTTTGAAGACCGAAATTACATAGTAGTTGATCAAACTCTCACAAACGTCCCAAGACCATGGTCTACTGTGGAAGAACAACTGATCAGTTGTATAGCATTGTAACCCACCGTGCACACAGGACTACGTGAGATAGCAATAGCTGTGCTCCAAATCTTTTCATTGGCGTCGATACTGGGGAGGCGCTGGCGTCGATACTGGCCCTGACTGTCCGGGGAGGGGCTGACGTCGATACTGGTCCTGATTGTCCGGGGAGGAGAAGGCGCCGATACTGGTCCTGATTATCCGTGGAGGGGCTGGCGTCGATACTTGTCCTGATTGTCCGGGGAGGGGCTGGCGTCGATACTTGTCCTGATTGTCCGGGGAGGGGCTGGCGTCGATACTTGTCCTCGATTTATGTTTTATGTTTCTTTACTTTGTCTTCCCTCTCACTGTTGCTGTCTCCACCAGCTGCCTCCACAGCCCTTTATCTTTCGCTCATATTCTCCAGTCGTCTATCACTCCCTCCAGATCTCCCTCTACACAGACGTCCCATCTCAGTCTTGGTCATCCTCATCTCAATTTTACTTTCCACTGTCATCTGCTTTCTTTGCTAACCATTCTCTTCCTAATCGCTCCAGGTATCGAGACCATTTCGCCGTCTCCTCACCAGCTTCTTCTTGCAACGTTTGTTACACCAACCTTCTCCCTAAGCTCCTCCATTCTTCGGTTGTCTGTTTTATTCACTCCCACATATCCTCTCACCTAATTGTTTTCGCAAACCTACAGGTTCTCTCTCTTAATGTTTGTCGTCATGTGTTATTTGGTATGTAAATACGCAGGTCCCACTTAATTTCTAAAGAAAGTTGTACTTTCTCCCGATACACCGACCATGAATCACATGACCAAAGCGCGTTCATTACATGAACCGTCTCACATTCTCACATTTCCCTCTTCACTTCCCTTCCATTCTAATGAATAGTGCCGGACTGCAACAATAGCTTTGGAATGAATATCCGTGTTGAATGTCGCCCATAGGCATACATATGTACGTACATTGCAATGTATCGTGAACACCATTACCACACGTTGCATAAACATCTAGTGAATGTGCCAACGTCAATGGCCAGACGTAGATATCTATGCTTTTAACCCTTGTATCGGTTCTTGTCATTAAATTCGTTCCGTCCACCATAAACCTCTGTCTTTCTTGGGGATATTACTGAACAACTTCTGACATCCAGTATTGCGTTTGAGATCGTTATTATTGTTGTTGTTGTTGTTCAGGTTGTATATAAATACATGTTATTTTTCTACAAACAGGAGTACAATGCAATAAGGAAGTTATATTGCTGTATCAATTATGACTGACATTTCAGACCATTACCCTAACTTCATCGTCCTAGATGAAACTTCAAATAAACCTAAAGACACACCTCAACATAATATAGGCAATATTAAACATGCTCTTTTTTACAACAAAATAATTGGGATGACGCAGTGATGGCTTGCAAAACTGAGTGCCCAAATATGGCATACACTACGTTACTAACAAATTTAGCAGTTTACGTGATGCATGATGAACACATTCCTGAACAGATAATAAACCAAATAAATCCAAACACAAACACATCCCTGGATAACGTAGGCATCCTTATGTCGTTTAAGACAATGGTTTGCGCCGTAATTGTCAGTTTGGTAATGTACATCGCCTGGTGTGACAAAGAAAAACCCACTCCGGTTGGGCCATCACTGCCACACTTGTGGCAGACATAGGCAGTTGGTTGAGAAGAGAATGCAGGATTTGCAGATCACTACTTTCGGTGGTACCTCCTCTCGGCCAGTTGTGCTGTTCTTTTGTCGTCTCCTCTTCTCGTGCCAGTTTTAGCGACCGACCTCGCATGACCACGATCATCGGCGGCTGTTTCCCAGCTGTTCGTGTCGATTGCCGCCATCTTCGTGTCAAGCTTGCTGTTGTTAAATACACTAACCATAACTATATGTATAATACTATTGTACAGAATTTAGGGCGTCCGGTTGCTTCAACTAGTTTAGTTTGTACTGGCGTTCCGGCATTCATTGTTGCCACGTGTACGGTGTTGTATATTATTTATGCCACATAAACCAATTTCAATTCTATTTAGTGTGACATACATTAAGGCTACGTAGGTGAATTTTTGATATGCAAAGGAAACAAGGTACGTACTCATTTAGCGCAGGATCCAGTCCTCGGGACTGCTGAAAGCGCTTTACATTTGACTCCCTAGCAGACCTGTTATATCAAACACCAGGTCGACTTTTCTGGGAAGCATCCACCTATACAGGGTCCCCTTGCCCACAATTCGGAGCATGGTATCTGGTTAATATATTTTGGGGATTACAAACATGTATCAGTATTCAACATTTGACTTAACTACATAAGGAGTAAGGAGTGCGAGTAAGACTGAGATAAGATAAGATAAGATAATTTGGTATACACTTCATGGGCAATTCGACACAAACCATCATATACACAAATCATAATTTATTTAATATTGTCTCAGTCAGATTATCTCAAGAGTTAATGGCTGTTAATGGCTGCTATGGCCGTTGGCACAAAGGAACACCTCATTCGGCTCGTTCTTGCCTTGTAAGCACGCAGTCACCTTCCCCGTCGCAGGAACTTGACACACTTGGACAATGGATTATCTTAGTTTTTCATAACTGATTTTGCTTTAGCCAGGTCAATTCCAGCGCAGATATCGTCCACTGATGATAGACTGTTGCCTACGATTTTCTGGGCTCTTTTCACAATTCTTCCAAGGATCTTTCTGTCACCTGCTTCGTGCATGGGTACCACATCGCGGCGCAGAATTTCAGGATGCTTTCTACTGTTGACCTGTAGAAGAGTTCCAGTATAGTTCTGTCGATCTAGAAACTTCGCAGCATCCTAAGTTGGTACAGTCTCTGGTTGCATCGCTTAGCACAGCTGTTCACGTATTCGGACAAATTGGTGAAAGCCAGTGGCGTATTTATAGATTAATGTTAAGGGGGTGTATTGTGAGATCAGACATATCATGTGTTTCTAGCAGTGCCGTATTTCGAACAAGCATATGCCCTAACTTAGATCAAGGAATGTATTAAATGTGAAGCACCGTCAGCCATTTTGTGGGGGCACCCCTAATATATTCGCATGTTTATACATACTTCCATAATTAATCCATAAACTTTTTTTTATACCTCTTACGCCTACTCGTCGCCGTGTCTGACGGGCCGGGCGATACATCTGATAGACACAACAATCGGCAGCAGTCCCTGTGATGACTTGTCAAGCTGGCACCTGGTATATCACATCTGTTCAAGGTGACGAACCTTTGGCCGACATGGTTCTGACGCTGCTACGATTCCAAACGCATCCTATCGTTTACATACAGATTGACACGTCCGAGTACCTGATCTGTTGCAATGTGTACTAATGTGTTGTTAACAGACAAGTTGTCCTAATGATGCTAGTACGAAAAATGTATCTAGACGAATTCCCTTGCGCTAATGCACTTGTTCAACCCAGCGGGGTGGATTACACCAACATATATGACGACTGTGTACCCCATGGCGTGCACTGGCGTGTTGTAACTGTTTAGGCGCGGTGTATTCCCCCCTCTTGCCACACATCAGTCCCCATTCCCTGGCCCTCCTTTATCCCAACCCTACGTCCCTGCATTCATCCACCCTTCATTAATTTCCTTAGTGCCTTAATTCGCTCACTGCCTCCCTACAAACTACAAAATACAAACTACAAACGACCGCGCGGTTTGGAGGGCCCTGATCGCCAACGCTTGTGACAGCATGGCACATAGAAGAAGACGAATCTCCCTCTATCATCCCCCTCTCTCCTTCCTTCCTTCTCACTCACTCATTCACTCATTCACTCATTCACTATCCCAATCATCACTCACTCACTCACTTACTCACACACTCGTTCGCTCACTCACTCAGTCACTCAGTCACTCACTCACTCACTCAATCAATCAATCACTCACTCACTCACTCACTCACTCACTCACCCACTCAAGCACTCACCCACTCACCCACTCACCCACTCACCCACTCACCCACTCACCCACTCACCCACTCACCCACTCACCCACTCACTCGCGCACCCGCGCACTCAGTCACTCGCTCTTCCACTCACCCATTCACCCATTCACCCACTCACCCAATCACCCAATCAACCAATCAACCAATCACCCAATCACCACTCACCCACTCACCCAGTCACCCAATCACCCAATCACCCACTCACCACTCACCCACTCACCCACTCACCCACCCACTCACCCACTCACTCACTCACTCACTCACTCACTCACTCACTCACTCACTCACTCACTCACTCACTCACTCACTCACTCACTCACACACTCACTCATTCATTCATTCATTCACACACCCGCACACTCACTCACTCACCCACTCAAGCACTCACCCACTCACCCACTCACCCACTCACCCACTCACCCACTCACCCAATCACCCACTCACCCACTCACCCACTCACTCGCGCACCCGCGCACTCAGTCACTCGCTCTTCCACTCACCCATTCACCCACTCACCCACTCACCCACTCACCCACTCACCCACTCACCCACTCACCCACTCACCCACTCACCCACTCACCCACTCACTCACTCACTCACTCACTCACTCACTCACTCACTCACTCACTCACTCACTCACTCACTCACTCACTCACTCACTCGCTCACACACTCACTCGCTCACTCACTCACTCACTCACTCACTCACTCACCCATTCACTCACTAACACATACATTCACTCACTGTGTGTACAGCTACACACACAGTACAGTCACACACAATATGTGTTACGTACATACATACATATATGCGCACGCGGACATATAAATATATGTCCTTACGTATTCAAGTACGTACTATCCTCGTATATGAACTTACGTATACCTAGTATATTCCCTACGTTCACGTACGTTTGTATTTACACACGTGTATCCGTGCATGCGTGATTGCGTACATGTTTAAATATAACAAACTAACTGAAACATAACATTGGAATTGGAATTGCTAGGGCAAACAACTTTGCAAAGAGGAGTAATGTTTTACGGAAAATTTTCTAACCACAGCTTCGGTCGTGTCGGTAAACAAGCCCAACGAACAAATAACACTGCTTGTTCCGCTGAAAACACACATCTTGAAGCCGTGCGGTTGAATTAAGTGCAACTTCCCACGGAAACTATATTTATGTCAACAACATGCCATCTCAATTTCAGACAGCTGTCTGTCTTACGTTCTCCCTGCCAAGACACGCTCTGATTTTTGAAAAAGCCTCGAGGCTCTTACTTTGATTGACACAATGATCTATCGGATTAAATGAAGGCGGCAGGAAAGGGAAGTTTGCCTTTCATTTGCTCGCCAAATTAAGACTATTGCAGTGCGTATGTCGGGCGTCGTTAATTATAATAACATGTTATAAATATGATATACGACATATATTAAGCCTACCAAAGCCACATATTAAGCCTACCAAACCATGGCCATGAGTGCTCGCACGCGCATGCGTGTGTGTGGCATGTTTGCCTTCGCGCGTGTGTAGTATGTATGTGTGTGCTCATGCATACGGGTATTTGCCACGTGCGTGTCTTAATGCGTTGGTGCAAGTATGTGTGCATATGCACATGCGTGTTCGTATGCGTGTGCGTGTGTGTATAGTATGTGTACGCATGGGCGCGTACGTGCGAGTGCACGCGTATGTGCGTGCGTGCGTGCGTGCGTGCGTGCGCGCGGGCATGTGTCAGCATTAGAGGGATGGTAAGAGAGAGAAACACGAGTGCGTGCGCGAAGGAGCGTGTGTGTAGACCTGCGTTGGTGTTTGTGAGTGTGTTTGTGTAAGTGCATAGCTACAGTAATTAAATGATACAAATATGTGTTCAACATTGTGATTTGTATCGTTGAACATGTGATGGCATATACACATATCAGACTACAATACGCTGCATGACAACTTGTGTTTTTCGCCGAAACTTTGGGAAGCGGGATGGGCTGCTCTAGTCGGAAACTACCTACTCATCAGAATGTATTAGCAAAGACATAACTTCTTACGGCTCGCCGGCTGCTTGCAGAATTTACTGGTTCAGCCAATGACAAGAGGAAATACATATGGCGTCTCCTCGGGCGAATGGAGACAAAATCATTCGATACCGTCATCTTTACATACCCGAGAGCTTTAGCTCATGCCGCCGTGTGGGCGAGTTCTTCGACACTATAAATCGATACCATAAAACGCTACTAAAGTTACGTTTAATGCAAGAACAAGGAAGAGAATACCCAGAGCGCAAAGCCGTGATCACCCAGTGGCGACGCTGAAACGTGAACCCTGCGTCCGGCTTTGGGGTTAACCGCTTATTAGCGCTGCTAAGTAGATTAGAGGCAAGCTGAAATTCGTACGAAGGAAGGCGTTTCGCCAGCGTGTTTATCAGTCCGAGGGATTACCGAGGAGGGATTACAGCGAGGGTTGATCATTATGATCAGAACGGAAGCAAATATCGCACAGACATATCACGTTACAACATCCCGTCTCCTTCGTCAAGTCTTGCGCACAGTTCTTAGCATATCCTATTTGAACCTTAGAAACAATAGCCAAACTCAAGACTTATTTGTTTGAAATCGCATTCCCACCCTAAACCTTTGGCAGTCCCTTACTCCAATGGTGTCTCTTGTGCGTCCCTTTCACGATTTGGCCTAACGATTCTTGTATGTTGCGCCTCTGAGCTCAGATTCCTGGGGATACAGGCGTTATAGAAGTTTATATTATTATTATTTTCGATCAACTTCCCTCTGCTCAATTTGGTCTCCATTCTTACCTTTTCCATGCTCCCAATCGTACGTTCTTTGTTGGTTTCACCTGTATTAGTGTCACCGATATTGCTGCTACAAGAATATTCTTGTAATATGAGACTCTGCAATGCGATACTCAACACCCGTTGTCTTATCACGTAGTACAGTTGAAGTGTTTACACAGTGAAATGCGCATTATTGGCTTGTCTCCGGTCCGTCAAACACACTGGTTAACTTTGCATCGGCATTGTCTTCTGAGGCACGGAAGGATACTGCAAATAAAAAAAAACTACCATATATACGTGACATTCCACCCCCGAAATAAGTTGAATTGCACCAAAATTCAGTTTGAGATACGTGCCGAAATGTGGCCTATTGGTCAACTGATTTTAGGATTTTAACTGCAGCTATTAAAAGGAATAATTATTGCATAAACTATGCATCGTGTAAATACATTTTATTCAGATATGTCAGTACACAAAATATGTTTCGTACGCGAAAACATGAATTCCCACGCCGTTATAACACAATTTCTCATAACAGGTTTCTCTGCAAGTAGCAATTAAAAAACAACACAATTTTGCACAAGTTTAAGCCGGCACCATGTTGTTCGTGCCATTGGAAAACACCGATTTCCTAATTCTCGTAGCAACTAGAACTAATTTAGTAGTGGAGGATCACTTATTGTTATTAGTCAGAAGAATTATTGGTATTGTATACCTTTCGCGCATTAATTACAGCGTGGCTGAATGCTTCCCAAAGACGTAGATATGATGTTTGATTGAAGAGGTCTGCCAGGGAGAAAAGTGTAAAGTGCTCCGAGCAGCTCAAAGGACAGGGCTGGATAATGCCCTATAAAGGGTGTATTTTAATGAGAGTTGTATTACTACACAGCTATTGTCTGCAAATAAAACTAACCGACGCCTGCATTCTGTAAACGTAGGCCTGTGTGGTTCGGAGCCCGAGGCGACTGCGGCAACCCCGACAAGAAAGCCACTGCCGAACGATGTGCGACTTCCATTGAACGTCCACCCGCAGCACTACGACGTCCACCTGAGGCCGGACATCTACGGCGATGACCCGGCACAGTTCAACTTCAGCGGCAGCGTTCACATCTACGTCACCTGTACGCGACCGACGGAGACGATCACCCTGCATACGAAGAAATTGGACATCCTGACGGCGTCGATTGAGATGCAGATGGACTCCGGCGCCGCCGAGGAACAAAGCCCGAAGAGTGTGTCGTGGAGGGAGGACATGTTGCGAGAGTTCCTCGTTCTCAGGTTTGATCAGCCGCTCAAACCAGGCTTCCGGTATCAGCTGACGATCGACTTCAATGGACGGCTCAAGCGGAATCTGGTTGGAATTTACCTGAGCTCGTATAAGCAAGACAACGTCACGAAGTAAGTGTTCCGGAGTATGTATGTATGTATGTATGTATGTATACATGTATATATATATACATGTATGTGTGACCGTCTTTGATTTTGTCTTATACATACTTATAAATATATATGTGTAATATATATACATATATATATATATATATATATATATATATATATATATATTACACATATATATTTATAAGTATGTATAAGACAAAATCAAAGACGAGTGCCATTAATCAAAGGCAACGAGTGAGCACAAAAATATCATCAAAGCATCGTATCATTTCAGGTGTTACAAACAGGTGCACGTGGTTTCATGAAATTGACTGCAACCTGTTAATGTCATTATCGTTTGGCATTTGGAAAGAAGTTATAAAACTAATAAGTAATTTCCACTTGTCAAATGTAAGTTGTAAACACACTGTATATGTATTGCAGGTGATAGATCAACATATCCCACACGGGGGTAATGTAAACCTGCTATGAACTCGCCGAGTATCTATAAACTACTAAAACACAGTAAAACAGAACCCCTGACAAGGTGCAGACATTTATGTTGACTATTTGAGGTAAATCTACGATTGAATGAGAACAATCTTGATATTAAATTCTAAAAGAATAGTGAAATATCCCCCAAAAACACTTGTCGTTGTGACCGCATTTCGAACGTAGTTAACAAACATTTATTTAAGTCATAGAGGTGATTTTACAAACTGATTTGCTATAATACAAATGTTTGATTGATTTTAAGGAAAAAAATACTTGTATTTGTCCCAACAACAAAGACATAAATAAGTGATTTTAAAAAGCAGTACACAAATATAACATTTGCATTAACATTTAATAACATTAATAATCAACGAAATATATATTTTACAATAAAAAGAAAGAACATATTTGCTGCGGAACACAAACCAACCCTGTTCGCCATAGTATGAGCCACTAAGTTTATCGATCATTAATATTTACAGGTTACATTTAAAAACGCAAATGTGATACATGTAGCTACTACCATTATGTTTGTGATAGTAAGACAACCTTTAAACCACAAGGGGTATATTAACAGTGTCTACAAAAGGTGTTTTGTTTTCCCACGTTCACACATTCCCGCATTCTTTTCAAAGGTGGCTGGTGGCTTCTCAGATGCAATCAACATATGCCAGGCGTGTGTTTCCATGTTTTGACGAACCTGCAATAAAGGCAACTTTCAATATGACGTTGGAGAGGAAGAAACATGTGCAATCATTGTCGAACATGCCCATTATTAGAACCGAGATCAGGTACTGGTATTTGAATGTACAATTGTGTGTTGATGACGGTGATATTTCAATGTACAGTCGCGTGTTGACGACGGTGATATTTCAATGTACAGTTGCGCGCGTTAACGACGGTGATATTTCAATGTACAGTCGTGTGTTGACTACATTGATATTTCATTGTACAATTACGTGTTGACGACGATGATATTTCTACGTACAATTGCATGAGGACGGCGGTGATATTTCAATGTATAATTGCGTATTGACGACGGTGATATTTCAATGTACAGTCGCGTGTTGACTACGTTAATATTTTATTGAACAGTTACGTTTTGACGACGATTATATTTCTATATACATTTGCGTGTTGACGACGTTGATATTTCATTGCGTGTTGACGACAATGGGAATTGAAACATGTGACGTTAGTGGCATGTAATGTAATTAGTTACATTTGCATACATCTTCTGTGCGGTAATGCCTCCTTTCCATTGTCCTAGCTATTACTATGTTTATGTCTGTATATATATGTATATATATATATATATACAGTTGTGTGTGTGTGTGTGTGTGTGTGTGTGTGTGTGTGTGTGTGTGTGTGTGTGTGTGTGTGTGTGTGTGTGTGTGTGTGTGTGTGTGTGTGTGTGTGTGTGTGTGTGTGTGTGTGTGTGTGTGTGTGTGTGTGTGTGTGTGTGTGTGTGTGTGTGTGTACCTGCTTGCGTTGCGAGTGTGGTTGGATGAGGGCGTTCGTTCGTTCGTTCGTTCGTACGTACGTACGTACGTACGTTCGTGTGTGTGGGTGGGGGTGGGTGGGGGTGGATAGGTGTGTGTGTGTGTGTGTGTGTGTGTGTGTGTGTGTGTGTGTGTGTGTGTGTGTGTGTGTGTGTGTGTGTGTGTGTGTGTGTGTGTGTGTGTGTGTGTGTGTGTGTGTGTGTGTGTGTGTGTGTGTGTGTGTGTGTGTGTGTGTGTGTGTGTGTGTGTGTGTGTGTGTGTGTGTGTGTGTGTGTGTGTGTGTGTGTGTGTGTGTGTGTGTGTGTGTGTGTGTGTGTGTGTGTGTGTGTGTGTGTGTGTCTGTGTGTGTGTGTCTGTGTGTCTGTGTGTCTGTGTGTCTGTGTGTCTGTGTGTATCAAACGCCACTAGAGCGTGTTATTTAGGTTTTTATTCAGATAGATCCCACCACCTCGCCGTCGACTTCCCATGCATGTATTGCTTTATCATTTTCTTACTATATGTTCCTAGCGGATCGTGGTAGTAACTGATATCTATTTAGTATTTATGTAAACGTAGATTTGGTCTCACGATGCACAACACCGGTATGTTCAACTTCAGAGAGGACAACTGGGTGGCCGATTACTACGATACGACGAAGAAGATGTCGACATATCTTCTCGCGATAGTCATCTGTGAATTTGACTATCGAGAAACTAAGACAAGCGACGGGAAGATAACGGTGTGTATTTCGTTGTGGATGTAGTTTTAACTGCGTGAGCGTGAGTCGCTTTCACATTGTTTTCGGTCACCTTGTGCCAATGTATAATGGTAATGTTCCAGTTACATTTACCGACGCAGGCCACAACAAAAGAAACACAAAACGTTGACTTCCTACACCGTTGCCAGCAGAGCATCCATCTCGGCATGGGGTCAAAACATTACGTAATCGGGAGCCTAGTATTTACATCGAATTTCCATATTAAGTAATACTGGCCTGCATTTGAAATTAAAACGAGAATGTATGGTGGTGGGTTACCTTTGTGAAGTGTAACTGACGTCGGGGTTCGTGGGAAATTGAGTATACACCACGCTTCTTTTGCATAATTTTGTATAATTAAAAAAATTAAAAAAATTACTTTACAATTGGGTGATTTGGAGATCGCAGTATGACATTTTGGTTGTGCACTTGCTTAATAGCAAACACATGTAAGTCGGAGACAAAAGCCTACAGACACACAATGAACACTGTATATTACACGAAAAAACCGCTGTTACATATGTTTTTGAGAAATGGTAGCTGCGGTTTTTACGCGATTGGTTGTATCAAAGATTGATGATGTGTTGTTTTAGTTCCGAGTGTGGGCGCGACCTGATGCCATCGAGCAAGTGAACTACGCTCTACAAACAGGAGTTAAGATCATAGAGTTTTTTGAGTCCTATTTCGACATTCCGTTTCCGCTACCAAAACAAGGTAAGCTAAACCTATGTGACAAGGCGTGTTAACTACATAACCAATATGCTGAGTTATTAATCGCATGGCCCAGTAATACATCACATATGGTTTTGTAATCAATACTGTTGAACAGAAATGTACGTTTGCCGTTAATTCGAATGTAATTGAAGCCAGCCTGTTGCGCATACCTTCGATGCAGCTGGTTACTTTGATCTGTCGCCATTTCTACTAGCCATCACCTTCTCGTCTTTTCATAACTCGTCCTACAACAAAGCATGACAACTCGTATGACAACTATCCTTACACCAGCTCGTCTTGTAGCAAGGTGCAATATAGCATTTTATATTATATCAATTCGTCTTAAACCAGCTTGTTCGTATACCAACTGGACTTACACCAATTCGCTATGTATAAAACTACTTGTCTTATAACAAGTCGTCTTGTACCACCAGCTTGGTGAATCGTCTTAAATCAAACAATACAACCTTGTCTTATACCAACGATCAACATTTCTTATAACAACGCGTCTCATACAAACCCGCCTTAAATACCAAGTCGTTATATACCAACTTGTCGTATATCAACTCGTCTCAAACAAACCTCAGCTGTAGTTAGTCATTGTACGGTATAGTTCCCCTCATATTGACACATGTGACATATCGTGATTAACCTTTCCTTTAGTTGCGTTATTTCGACCATTTACCATGTTTAGTTGCCTGGCTGTGGAGTCTTTATATGTCATAAATGGTCATCGTACATTCGCGTGATGCACGTATTCAATTCAATTAAAATCAAATCATATTTTAGACACCTTCAGAAGATCAGTCCAGTTTTGTGTGTATGTTGACGCTAAACTCTGCCCACTGGTCACTGGTCCTACACAACATCATTAACGGCAAACACATTTTTTAGACAAAAATGCAGAATTACATGCATGCCTGTTGTAAAGACGGGTTATCGCTAATTACGTCAGTTTCTGTGAAATAAAAATGCACCTAAATGAGTTTCCAAACAAGCGTCGTCAAGTCTGCTTGTCTTGTCACAACGCTAACCCACTAACTCCACAAAATCTGCTATTTAACCGAACTGGTGCTTCTAATCACCACATCCACTCTATCGAGTATGTGTGAGAACCCACGCTTACTGCTGATTTCGTCGTTGGCAGATATGATCGCTGTTCCGGATTTTGACGCCGGCGCCATGGAGAACTGGGGTCTGATTCTGTACCGCGAGACGGCGCTGTTGTTCGAGAATGGCGTCTCGTCCGAGACGAACAAGGAGCGAGTGGCAGTGGTCGTGTCCCACGAGTTGGCACATCAGGTGATGCGTTGCTTAAAGGGAGCCTGTCCGTTCGTCTACCCGAAATTAGCGGGCGTAGTAATTTTTAACTGCAAGTCTGCTGTGTTGAACGTAGGGAAATGGGACATCCTTGAACTTGAACATCTAAGGATGCTTCAGTTAACGCAGCCCGCCTCGGCCGTATACAACTGTCTTTGATATTGGATGTATTGTTTACAATTAGAACATTGTACCTTCCAATTTGCGAATGCTGTTACGGGCTTACTAGGCATAATTTGGCCGGGAGTATAATTTCTTAAAAGTTTAATAAAAAGTTTTAAAAGTGCGTACATCATCATGTAAACATGTGCATGACCGTATCGCGCTTTCCTTGTAAGACTCCAGTATTGATAATCACTTAAATTTATTATAGATCCATAATTAAACAAGTTAATAATCTGTCTGATGATTTTACCAAAACTAAATACAAACTGTTGCACAAACCAGCGTACATTGCATAGTCGATAGGGCCTACGGTGTAGGTTTGTTTATTCGCAACAGGAATTACGTGGCGTGGCCACCAAGATTGTAGAACATCACAATTTAACCAGTTACTTATTGTTTACGTTTCAGTGGTTTGGAAATCTGGTAACGTTGGCGTGGTGGGACGACCTGTGGCTGAACGAGGGGTTCGCTTCTTACATGGAATATGTCGGAGTGAACCATGTACATCCAGACTGGAAGATGGTTAGGATTTGGAAAGTTGTATACTCACAATAAGTGTACATTACGTCCTACATTGCTAATACAGAGAACAGTATGTGTTTGTTTAAACGTAGACCTAAATCTGGGTTACTTAAAGACATTTGATTATATCCAGGTGTTATCGAACTACAATCGAGATAACGTATGTATGTATGTATGTATGTATGTATGTATGTATGTTAATAGTTTCCTCCTGAACAGCACCGCGGGGGCTTAACTTTCGGGGATTAATCTACGACACACAAATAAAACGTAACCCCTTTATTTTTCAAAATACCCTATATGTCACGGGTTCCTTCTGATTTTTTTATGTAAATACATTGTTCGAAACATAACATGTTCTGTACATGTGTACGTATTTATGTATGTATGTATGTATGTATGTATATATGTGTGTACGCGTGTACGCGTGTACGCATGTACGCGTGTACGTCTGTACGTGTATATGTATGTACGTATGTACGTCTGTATGTGTGCATGTATGTATTTATGTATGTATGTACGCACGTACGCACGCACGCATGCGCGCATACGCACGCACGTATGTATGGACGTATGTACTTTAGTAAGTTGATGACACGGCTCTTCACGCATTGGTACACTGTACACAACTGTACTTATCCAGATGGAGCAGTTCGTGGTGATCGACCTGATCGACGTTCTCAAAATAGACAGTCTGTCTTCGTCGCATCCAATCTACGTTCCTGTCGGCCACCCTGAAGAGATCAACCAGATCTTTGATAGCATTTCGTACGGAAAGGTAAATACAGCCGTCGGCGTTGTCTGGATAGAGTGGGTCAAACGAAAACAACTGCATTTCAGAAAGATTCGTTTACGTCATTTCCAAAACAATCGTCTGGTGGGCCGGTTGTTCAGACTGCCAATGGTCTGATCGACGGCTGTATGAGGCAGAACCAGTCGCGCAGTAAACGAATGTCGGCGAACACTAATGGTCGCTAACCGTTAAGCTACTGTCGTAAGTGGTCTGTAAATAAATAATTGCGTGTGTTGTTTATGTTGATCGCCAGGGTGCTTCCGTTATCAGAATGATGTACAACTACCTCGGCGAGGAAACCTTCAAGAAAGGACTCAGCGTGAGTAGAAATGTATTGTTTGAAACCGGGATAAAGGTCACTATGTCACATGTGAATTAGACGATTCTTATAAAAGACATTGACTTAGCTCTCTTCTTTTGCGTTGTCGCTAGACCCTATACGTTTATTAAATAATATTACTTCGGTGGATATATAACCGCTGTAGTTAGCCAATACCCTGTATAGTTTTCCTCATATTGATACATGTGACCATACGCGGGTCCAGGGTGGCCTGGGGGCACGTTCCCTCCAGAACTTTTGGGATTGTGCGTGCTGGTAGACCTTTTTGAATGGGCCCACGTGCCCGTGCACTCCAGACCTTTAGAATACGCCCGCGTTCAGGTTACCATATGGTGAATTTACGGCGACGCGGCGGCGAAAAATGTTAAACAGCACCCTCACGTCTTCCGATATCAGAGTCGAGCGAGCTGAGACATGCTGAAGAAGAGCTGAAGATACGGCGGCGCGGCGAAACATTTTCAACAACAGACCCCCCTCCCCCCTCGCATTGGATCAACAAGTTTAGACTGTCAATCCAGTTCTGTGTGAACATTGACGTTGAACATTACCATTAAATTCCCAGTGCGTTTGAGGTTCTCGTTGGTTAAATAATAAACAGTATACAAGCATAACGACCATTACACGTTGTTCTCATTGCATGGCGAATACACATTTCTACGCGCTGTCAGCAGACAATTTCTGACCCATCTGTATTCTGTCGTCTTGGACTTCAAACCCAGACTCTTTACACTGCCTTATTTACGTAGCTTTACAAAATCCCTTTGTACGTGATCGGGGAACGATTTGGAGTGATTAGCCTAAAGAAGACAGGCGCATTTAATTCGATCTCGTAGATGCCAAATGATAGACAAAAGACGTTGGTTACTTTGGTCAGCCATTAAATTATTGCCGTCCAACAAGGTTCACATGTCTATGAATTCGTTATGGTTTCTGGCGGTATTTTTGCTTAAAACCCGATATGTCGAAGTAGGTGCTGACTGCAATAAAGTAACTTAACAAGTTCGTGGTCAATTACGGAGGAGTCGCAGTAGTCTTACAGCAATCGCGCACTCTAGTAGCCGTTTGAGCAAATGACTTGTAGGCCTATCTTGTGTTGCAGAATTACCTCAAGAAACATCAGTATGGCACCACCACACATAAAGATCTATGGGATGCTCTAAATCAGGTAAACCAGCACTTCGATATGCGATTCTTAAATCAAATGGTACTTTTGCGAAGTGCATCGCCCACGAATCGACCGACGCGGTGGCGGAGTGACATAAATAATTGAACAAGGTTGCAGACCTCGTCTGATTGTGTAAGATACTCCTCCAGGAGTCCAGGAAGACAATAGCAAATGTACCATTTTATATTTATTTCACACGCAATAGTATTGTAGTAAATTCAAAATTATGGATATCAATCTGCCTCACCGCAGTTAGCTATCATTTGGTTGTGTGCACCGTCAAAGGAATGCAATTATTGTGCCGTATTTCGGTTACCCAGAGCATTCTGTGTTCATGTGAATTGGCATTGACGATCGGGATCATTTACCTAACTGTTGTTATGCTGAACTTGTTTCAGCAAGCGAAGGCTGACAATAAAACGGCAAATGTGGCGGAGATCATGGACACGTGGATCCTGCAGATGGGATACCCCGTCGTGACTGTGTCGAGAAACTTAGACGACGGAACAGCACTAGTGACGCAGTCCCGCTTCCTGCTCGACCCACAACAGAAACCGAGCACAAAGTACACGTCGCCTTTCGGGTACGACTTTCCAATTGTTGTCATGTTGGCTAAGACGTCCAAACACATTTACCGATTCTGTACATCATGGCGATTACAAAAACAAACGCAAACAATGAAGCTAGTCAGACGTTTATCTGGAGGAGCCCACACTGTTCAGATATCTTGTTCAACCGAATGATCATTCGATGTCGAACTAACCGAATACATATGCATTCAGCATTCGGTCTTTGTTGTGTGTTTCAGCTATAAGTGGATGGTACCATTTACGTATATTCTCAGTTCTGCACCCACGTGGAATGCTCCTCCAGCGGTGTTCATGAATATGACAGATGGTAAGCAACATAATTATGTAAGACGCCAGTTTGTGGCTTTGTCAAGTAAAATGTATATGCCATTTTTGCAATATAATGACAAATGTTCAACAACGACAATCCCTAAGGAAATTATAATTTATAAGGGTATTAAAAAGACAATGGTCAAATAACTACAGATGGCATGTGGACAAGAAAAGATGTTTTACAGAAGGCACTCGCAAGGTTGGCTAATACAATTCAAGTGCAACATTTTCGCTAGTTCTGGTAGTCCATTAAGAGGAACAGTTACTTGTGCAATATTAACAAACTCACAGAAAATTATCGTCGGTTTTCATGCATTAAACATATTTCTGCATTATTACCTGTGTTCGTTGCTTTTTAGTGAAGACAATCAGAAGTAGGTGGAAAAGGCATATACTGTTAAGGTCATGGCTGTTTGTTTTCGTAGTTGTCCTGAGCGATTTACCGAATGCCGACTGGATCATAGGAAATATAGGTCACAGCGGCGTATATAGAGTCAACTACGACAGCGACAATTGGAAGAAGCTAATAAACCAGCTAAACATTAATTACACGGTAAGTGTCTAACGTATATCACACTTCATCCTCTTGAATCCTTGTGGGGTGGGGACCATTAGTTTGTCTGTTCCGTTATCTCGGCGTGTCATCTCCACCTATCGCTCGGGACCCGCTGCTATTCTCTCCCTCTCTCGGCTGTAAAACTCTGCCTTTTCAAGATCTCTCTTTATTCCATCTCTCCGTCTTAAATTTAGTCTTCCTCATATCGTTCTAACCTCCTCTTCTTTTGCCCGTGTTGTTTTGTTCGTCTCTCCTCACTCGTTCTCAATACATGACCTGCCATGCATCTCGGTATGCCCCCAACTATCTTAATTTTCACACGTCTCTTCATTCCGATCACCCCACATAAAATAACATGGAGGGGGTTCCCTCCATGTTATTTTTTTCTGTTCGTGTTTCTTTACATATCTTTCCAATCCATATGTTGTTTGCTTCCTGGAGCTTCTCATCCCAACTCTCTGTCTGTGCAAGGATTCCCAGCACATGCACACAAGCTAGTAACTTTTTAGACACATTGTTGTTGAAGTCCTTGTTGTGTCTTTATGACACTTCAGTATTGAACTGTACTAACGTGCATCGCACTTACGTTTGTTGTCACATAATTGCATTCCTTGACCGGTACGGTCGTAAAGGGTATCATGTCCACTGCTAGGTTGCACCAGCCTGGACTGTCCCTTGCGATGCGCTACAGAGTCGGCGGGCGTCGACTGGTCCATTGTATGATGTTACCAAGCCATATGGCGGCACCGTGTTCTATTGTCTTCCAGATAAGAAAGCCTTTGCGTA
Organism: Escarpia spicata; assembly: GCA_963995525.1. NCBI lineage: Eukaryota > Metazoa > Annelida > Polychaeta > Sabellida > Siboglinidae > Escarpia > Escarpia spicata. Next base: position 6,455,729 of record OZ023208.1, read on the forward strand.
TGTTTGAAATGGTGTTTTGAAGGATGACGCGGCAAAACGTGGAGACCTTGCGTCGTTTTACTGTTGACAACAGCGGCTCTTGTTTTCCAGCGAGGGAGTCTGTCTGATACACTTATTAGCTTTGTGTTATTCGAGTTTTTCGAAGAACTTCATTTCCAATGCATGGACTGATTCTGCTGTACGTTTATTTAACATACTGTTATAATGTTGTGCTTATATGTGCTGACGTCATGTTGTAGGTTATTCCTGAGAAGAATCGAGCGCAGATTATTGACGATGCTTTTAACTTGGGACGGTACGTTTGGACATGCGCATATTTCTTGACACACAAATAATCAATCACATTTCAATAATCCACATACATGTTGCCTCTGGCGAAAATGACGTTATTATTGTTCATCATTAGGGAATTGTTGCATACTAATTGGTTTAATCGTGAGAGTCTGAAACTGACCAGCACAGTTAAGACTAGGGGTGATTATCGGGGATTGCTTTGCTGTGACTATAGTATCGCGAATGTCCATTGCTATACTATCGCGATAGTATCATGGAAACTAAATATGTTTATGTTCCATTTTTTTTTTTAAATTTCGCGGCGACGTTCACAATTTCGGAAGCTCACCAAAAACCTCCAAGTGCACCCTCCAGAGACTCACCTAAACGGGGCACATTCCAAAAGTCTAGGCGGCACGTCACGTTAGCGCAGGCACAGTGCGGCGAAATTCCAAAAGTCTAGGGGACACGTACTCCACAGCCCCCTGGACCGGCCTATGCATAATAACACATTTTGACAAATAAACTAACATGCCGTAGTTGATCCAATATCAGTTTACCTTTTTCTGAAGATTAGCATAACAATAGAGTAGCAAAACAACATTTGCGGAAGCTAATTCTCATCCCCATAACCGGAGGCGTACACAATGAAAACCAAATGGAAAACGATCCAAATATTGAACTTTCTTTAGGCGTGGTGTGACCCAAAATGAATAAAGTGCTATGAAACACTATAGACTCTTTGGGAACTTAAGCTGTCCTGTTACTTATCCGGTATCGTAATAAATCAAGATTAGAAACAAAGGCCAATTATTGCAACGCTGCGCTTATGCAGTTCTTTACAAAGCCATAAACCAGGGTAATAAAGAAGGGCAGAACCATAAAGAGCGTACGTCTAAGGGTATCACATCCAGTAGTGCGCTTAAAATAAAGACATCACCTTAATCTACGACATTACGTGACATATAATCGTAAACGGATTTCCAGATCAAATGCGCATTTTTATTTTTATTTTTAAAAACATTCACGCTGCTACCATTTAAAAAGTAGGCAGATAACTTGTTTCACTTATTAATAAGAAAACAATAATTCGTTCCATTTATCGAACAAGCGATAATCTGTCCCATTTATCTAAGTGAGAATAAGTACTTCATGCTGGCCGTCAGATCGCGTTTAATAAGCCCGAAACATCGTTTTGAATGTTGCTTCCTTGAAACTTCCAAATAGTAAACAAAACATTCAAATCGTAAACACTGGTTATTGGCAGTAGAGTGGACGCAGGCAGTAGAGTGGACGCAGGCAGTAGAGTGGACGCAGGCAATAGAGTGGACGCAGGCAGCAGAGTGGACGCAGGCAGCAGAGTGGACGCAGGCAGCAGAGTGGACGCAGGCAGCAGAGTGGACGCAGGCAGTAGACTGGACGCAGGCAGTAGAGTGGACGCAGGCAGTAGAGTGGACGCAGTCAGCAGAGTGGACGCAGGCAGCAGAGTGGACGCAGGCAGCAGAGTGGACGCAGGCAGCAGAGTGGACGCAGGCAGTAGGGTGGACGCAGGCAGTAGGGTGGACGCAGGCAGTAGAGTGGACGCAGGCAGTAGAGTGGACGCAGGCAGCAGAGTGGACGCAGGCAATAGAGCGGACGCAGGCAATAGAGTGGACGCAGGCAGTAGAGTGAACGCAGGCAGCAGATTGAACGCAGGCAGCAGAGTGGACGCAGGCAGCAGAGTGGACGCAGGCAATAGAGTGGACGCAGGCAGTAGAGTGGACGCAGGCAGTAGAGTGGACGCAGGCAGTAGAGTGGACGCAGGCAGTAGAGTGGACGCAGGCAGTAGAGTGGACGCAGGCAGCAGAGTGGACGCAGGCAATAGAGCGGACGCAGGCAATAGAGTGGACGCAGGCAGCAGAGTGAACGCAGGCAGCAGAGTGAACGCAGGCAGCAGAGTGGACGCAGGCAGCAGAGTGGACGCAGGCAATAGAGTGGACGCAGGCAGTAGAGTGGACGCAGGCAGTAGAGTGGATGCAGGCAGTAGAGTGGACGCAGACAGGGCTAACAGCAAGTGGCTGGTATTGCTCTTTGAAGTTGGCTTGTTCCTATATTCAAGCCCGCAAGTGGGACGCTGTACAACTAGATTAACGAACTTCCTGTTAATACCATTAGTGACATGACACGGTGATTAAAGTTAACGGAACAGACAAGGTCACTTTAACTTCCCTGTCTCTTGGTATGGTAAAGGAAGACAGTGTGGTCTGTTATTCAGCATTAGCCAGTGTGGTGTTATGTAACCTGAACTCTGCTGTGTTTAACGCGGGGAAATGGACACTTGTTGAACATGAAAGGGTATATTGCCAATACAGCGTTTTTCGAAACTGAATATTTTGTTTACCATTTGAATATGCTCCGAGGGGGTATCTTCCAAATTGTGAATGTCGTTACGGGCTTACTAAAAACAATTTGGCGGACAGTATTTTCTCAAGATAGTTATTTAAGTATTAAGAACATTTTATTAATTAATAAAAGAAAACCTAGGTACAGCCTGCCAGGTTTTAAACCACACTCAAATATGGCGAAGCATTGTTTCGCAGCACACCGCCTACATCCGGCTGCCGTGACGTTGTAGATCCGGGTTCCTTGATCAGCTGGTCGCCTTGAATACAACGGCCTACTTAAAGGACGAGAAGGAGTTAACACCATGGCGCACCGCCATCCGCAACCTTGGCTACATCGAGCTGATGCTAGCCAGGACCGCCACGAGAGGCCTCTACGAAGTAAGGGCCTCACTCGCATAACGCGTACCACTAAAGTTATCACTAAAACGTCGCGTTTTAAGGGCACGCCAGATGACCCGAAATCAATAAAGTTCGTCATAAATGTCGCTATTACACCGCCGATAAGTGAGTTGTAAAATGTTGACTCCGTTAGGCGACACTAGATAAGACATTGTGATGTGGATCGTAAAAAACTCATGGTTCGTAAATCTATACGCGAACATGTGTAAATACATTTAGAGCAGTAATTTAGTATTGTCATTTGGATTTGACTAATATCGAAATTGTTAATTATTATTATCATTACTATTACTATTACTATTGCTATTGTTCTTGTTATTATGTAACCAAATATAAATTAACATCAGGCCTTATATATCAATTTCTATTCAGTACATATATATCAACAGGAGTAAACGTTTTGTAAAACTAAAAGTTTGATTTTCGAACACATTGAAGATTCTTGTTTTCTGTTTATCAGATAATAATGTGCATTATTGTTATGTGTTTTGCAGAAATACATATTGCAACTGATCGAGCCTATGTATAGAACTATGCAGTGGGACGAGCCTACTAATTCGTCTCATCTTCAAATGTAAGTAACTACAATAGCTCATTTATATTTGCAAATAACATAGCTTTTGGCTAGGCCAATTATTTCTAAGAATACGTGTGTGCGACATACGACAGGTAATCTGTTGTTGCAGTGGCGCCACCATGTGGATGTGGGAAACATGAATGCGCCGAACAACCAAAGGTCGCTCGTCGGTTTCAGCAATAATTTTGTCACGAGAGGATCTGCATGTTTCGAATACAATTTTCAGATTTCAGTGACACAACTTTCAAAATGTGGTAAATGTTTTGGGGGGAAGAGGAGAGAAAGAGATACATTAATGTGGAGCGTTGTGCCGCAGTAAATAGAGCGTCGGACTCTCAATCGAGAGAACCCGGGTTTGAATCCTGTGTTGCCGTGTTGAATCTAGGGCACGTTGCTCCAGTTCACTCAGCTGTAGGGCTATAGACAATGGTGGGTATTTGTGTACGAATAGTATTCGCGCATTAACGGCAGCGTGGCTGAATGCGTCCCGAAGAAGTCGAGATGGTGTTCGGTTGAACAGGTCTGCCAAAAAAGTAAAATGTAAAACACTTTGAGGAATACTAAGGACTAGAAACTGCGCTATGTAAGAACGTATTCTTACTTTATTAAATGAGGAAGGGATATTGTGTATTTAACTCATGGTTATCTAACCACAGATACCTACGTATGATGATGCTGAGGGTGGCGTGCACGCACGGAGAACGGGATTGTGTCAACAACGCCACGGCCTTGTTTCACCGGTGGATGGACAACCCGAGTGACAACAGGTGCGTGGACATCGTTACATTTTTGACAGCGGTATGGTCAACATTGCTACGTTTCGCGTCATTACGGTTGACAATTTCGATGTTATTATTATTTTAATGCAGGCAATGCTAGGGAGATCAATCAATCAATCAATCAATCAATCAATCAATCAATACAACTTTAGTCATACCTGTAAGGGCAATTACAGTGTCGTTTGAACGGGCACAGTGTATAATTTGGAGACGTTTCATTCCAGAGTGCGCGCGGATGTGGTGCGTGCGTGCGTGCGTACGTGCGTGCGTGCGTACGTACGAAAACCGAACTGCGCAAGCAGTTTTAAATTAGAAAGATTTTATAATTATGTAATAAGAGTTGACGACAATCAGTATGTGGACCAGAGAAGTGCCGAGTTGAGGTGTGTGTGGCTTGGATAAACCTATCAGTCCTCTTTCACTGTTGTAGGATTCCGGCGGACCTGAAGCAGACGGTGTATTGCACGGCGCTAAGGCACGGCGGACTCGCCGAATGGAACTTCGCATATGAACAGTACAACATCGCGAACGTGGCCGTGGAGAAGTACAAACTGCTTCGGTCTCTCTCGTGCTCCAACAAACCGTGGGTTCTGAGCAGGTGAGACACATTTAACAACTGATAAAACAATAATACACTGTAATAATAATAGGTGCTACAGTGTTGTTGGTGGTGGCGATGGTGGGGCTTTTATTAACGTCTTATCACTAATTATTTTTATTATTATAAATAGTGATAAGAGTGATGACATTATTATTTTAATTTTAAGTAAACAATATATGTGTTTATTTTATTTTTAACATATAACAACTAGCTTGCTTTAATTTACTGATATGTTTTATGTTAAGTCATGTATTCTTGTATTTTAAATGTGTTTTATTTGTATGTATTTATTAATTTATCTATTAGTTTTATGGACAGTGCTGCGAACTTTAATGGATGTGGTGCTACATAAAATAATAATAATAATTATTAATATATTATTCTTATTGTTATTACTTGCTTTGTAAACATATGAAATACTTAGAATCTACTCTAGTATTGTTATGCGGACTGCAGTACCACACACCGCGTATTGGCGTAACTCGGGATCACCCGTGTATTTGTATATGCAATTTTGTTTTAGCCTACTGTTGCGTACCCTAAACAAGAACGAGATACGCCGACAGGACATAGCCAGTGTTATTGCCAGCGTAAGCAGGAACGATATCGGACGGTATATTGTGTGGGATTTCGTACGAGCCAACTGGGACGCCATTAAAGGGTATGGACATTTTCTTGTGTATCATATAGTTGCATTCTGAATTAAACAACCTTTTAAAACTGTTTTTAAGAAAGTGTACTTACAGTATGAACAACGTGTATGAACAATGTCTACGTTGGCATTTGATATGTTATTCGAAAAGTTATACTTTGGTAAAATGATCGATCGCCTGGTCCGGCCACGATATAATAAAAAATTAATGGCATGCGCATATTATGTCAACAAGGTTGACACGGTTTGAGGCATATTTGTTAATTCACTGGAAATTTATATTTAACAGATAGGACGATCTCGTAAATTTTAAACAAGAAATGGCATTCATTAGACTTGGTTTTAAATGTTCTACTCATTGTCAGTAATGAATCAGTTGTCCTTCTGTAGTCTGTCTCGGCTTATTCAAATCGGCTGTCAGAATGCGGTATGCAGTTGTTAAACAATTGTGTTATGTCGCTGTATGCACTACATCAATATGATATACAGACACTGGGATATGTTTTATGTTGCAGAACACTCGAGGGTATATTTGGTATCCGTCGACTTACGGGTTTTATAGCGCAGGGATTCAACACGCAGTACGAACTAGAAGAGGTAGGTATCAACGGAGCGAATCGATGAGTGAATTCAGAACTCGTAAGCAATTTATTGGACGCTAAACATGTCGGCGAGCGGGCGGGCGGGCGGGCGGTCGGGCGGCCAGACAGCCAGACAGACAGACAGACAGCCAGACAGACAGACAGACAGACAGACAGACGGACGTTGTAGGAATGGTGTAGGAATGGTGTAGCTGCCATTAGAGTTAGTGCTCTCGAAGAATATTCCTGCTCACAATGTTACCTTTCTATTATGTGATGTTTAATGACATCGCACTATCGCTGTATCGCGGTAGTGGATGTGACGGTCGTGCACTATTGATAATAAAGTTAACTCTCCTTGGTTAAAGCCGATAGAACACTGAACTATCGATTTTAGGCCCTAATAATAGTTCGCTAAAAGCTAAGCATGGCTACTTGTGCTACGCAAAAACAATGTTCGTAGACATACATTTTTCAATTTTATTTTGTTATTTTACTTAGTAATACAGGTATCGCAATACTATCTCAAAAATAAACCTATCCCCAAATTGAGGCGTAGTGGTCGAGCGGTTAGAGTGTTGGACTATCGTTCGAAGGAACCGGTTTTCGAACCACGGTGCTGCTGGGCGGTGGTTCGGTACTGGTTCGGCCGCTTTATCGAAACTTAGGCAATTTCGTTCACCCTACATTGCCTGTGTCTTTCGGAAAAGACGCTATAATCCGTTGCTCCCTTCTATGTGGTGTCTGTAACTGGGGAAGTAAAATATCCCACGCAGGTCAATGGAAAAACCTGTCGTTAACTCACTGAGCTGGGATCTCATTCTCTAAACTCCCAATGCCGAAAAATCAACTTGATGACTGTGGGCATTTACTGGAATACCAATAGTCACCCGTGGTATTACCATTCTGCTGTCATGCATCGTTTTCAGCTGGACGAGTTTGGAGCGAAGCACCCCGAGGTGGGCGTGCATTCTAGAGTGTTCAAACAGCGGCGAGAGGAAACATTGGCCAACATCCGCTGGATGACAGACAACCAACGCAAGATCCACGACTGGCTCGAGAAAAATATACAATAGGACCATGCTTGTTTACATCACGTGTAACTCGATTACTAGAATAGCTATTTTTATTTATCGGATGTAGAGGGCGCCATCATGTTCCAATACCACAATTTTTAAACTAATTGTAGGGTACGTAGTGTGAGAACATGCTGCTAAGATTGATTATTTATTGTAATTGTTGTGAAAATCGAATACAAGGTGGGAAATCACACGCATTTGTTAGTATACAATTTTTTTTAAATATATTTTTAATGTTCAATTATATAATAAATACACTATATTTAAAGGATATGTGATGTAATAAAAATAAGTGTGTTATTCAATTGTAATAATCATAATTTGTATATTAAACCGGTGTAAATGGTTACGTAATAAACATTAACATACTGGAAAATGTTAAAATCGTTATGCATATATAACATATTGCACATATCCTTCTCATTGTGCGCGTTCTCCTAGTTGCTAACAGGACCAAGCTCGAAGCTGAACCTGTCGCAATTTTGAACTACTTTACGCATGTCGTCGCAGCCATTCGATGACATTGGCCTCGTTCTTGTTCCGCCATGCAATGTTGGTTCGTACGTTTTCCGCTGCTCGAGTCAGAGCGGTGCGGGCCACGCTGCCATCTTTGGTAGTCTCAGCGAAAGCCTCCAGCTGCAGAAAGACATTTTGCATGTAGTGACTCCATTGAACACCATTCCAGCTCAGACAAAACAAGTTATTCGTTGACGTACTTATCACATATGTCATATAAAAATGCGTAAAACCACGTTATTTAGTGATGAGGTTGCCCTAAAGTAAATTCCAATCCGTTGTACAGCGGATTCAGATGTACCAGGAAACTGTCACTGTTGCCGTATTACAGGGGCCGGTTTTATGAAGCGTACTTAGTTACGCAATTACTTAGCGTCACGTGTTTGCGTAAACTCCAATGTTCGTTTATATTAAAAATCATGTCATTTACTAAGATAATCATGTTAGCGTTAAGTACGTTCTTAGCCGCTTCATGAAACCGGCCCCGGATGCGTAACTGTTGTACAACAAGTGTCACACAATAACGTTCCTACCTCCTTCAGTTGTTTCTCTGTAGAATGCGAATGCGTAATTGAAGAAATTATGTACGACAGCTTGTACGACATCTTTCCAAATCTGACAACATACATTAAAATCAACTGTACAATACAACACTTAATTGTTGATAATATAGAAATACACAATAACAGATATGTATAAATTAAGTTATGATTTGTTCAGTCAAAAGCACAAGCATAAACTGGAATAATTAGAACGTAGATAATTGTAAGTGTTGTTCCGGTGGTATGATATATCCACCACTGACTGAGATCGACTATTCAGTTTATAAAACAAACTGTGTTAAAAATTATGTCAAAATCGTTTGGGGCACATTGGAATTATGCTATATGTAATACTAATAATAATGTTTATTTTATCTCTAACAAAAGTTCATACGTCTACATAAAATGCAAATAAAAATAGTACCAAAATTATAGACACACGTCATAGAATACAAATAATTTGTTAATAATAAAAAGTATAAAGTTGTGCGTACAAGTATACAATTTATACACATTCGCTACCTCTTTTCAATCGTTGGCCAGTTTTCGACGAAGAAATCCCAAGCGAGCTGTTGCCCGTTGGGATTGATAGCAACGCTGCCAAACACCGTCCACACGTCCTGCCTGCGAATGTGTACCTCGTCTATCGCCATCTGTAGGTAACTAAGGAAAAACAAGAAATATCCCCTCAATTAAATGCTATGTACATGTAAGACTACCAGTATAAAATATGTAACATTTAATAATTTACATTTACTGAATGTATTTGAAATATATACGTACACCATATGTAAAATGTGATGTGTTGCCAACATTACATACAACACATAATGACGACTATTAACTCATGTCAAAGAGACGTAAATCATCTAGGAGCAATTATAAACGACAGTATGGAATACAAATAATTAAATGCTCGGATGTTAGCCCATTCCTTCATAATATAATTTTAATATGAAATAAGTAGGTATTGAAAAGATGCCCATATACAATAGTTTTGTTTATAGAATGCAACAAGTGTATCACTCGCACGCACACACACGCACGCACACACGCACACACGCACACACGCACACACACATACACACACACACACATTAAGTACGTAATGATTAAGAACGTGTTGTACTGGTATTCTTTATAACTAAAATTAGTTAACTGCAACTGTTCGGATGACCCAAATGTGGGTTCCGTGACGCACCCCCTCAGCTGCCAAACATCTCTGGAGCAGGCCAGTGCCGGAATGAGGTTCTGCGTGTCCAACCCGACTTCAGGGTCCTTGTACATGTCGAAGGCAAACTGCCACTCTCTCCTGTCGCCATTCCTGATGGCGCCGCAGTACACGGCGCTACGGATGTCTGGGACAATGCTGAAACAAGATGGCCGTCGTGACATGTTGGCAACCGGAAGTGTTGTAGGTTGAATGGAATGTGACTTGCTAACGTGCATTTGGTTCGTTGGAAATGGGTTACGTTAAGAACAATGTATTTTACAAATGTAGCAACTGTGCAGCTCCAGAGTAAGTTTTGAACTAATCTCGCTTAATCCTCGCAAGCCATGGTAGCAGTTGGCTAAGCTATCCATGGCACGTTAAGAACAATGCATTTTACAAATGTAGCAACTGTGCAACTCCAAAGTAAGTTTTGAACTAATCTCGCTTAATCCTCGCAAGCTAGAGTAGTAGTTGGCTAAGCTATCCATGGCAGGTATCCGACGCAATACTGAAGTTCGCTGAATAGTCTCGTTATGCTGTGAAGCATATCGACACCAAAGAAAACTTCAATGAAATGTCTATCGATGCCCGCCCGACCACCGACGAGAGGTACACAAAAACCGACACAATGTAATCATTCATCTCAAGCGATGTCGTAATCGAGGCAAGTTCTGAACCAACTCGATGTTTGCCACCACAAGCATATACCTTTAAAGATCTTTGTACTATCACCCGGCTCAGCGTAATTTCCAACAAAGCAACAACTTCCACTAACAGTGAATGTGGTCATACAAGGATGGTCAATGTACCAGAACGCGCTAGGGATGTTAGACGATACGTCTGCACCGAAAGTCATGTAATTCATTGTACTAGCTACAAACTAACACAAAGCATTGAAAGGACACCCCTTGCATAAACCTGCTGCGACTGACTTCTGAGACAGAAAACAGATTGCTGCCGTAAGATGAGTTCATACTACTACATACATATAATACAATAGAAGAAGATGAGATGCGAAATTAATTGTAATGGGATCGATGTTTAGCCGGTATGTGAGGTGAGTATAAAATGTACCGTGAATTACAACCATATTTGATGGTAGTGGTTTTGCAGTCAGTGCTGGTTGGTGATGTTTGTTTGAGAACGGTAAATAACATTATGTAGCGACGACATGTCATCGCTCACGGGTTAATGACGACCGACTGAGTCTGATCATGCGTGTTCGTGTCGTTTGACTGAGGTGTCACGTAGTCCTCTGTAGTGGCTGCAGTGTCAGGCGGCTGAGATGATGTAACAGGTTTGGTGGTGTCTTGTTGAGATCGTGCGTCCATCCAGGCATGAAACAGTTCGGATGAACTGTCGAGACAACGTCTGAGCCCAAACGAACACGCCGTGTTGAAAACAACCGAGCGCAAACGTCTGAAACCACCAGAGCTTCACCGTTGAACAATGGAGTGTTGGACAAGCGTAAAGGGAAATTATTATATGGTTTATCAACAGGATGCGTGATTATTATACGAATATCGTAGAACTTATGCAGTGTGTTACGTTACAATTCCACAACAAATGTGTGCACTCAATTCAGTTAATAACAATCACACCAAATACCGTGCATACAACTACAGTGGAACTTCGCTAATAAGATCACCTTCGGGCTGGACGAAATTGACCTGCAGAGCGAGGTGCTCTTATTAGCGGGACTCATTTCCTCTACTTTATGGAAATAATTTGGGATTGTACGAGGGTGACCACAATTGCATGGTGGTTGTATTACCGAGGTGGCGTAAAGCGACGTTCGACTTATTACACAATTATAAAAATGTGGCATGTATAAATTTCAATGTTTATGCAGCTCATTAGAATATCTAATTACAACACTTTAGTAATTAAGATACGAGCTATCATAGACCTGTACTGCTGTGTATGTTTCCGTTGTTCGCGTGCATGCGTGCTTGTGCGCGCTTACGTACGGTTGTCGGCGAACAGAGGTGTCTTACCTCTGAATATGTGAACCATCCTTCGATTGTTGAATGATATCAAACATCGGCCTTATTTGACGCTGCACGTATTTCTACAAAAAATTTCACAGATCATAAGTACAATATTTGTATTTAAACACGTACACAATTGCACACTAAACATGAAGTGTCTTACGCTATTGCTCGTTGAGTTTTGACGCCACTTACTAGAAAGAGTTGGTAATCATTTGTGAACGTTAGCAGCTGGTCGATATAGCCGATGTTCTTCGTCCAAGTGATCCACGGAACTAAATCTCGTTCCTTGTGAATGTACTGCGAGACGTCAAGTGCTAGTCTTTGATCTTCCACGCCTGCCCTGTGAGGGAAAATAGAACAGGCAAAATGCATTGTTATATTACGCTACAACAATAGTTAATTACAGATCCATAACCAATAAAGGGTAGGGGTCGTCTACCGATCAGCTCTGTGGTGTTCTGTCAGGCCAAACGTCTCGGTTCTGATCATGATACTACTGTATAAACCGTCGGTCTTTCTTAGGTACGATCCTCATTGTTGGTGCTGGTTATGCGCGCCAATGATTAATTACATACATTGTTGACACTGGCGTTGGAACGTGGTTAATTTTGGGGGCTGAGACTGTCCAAAAACATTTTTACCCTGCTAAAGCTCGCCCAAAACCCACCTTGAGGCTTTCCAAAAACTTCGATTTACATCACCCCTCCATCCGTGACTCGTCAAATCACCCCACCTTGAAGCTCTCCACAAAAAAAAAATTGCACCCATACCCCCCCCTTCAGGCAGACCAAAAACCTCAAATTGCACCCCAATAACCGCCCACCTTCTTTAAATATTGAGGACTAATCCTATCTCCAGCCCAATTTAATTACTGCGGGGGCTAAGTTCCCCGAGCCTCCCCCCATTCCGACGCCTATTGTTGAATGTTCGTACGAACCGTCCGTGTTGGAAAACGTCGTCAATGAGCTGTGCTCTGCTGCGGATATGTATTTTCTGAAACCGGAGACCAAGAAGAATTAATTAATTAATTAATTTATTTATTTATATTCTGTATTTCTTGAACAATTTATATACGTAAAAATAAAATAAAGGACTTACATGGAACATTTCCATGTAAGAGGCGAGTGAAACAGATAAACATTACATCGAATGCCAAAGATCTTTGCATATATTTCGTAAGCCAAAAACAATGTAATTTGCGCAATATAATACTGAAGAGATCCAACCTCGTGATTGGTAGACAGTTGACGAATCAGAGCACGCCACGTCTCCTCGTTGTAAGTCACGCGGTACGGGTACTGTAGCCGGACATTGCCAATTATCCATTTCGCATCCTTTGTAACGGAAAGTGTCCCTGTGGACCGATTAAATATAACGAATTACAATTAACAAATCAGTCGTCTGGTACGTTCTTTGTCTGGTCCCATGTATTCTGTAGGAGGTATTAATGTAGGTATGTTTGTTTTATAAACCTAGATGGTAGTTATCCCAGATGAAATATAAATCAGCATTCCACACAAACGCATACACACATACACACATACACACGCTCTCTCTCTCTCTCTCTCTCTCTCTCTCTCTCTCTCTCTCTCTCTCTCTCTCTCTCTCTCTCTCTCTCTCTCTCTCTCTCTCTCTCTCTCTCTCTCTCTCTCTCTCTCTCTCTCTCTCTCTCTCTCTTCTCTCTCTCTCTCTCTCTCTCTCTCTCTCTCTCTCTCTCTCTCTCTCTCTCTCTCTCTCTCTCTCTCTCTCTCTCTCTCTCTCTCTCTCTCTCTCTCTCTCTCTCTCTCTCTCTCTCTCTCTCTCTCTCTCTCTCTCTCTCTCTCTCTCTCTCTCTCTCTCTCTCTCTCTCTCTCTCTCTCTCTCTCTCTCTCTCTCTCTCTCTCTCTCTCTCTCTCTCTCTCTCTCTCTCTCTCTCTCTCTCTCTCTCTCTCTCTCTCTCTCTCTCTCACACACACACACACACACACACACACACACACACACACACACACACACACACACACACACACACACACACACACACACACACACACACACACACCCACACACACACACACATACACTCCATACACGCACGCACGCACACAAACACACACAAACACACACAAACACACACAAACACACACAAACACACACAAACACACACTCACACACCATACTCGCACACATGCTACCTACATACAGATGCAGAATAGAAGACGATTTCCTGACGGTTTCGGTTTATTCGTAGCTGATGTTGTTATGACGCAAATTCTATTTTTGTAAACCAAGTTACGATGTCCTGAACAGTTCGGAACATTCCACGTATCCCTCAAAGCTTGGTGCCCAAGATAAGAGCCGTTTAGTATTAACAATTAACATACCCACACATAGACACGCACACACACACACACACACACACACACACACACACACACACACACACACACACACACACACACACACACACACACACACACACATGTCAACATTATCAACAAATTATTAAACGTCCTATTATTAGTAAGTAATTCAGTGTATACTGGGAGTGTGTTTGGAACAGCTACACCAGTTCGGAAGACATTCGTCACTATAAAATGGCGATGACGAGACACGAAGGAAGCACTAGCCAATGTTGTTTCTCGTTTACCTATGGACGAGTCTAGCCATTCGACGGTTGGGATATCGTCAATGCCCGAAGAGTCTGTGGCGTGTGTGATCGGTACCATCCAAGTGTAGCTGAAACAGTACAAGTCTGGAATATACTGCATGATTTAACTTCTGAAACATTCCTCCGCTACAGACACTAGGACAGTGTGTTGAACGTATTGTCAGGTTAACAATTAATTGATATTCGAAGACAAATACCTTGATTAAACCAAAATGTATGCTACATTCGCTAAAATACGTGTGAGCTGACACTGTGATAAAAAGGTTACGAATTTATGATCGAAACGATCAGTTTTATATGTGGAAGCGTCTAATTTCAAAACAATATCGCAGTGTTTTCGAAGGTGGGTGTTTTAAACGTACAACACCGACACGTCAAATAGTGTACAGTACATACAAGAGTGAACTATCTTAATACTAGAATGAACATTTTTTTGGACAATACATTCATTATGTCTAGTGAACAATACAAATTAGAATATATGTGTAATGTTTATTTCGTTAACTATGTTGGAATAAAACGTAAGAATAAAAGAAGTGCCAAGAACCTACTTGAAAGGAGAAGATCTCGTAACATTTGCGTTCTCGTCCAACAAGAAATGCTTCTGGGACAGATGCAAAACGCCAGAGGAGGGTCTGTAATCAAACCGCACAACGGGATACCCCATTTGTAGAATCCATGTGTCCATCAATTTCGGAATGTCGATGATTTTTCCGTCTAATCTGCTTTGCTGAAATGTAAAATAGATATTGCAAATATAATTTAACCTAAATGTTACAGTTAATCCACTGTTTCAGTTTGCTGCGTTATACAATTTGTTTCTTATGTAATTATTAAATTTTAAGCATTAATATATATTTCTGTTTATTAATGTTTTAAACTCACGATCCCTAGGAAGACAAAATGTATATTTTATCCGTGTTATCGTGGAAAAACAACGTTTTTTGTTTTTTCTTCAGTATATAGCCATACATATAATGGCACATTGGAATAAGTTATACTTACTTCAGTGAATGCACGGTACAGGTCGGCACGAGTTGCCGATTTGTATGCTCTGTCAGCCAAGTACCTCTGAGATTAAATAAAGCAATATATTTGTATGGTATCTTGTGATATTCATTCATATAAAATGAGGCTATTCAGCAAAGATGACTGGTATTTTAACATAACAGACTAATAAAGGATGTAAGGCTATGAAATAACACATACTTGTAACATACACGCCCGTACACACTCACACATACACACACGCCCGTACACACTCACACATACACACACGCCCGTACACACTCACACATACACACACGCCCGTACACACTCACACATACACACACGCCCGTACACACTCACACATACACACACGCCCGTACACACTCACACATACAAGCATGCATGCACACACACACTCACTCACTCAGACACACACACACACGCACACACACACACACACACGCACGCACACACACACACGCCCGTACACACTCACACATACACACACGCCCGTACACACTCACACACTCACTCACTCAGACACACACGCATACACATACACATACGCATACATATACACATACGCATACATATACACATAAGCATATACACGCGCACAACAACGAAACAAAAAATTAAACAAACGGCATATATTGACATTGTAGAGACAGGAAATCATATGCCTCTTGCTTGCACAACTAATAATGTCTTACCGAAAGAGCAGCCCGAAATGTGTCTTTTCCAAGTAGATATTTCAGCATGCGAAGGATCGTTCCGCCCTACACATGGAATAAGAACAACTGTTTTTGTAAGTACGATATATATACGAAATTATAAAGGTATAATTTGTGTACGTAAGGCCTACACATGTTCAGAAATCGGGGGTTGTTCTATTCGTAATGTTTGACGGTTTGAATATAAAGTACCCCCATCAGTCCCCCGATGTTTGCTAACATATATTTCCCCCTTATAATACTATTACATGAATATCAACCACATATCAGCAGATGTATTACACAAATACAACATTTCCTGCATATATAAAACCTAAAATAACTTTCTAAACTTGCTCAGATTGATTCACTACTAAACACAAACTACATCGTGGGGAAAACCTAACAGGGACGTAACAGAAAATCACGGAGATTTGTTTTTATATCAGGCGAATTACAGGCGTCCTGACCTTATTGTAGATGACGGCATCAAACATCTGCTTTATTTCTATCGGCGTGTTCACGTCCTGGACAATAGGGTGCGAGTTGGTGCTCGAGTCGAAAGACAACGCTCTCTGTAGGGTTCCCGTCACAAACTGGTTGTCCTGCAACAATAGCAAATGGTACGTGACGATTCGTGTAATTTATTATGAAAGGCAGCTACACCCTACGGGAAATGTTGCTATTGTGACATATAGTGAAACCTGCCTTGGCGAACACCTGTCCATATCAAAAACATATATACAACGGACACTTATGAAAGTCCTGAGTGTGTATTGTTCACTACTTCTCAATAAGGATAACCTGGCCATAGCGGACACGTTGCGCAGTCACGTCGATGTCCACTGTGGAGCAGGTTTGACTGTGTTTCAATACTGCCAACTTAGCTTGGGCTTCTCCCCGTAATCCAATCAGTATTTGGTGTAACAAAGCCCAATTCAGAAATGCATGAACTGATTGTTGCTTTACAAAACATACTAACACATGTCGTGCATATGATGCCATAGGACACAAGGGTGCAATAAGTTGCAGAGACAATTTATTGTAATAGCAATTGTAGTATTAAAAGAAATTAAATAGACGCGTTGCCTCATAAAAGGATGATGTAAGTTTTCGTTCAACACAACTTGAGTACATCGCTTACCTGCTGCCAGTCTGGGAAAATGCTACTAACTGGCGGGCGTTCGAAATAGGTAGCAAAGGCTTCATTCAACCAAATGTCATTCCACCATTCCATCGTTACCAGGTTGCCAAACCACTGAAAAGCAGAAAGAATTGTATTTGTATTGTCTAGAATAAATGTGTAGGTCTCTCAGATGTCGGCACCCATTTTGGAATGAAAAGTATTTTTCCAGTTTAGATATGTGTATGCACATGTCCGTGTGTGTTTGCATGCGCATGTGATTGGGTGCATGTGTTCGTACGTGCTGGAAGGAGAAACACACACGTACACATATACACATAAAACACACTTTCACGTGAACATACTCACACGCACGTCTACACATACGCACGCCCACGGTAATACTCGCGCACGCGCATCAGTGCAAAAGTACAAACAAGAACATACACACACACACACACACACACACACACACACACACACACACACACACACACACACACACACACACACACACACACACACACACACACACACACACACACACACACACACACACACACACACACATATATATATATATAAATATATATATGTATATATATATATATACTTATATATATATATATATACCTCATGCATACATACGTACGTACATATGTATGCATGAGTGTATGTACGTACGTACGTACGTACGTACGTACGTACATACGTACATACATACATACAGACATACACACACACGCACATGCACACGCGCGCACACACACACACACACACACACACACACACACACACACACACACACACACACACACACATACATACACTTATCATAATATATGTGTGTGTGTGTGTGTGTGTGTGTGTGTGTGTGTGTGTGTGTGTGTGTGTGTGTGTGTGTGTGTGTGTGTGTGTGTGTGTGTGTGTGTGTGTGTGTGTGTGCACGTGTGTGCGTGCATGTGTGCATGCTTGCGTGTGCGTGCGCATGCGCATATCCTGGTGACCGGACGCACCTGGTGAGCGAGTTCGTGCGCAATCACCTCGACCACTCGCTGCTTGGTCGCCGCTGTCCCCGTCGTCGGGTCAAAGAGCAGCGCCTTCTCGGCGTACAGGATCAGACCCCAGTTTTCCATGGCGCCACTGCCGAAGTCAGGTACCGCCAGATGCACTACGATAGCAGACGACATTGGATATAAACAGCGACCATTGGATACAGACAGCGACCAACTTTGTAAAACCGGATTGTGTTGATGAAGAGGCAAACTAAGAATGTTCATTCTGGGTAATGATAGCTCTTGCCCAACACTAGTCTATTCCAGATAGGCGTACAGGTGTTATAATAAAATAAAGGTAAAGATAAGTTCTTCTATAGCGCAATATCCAGTCCTTGGGACTGCTTAAAACGCTTTGCAATTTACTCTCTGGCAGACCTGTTCAATCGAACACCATCTCGGCTTCTCTGGGAAGCTTTCAGCCACGCTGCAATTAATGCGACTATACATACACAAATATCCACCACTCTCTATAGCCATGTACTCAGTCATACAGCTGAGTGAACTGGAGCTATTACAGTGAGTGCCCGAGGTTCTACAGGGCAGCACAGGATTCGAACCCGGTTTCTCTCGATTGCCCTAAACACCGCACGACAACTCTTCGTAGGAATACTATCACACATAGACTAATACATTTTTATACCAGTGCTTTGGGGCATTCATAATTTTGACATTTTACTGAGTTATACCATTAGCTTTATCGTATAGTACTCTACTATGCATTGTATAGGTATTTAAACACGATCCTAATTTCACCATGACCAATATAATTAAGTTGTAGTTCGTTCCAGTGTCCGCTATCAGCCAGTTGTAATCCACTTCGTCAATACTAAACGAAACTGTAAAATGTCGTTAACATTCAGCCACCGCGATAGATAACCGTTTGATCTGTGTTTGCCTAATGATAACTCACCCATCTTTGGAAGCGGATAAGATGAGTTGAAGTACGTCCCAAACCACTCCTGTATATCACCTGCAACGCTGACGGCCAGGTCCATCTGTTGTAGTGCATTTGGTCGAGCACATATCTCAATCTTAACATAATCATAGTTCAGAGGTGAGATTTAGAGCAA
Organism: Escarpia spicata; assembly: GCA_963995525.1. Taxonomy (NCBI): domain Eukaryota; kingdom Metazoa; phylum Annelida; class Polychaeta; order Sabellida; family Siboglinidae; genus Escarpia; species Escarpia spicata. Next base: position 6,474,923 of record OZ023208.1, read on the forward strand.
CACGCTGTGTCACAGTTTAAAGAATTTCTATCTACATGCGTTAATGGTGTTTAGTAATTGCTATGATATGGGTGTAATGTTTATTAATTATTTTTGTTTGTTTTATATAATATATTGTTATGAATTTTAATAAAACATTTATTATTATTTTTATTTGCTTAACATATAATTATGAATTCTATATGTTATCTGAAGCAGAGCAACTGTTGGAAACCACGCTACGAACGTGGCGTGACCGTCGCCATCGTGGAATACAGTTAAGTTTTACTGCTGCTGCCGCTGCCGCTGCCGCTGCCGCTGCCGCTGCCGCTGCCGCTACCATTCCTCCTCCTCCTACTACTACTACTACTACTACTACTACTACTACTACTACTACTACTACATCTACTACTACTACTACTACTACTACTACTACTACTACTACATCTACTACAACTACTACTACTACTACTACATCTACTACTACTACTACTACTACTACTACTACATCTACTACTACTACTACTACTACAACTACTACTACTACTACTACTACTACAACTACAACAACAACAACTACTACTACTACTACATCTACAACTACTACTACTATTACATCTACTACTACTACTACATCTACATCTACAACAACTACTACTACTACTACTACATCTACTACTACTACTACTACTACTACTACAACTACTACAACTACTACTACTACTACTACAACTACTACTACTACTACTACTACTACTACTACTACTACATCTACTACTACTACATCTACTACTACTACTACTACATATACAACTACTACTACTATTACATCTACTACTACTACTACTACTACTACAACAACAACTACTACTACTACTACTACTACAACTACTACTACTACTACTACAACAACAACTACTACTACTACTACTACTACATCTACTATTACTACTACTACTACTACTACTACTACTACTACTACAACTACTACTACTACACCATTTTTCTTCTTATTTATAGCTATGATAAATTCAAATCGCCATATTTAATTGGCGACATACTCTGTCGTCGACTGTGTCCAACTAAAGTAAACCATTAGTAATAGTAGCCCAACAGCATTACCAGGACAGTTAAACAACCTGACGGTTTTGCTCAACGACCTGACAACTTTAGCCCAGCAACCGTAGTCCAACAAATAGTTTGACTTACCAGGCTTCCCTTGGCGGTCGTTGCATTTCGACACTTAAAATCGGCGACGACGAAGGCTAGGATGTACGTGGACATAATCGGAGTCTGGCTGTAATAATCTGCTGCCCAACCTCCGCCGCTGCGGAGTCAAACGAAAAGAGTTGTGTGTAAGGTGCACGACTGTGCCAAACACAAGGTGACTGTCCCAAAGAAAGATGCTGTTATTCCAAATACGATAACAATGTAGCACGTGAGCGCCACCATTATATTACAGCAGCATAACACATTAAAAGAAAAGAAGAACGCTGTGTCGCCCTTTTGGATTTATATTTAGTGATGCTATGTCCTAACAAAATATAATATTCAACGGCAGCTGAATGGAAACAACGCCGTAATATCTGATGATGTTGTCCGCGAATTGATCTTACGACAAAACAATGCAGACATAACAGTGATATTTGCTACGTTTTGCCCGATTTTTTTAAATATACATATGTTTGCCTGACATTGATAGTGTTATTGCACTCATGCAATAAATGTAGCTACGTACGATATTTGCTACGTTTTGCCCGATTGTTTTTAATATACATATATTTGCCGGACATTTGTAGTGTTATTGCACTCATGCAATATATGTTGAAGTATTCTTACAGTTCTAGTAGTGCATACACGACTAGGTGGAAATCAGGTTTATATAATCCGTTTCGTACGAAATAGCCACACCAATAACATAAGAGATGACAAAAGCATGTACAAGTAGTGAGTCAGCAGTGAAGCTATAACAGGCTTTGTTGTCTGCTCATCTAGCTCCTTCAACTTAAGTAGGTGAGGTCACGTTGTCGTTTTAACATCTGTCACGCATTATGGAGTACATGTAAATACTTTACATGGCTTCCGAGTGAAGGAGCACACCGTTGGACCACGATGTCATATTGGCTGGCCTCTCTATTGTTACGTTGAACGTCGCCTTGAATCTCGGTTCATCGAGACATGGGAACACCTTCCGGGCTTCCGTCGGTTCCAAATGACTAGCCACGAGATACCTGGGGAACGAGCCACAATGTTCAGTACAATTATTAACACCACCAAGGGGCAGAGAGCAGATAGTGGACGAGGAGCGATTAACAAAGAGAGCATGGAAACAAAATAGGGTGGTAGAATTAGAAAATTGAAATTAAGGCCCGAAGACAGTGTCAGGAGAGTTCTCGAAAACACGAGATGAAGAGCCGAGAGTTGAAGAGAATGGCAGAAGATTGAGATGGGCGGAGAAGTACAATGAGGTGGTCGTAACAGATCAAGAGATGAGGAACCATCCAGCAAGGGATGAAGGGGAGAACAAAGAGAAGATAGGATCAACATAGCAGAGAACATCTACCCGGGGAGAAGTGAACGGCAGAGAACATGGTTTTCTGACTATGACTGTATCCGAGTAGATGGAGGAGGAGGAGTATGCATAGACGTAAGGTGGGAGAGGGGAAGAGAGGAAAGAGAGAGGAGTGAGGGAGTGAGGGAGGGATGGAGGGAGGGAGGGAGGGAGGGAGCGAGCGAGGGAGGGAGGAAGGGAGGGAGGGAGGGAGGGAGGGAGGGAGGGAGGGAGGGAGGGAGGGAGGGAGGGAGGGAGGGAGGGAGGGAGGGAGGGAGGGAGGGAGGGAGGGAGGGAGGAAGAGAGAGAAAGACAGAGAAAGAGAGGGGAGGCAGGATGGAGGGAGGTAAGTTGAGGGAGCAGTGAATGAGAATGGGTTAATCCATCGTCTTCTAGGCAGGTGATAACCAAAAGCATAAAGGTGGTGCAACTGTTATGTTACGCAAAAATATAAATGCGGGAAGTAAACCACGTAGGTTCACATAATTATTGTTAACTCAGTCAACCATAGTTCTTCCTCTCAGCGAAACTTACTTTGTCTCTCCTTCCAGCTTGTACGAGCTGTAATATAATCCTTTCAAACCATCCGTGATTGCACCGCTGAAGCTCAATGCAACGACGTATTGTCGTCCTACGTCCAAGGATTTTGTCATAGAAATGTTAAGAAACTCGCTTTCTTTTTCATATTCAACGTTGACCACTCCTACTGATTCTAAGAGATCGGTTGACATCACTCGGATGCTGGAGTTGTCTATGGTTAGGTTGCGCGCGAGTAACACAATCACGTCAGTCGAATTGGCAACAGTGAAGAACATTTTCACATGGCCGTCGAAGCTGAACGTTGTTGGGTTCCCAGTGTAGATGTCTGGGCGTAATCGTAGATTATAATGATAGGGAAGAATGGTGCCAGGCAGACGGAGGTTAATTGTCACCGATGTAGCCTTGGTAGGTGGCGGCGTTGTCGGTATGGGTGACGGTGTTGTTGATGAGGGAGTCGTTTGGCACGGAACACCAGGCAAACCTTGAGAGCAACAAAGGATTCCTTCATTAAACACAATAATACATTTAATATACAGCCTGTACAGAGAAAACAGCACGTAAAATGATGCGTTGATCCGGAAAATTATCGAATTTTACACGACGTAGTGTCGCCTTCTTCTTCGTTATTATTGTATTGAATCAGATTCCCAGTGGTATCACACATAATGTGCAAGGTACGCAACAAGAGTATTTGGTCGCGAATCTTACACGCTCTAAATTAGTCTACCGCGCGACCACCGCTCCCCACAAATAACGTTTATTCACCTCTGCGAGATGCCCCTCTGAGATATCTACCAAGTATCATGTATCTACTTCTTTGAGAACGAAAACTTTTACCTTCCCTGATTGCTACAAAATATAACTAGCATAAAAACACAGAACTCAAAATTAATTTATTTGACCTATAAATTCGATACATATACAATGAATAACGTAAGTAATAGATAAGGTCGGGAGACTCCCATTAAGATATATAATATCGCTAGCACAGGAGCCACCCCACAATTATAAACAACAACACAATTTACATGACACAAATCAGAATACCATATTACTTGTTTTTATAGTTAATTACTCAATAAATCAACATTCATACATAATACAAGAACTGATTATATGTACTCGTGTACACATTGACGTACATATGGATAATTAGGTATACATTTCAATACGTATTACGAATTACAAATAAAGCAATTATGAATACGACAACTAGGTTCATAATTTAAACTAAAAAGTGTCTTGTGTATGTTGAAAAACCATATAGACTGTGGGTGTAAATGTTATTAATGATAATACTTGGTGTATCGTTAACTGTCTCTACTATGTTGTGTCTAATGCATTTTTTGGCAAATTCATGTTTGAATCTGGACATATACAGATTTACTTCTTTCACGTGTACAGTGCTGAATATCATAAATGTGTGTGTTTGAAAAAACACTGAAGTATTAGGGTAAACGATTGTTAATTAATTGATAGTCAAATTTTAATTGTTGGATTTTATAAATGTCATCCAACTTTTTAGCAACTAAAGTCTTTAAAAAAATAGGACTTGTGTGAGCATTATATTTACTTAAGGATATTATTCGTATTGCTTTTTTCCTGTAATTAGAAAATTGGATGTGCCTGATGACCCCATAGAAGTAAGCCATAATTAATATGAGGGAGAATAAGAGCATTATACATAATATATAATGTATTAAGTGGTAAAAATGTTTAAGTTTATGCCTATTGTTTTATATATTTTATTTGCTATTTTGTGACTCTGTCAGTTTAAATTATTATTCAAAAAAATTGAAATCATTTACACATGCAATGTATGATAAACACATTCTCTGGTAATAACGAAACAGAAACCAAATAACTGTCGTGTGTTACGATATTAGTATCCTTTTCATGACTGGTTGAAAACGTCATGAAAGAACAATAATGGCATCCCTTCAACATCCCACGCTCTTGTCACGAACGTCTCATGCCGATGTATTGTGGGTTATGTTGACGTTAAAACATCCCTTCTATTTGTCGTACTCGTCTGTCCTCCTCTTCACATTTGCTCATGCATATAATTATGTTTAATGTTCATCGAGACAATCCTCTGTTTTGTCTTTTTCTAATCTACTCGACATTCGTTGACTGATATCTTCATATGTACAGTGTATTTGTTAGTTTCTTCCTCTAAAGGCATTCGTCGTGTTTACTTATAGCTTGACGCGGTTGGCAAGACGTAGATAATGTTGGTTGCCACCCACTTTGTAGGTAGCGCAGCGTGATTAATAGTAAATAATGATAACAGCGGATTGTGATTAGGTTATCAACACACCACTTAGTGCCTTCGGTAAACAATGTGTGTGTATATATATGTACAGTAGACCTAGGCTAACTCAAAGTTCGATTAGGCGAATTCCCATTATACCGAACTTATTTACCAGCACCTCAAACGTCTAGTTATTGGTACGATGTTTTATGTCCTATGCAGTATCTTGCCACTGAATCTTCAAAGGATGCTCTGCACAATGTAGGCAGTAGGAATGAGCTTTCATATCGTTCATTTTGTGATTAGGGAACAGTTATAGCTAATGAGGATTGAAAAACTAACAACAACTGAGACAAGAACATTAATCAAACGGAAGTATTTAAGATATTTAATGGCTATGAAAACTGTTTGGAAGTATGTTGGTCACTTACGAAATACAGAAGAACGGTGTGGCACAAAGCAACGTTAATCAGGGAACATCACAGTTTTCGTTCTCGCACATAAGAAGGTACTTGATTAAACCACACTATCTTCAAAAACGAACTTGGCAGATATCTCAGAGGGGCATATTGCACAAAGGTGAATATACTTTATTCATAGGGAGCGGTGGTCGCGCGGTAGAGTGCCGGGCTGTCGATCGTGGTTCGATTCCACCTGCCGCCATTTTGAAACTCGGGCAATTTCGTTCACCTCACATTGCCTGTGTCTTTCGGAAGATACATTAAAAGCCGTTTCTATATGGCGTCTACGCCAGGGGAAGTAAAAGATCACACACAGGGGGTAAGTGTGTAACCTGTTGTGGACTCACATACTGCTGGTTTCTATCTGTAACCCATTGGATCTTGCTCCCAGCGGCCGGAGTTGCTTTCCAGTCGGGCGTGTGAGAGACACCGAGCAGGCAGTGTATACAATGTATCATTGGACCCACCGGTCCTATATGAATATAAAAATGTTGTTCCCAGCGGCACCATAAAACAATGGCGCCCTTGTCCACGTATAGGTCGAAATCTATATATGATCCGGTAGAAACTGATATTTCAGATGAACTAATCTCAGAACGTTACCTTTTGTCTAAATGATAAAGGCACGGCAACGTCATCAACTGAAACACGGCCGAAACACTTACATTCTTGCCTGGCAGCAGCCATGCTGAGACACACTTTCCAGAGCTGCTCTGGGTCGACAGTGGGTGCTGTGGTTGGTCGCAAGGTACTCGTTCTCGGAAGAGACGTCGTTCCCCCGCCCGTCATCCGTAGGGCGGGATGCGTGAAGTACACGGCCACGCCGACGGCAGCGCAGACCGCCACGGCTCCTACAGCGAACAGCACAACAACTGTCTTGCTGACAAACCATCCCTTCTTCGGCGTAACGCTCACGAATTCGTCGACCGGTTCTATTGCGTTTGACCGAGTCGCCATAATTTCGAGTTGACGTCTTTCACCGACTGGCCCGACGACGTCTAGATGACAACAGCGCTTTTTGTAGTTGGGATTCTCAGCATATTTAACTCTCGTCCTGTTTTCTCGCTGATGGGCCGACCACTTGAGAAGACATGCGTGGTCATTGACAAGATATGGACTTTGGTATCGCAGGTGCTAATGCATATTCATAACATGTTCTGAGCTGTATATCTACTAAAGTTTGTACCCGGTAGCGGATATAGGGGATTCGGGAGGGTGTTCCTAATGTTACGTTTGGATGCATACGTATTCGTAACAAATGCAACCGCTGGTAGAACGTGGTATCTCTCATCAGCCATCTAAAGTCCGCGATACCTCACGTCATGTCGTTCTGTGCTAACTCCGTGAAACAACAAGATTCAATCAAAAACCTAAAGGTTATGATGATCAATCGTAGAATATATAACACTTCGACTAAATCTGCTTGCGTAAGGAGTAAACGGAATTATACAGCAGTACGCTAAGGGTCAAGTGTATGCATTCATGTCAAACCATTTAGCTTAGTCGCGAAGTGCTCCAAGACTAACTTTTTGGACACGTTTTCTTTCTTGCTTATGTAACCGAAATAATAAATTATGTCATGCAACAAACAATGGTAAAGGCAAGATATTTGCGGTTACCCACCAATTATATTTACAAACGCCAATGCTCTATCAATTAGTTATACACTAAGTATCGTATTTCATATGTTAGTCGATACATTATTCTTTCTGCAAAATTACTTGTTACGCCGGAACAAAATGATCATATCGTGTGGGCTGAGAAAACTGCACTGTCGGATCATAACATCGGAAGACGGGGGGAGGGGTGCTGTTGAATATTTTTCGCTTCGCGGCGACGTTCTCAATGCAAGAAGTTCACCAAAAACCTTCAGTTGCACCCACCCCGCCTTGAGACTCGCCGAAACGAGGTCACATTACACATGGCTAGGGGGCACGTAAATGTGGCACATCCCAAAGGTATAGAGGGGGCATGTTATGCTAGCGCGTGCATAAAACGCCAACATTCCAAAGGTGTAGGGGGCACGTGGTCCCCGGTCCTCCCGACCCGCCTATGTATATGGTGTTGAGGAATGTGAAATATAGCGTGTGAGGCATGCTGATTTGCTGAAAATGTGTATTTAGAAGATGGACGCACTCAAAATGCAACTGTAATTTAAGTAATCCACGGTAAAACGATAATCGCGTACATTGGGTCGTGTAGGGCAGACATTTCGTAAGTGCACTTTTCGAGCGTCCACCGCTGAAACGACAATAACGTCGAACGTCTCTGTTAGAGCGGAAATGACGTAAATACTGGCTCCGACCGTGTCCATTCTCCATGGTGAACGACAGAGGACATGCGCCACTGTATTCGCGAAGAAATGGGGAGCGCCTTGATGTTCGATCACATCAAGAGAACGAGCCGGTAGAAACAAACGACTTGTGGTAAGTGGTAGCGAAATATCCCACGTGTCCGACGGCCAAAATGTACACCGTGCACAACTTAAAGCTAAAATATGAATCTAATCGAGACCTTTAAGACTAACTTTAAGCGTTATTATGAATATTCAAAGCGGCAGTTGAGGTCTGGGTAAAAAATACCACATAGACGCACCCTCTTCAAAACAAAACTCCAAAATAATAAACAAAAATACTGTTTTATCAACCCTTTTTAAACTGCGCATGTGCGAACTGTGGAATAATCCTCTGCATAGAGGTAACCACATGATTGTGAAGAAGAAGAAAACGAAGAAGAAAAAAGAAGAAGAATGAGGGGGATGAGGAGGAGGAGAAGAAGAATGAGGGGAGGAGTATGAGAAAGAGAATAATGAGGGGGAGGAGGAGGAGGAGGAGGAAGAAAGAAAATAAGAAGAATGAGGGAGGAGGAGGAGGGGAAGGAGGATGAGAAGAAGAACGAGGGGGAGGAGAAGGAGAAGAAGAATGAAGGGGTGAGGAGAAGAAGGAGAAGGAGTAGAAGAAGAAGAATGGGGGAAGATGAGGAGGAGGAGGAGAAGGATAAGAAGAAGAAGGAGGAGGAGGAGGAGAAGACTGAGGGGAGGAGGAGGAGAAGAAGAATGAAGGGGTGAGGAGAAGCAGAAGTGAAAGGACGAGGAGGAGAAGGATAAGAAGAAGAAGGAGGAGGAGAAAGAGAAGAAGACTGGGGGGAGGAGGAGGAGGAGGAGGAGAAGAATGAGGAGGATGAGAAGGAGAGGAAGAATGAGGGGAGGAGGAGGAGAAGGGGAAGGAGGAGGAGAAGAAGAATGTGGGGCGGAGGAGGAGGAGAAGGGGAAGGAGGAGAAGAAGGCGAAGAAGAAGGAGGATGAGAAGAAAGAGAAGGAGAGGAAGAATGAGGGGAGGAGGAGAAGGAGAATGATGAGGAGAAGACTGTTGTCAGAATATCACAAGCAGCAACACTGAACAGTTCTGAGAGCGGGCATAGCCAAGTGAAAAGTTGTTGGTGTTGTCTTTTAAAACTGAGTAGCATCACATAGAACCACCACAGACGTAGTAACTGATGTCACGTTAGTATCCTATCGTCAACATTGTTAGTATTTGCTTAATAAAATAGTATAATACGTTGCCTTTCGACTATAATAATTGCGTCACAGACGCGAGGGGTTACTTAGACTTAGTTCCTCCTGTTTCGGGACATCGGGCGAGGAGCTTTCTCCATTTATTACGGTCTTTTGCAATTTCTTTGGCCTCATTCCAGGTAATTTCTATTTCTGCCAGATCTTAAATGTCTCGCGCCAGTCGGCCGTCCTTTCCTTCTGTTTCCACCTTCAGGCACCCACTCCATTGCTCCATCTCTCTCTTGGTAAGCGTAGAATATGCCCCACTAGTCTCCGTCGTCGAGAATTAACTATGTCATGCAGGCTATCCAGACGTACCCTCCTCATCACTTCGTCATTGGTGAGGTGCTCTGTCCATGATATGCCCAATATGAACCGGAAACATCGCCGGTGGAATTTGTCTATTTTGTTTGTATCCTCGCCGTATTCTTCCACGTTTCACAGGCATATATCGCTGTTGGTATTACGATGGACATGTAAAAAACGTAGTTTTATGTCATTTCTGATGGTTATACTGGACCATATTGGACGTAGTCTTTGAAACACTGCTGATGCCTTGCCTATCCTCGCTCGCACATCTACTTCCGCGTCGTCGCCTTCCCTAGATATGTAGTTTCCGAGGTAAGGGAAGTTCTCGACCCACTGCAAGTCTTGCTGACCGATCACAATATGGGGGTCAGATCCATCACCAACTGACAATGTTTTTGTCTTCTCATAGATTATTCGTAATCGGACCATCTCTCCATTGTCGTTTAAATTATTGGTCATCTCTTGCAGGATATCCGGCGAGTGGCTGAGCAGTGCAATGTCATTAGCATAGTCAAGGTCTGTCAACCTATTATTTATCCACTTAACACCAAAGTTCGGACCTTTCATCGTTTTCCTCATGATGAAGTCGATAACAACAACATAGAGTAAAGGGGACAGGATGCAACCTTGACGTACACCTGTCTCTATATCGAACATGTCTGTGTAGCCATCGTTGGTTTTGATGCAGCAGTTGGTGTTTCGGTAAAGCGATTTGAAAATGTATATATGTTTGTTTGGTACGCCGTATAGCTTCAGGATTTGCCATAACGAATCTCTGTGGACACTGTCGAAAGCCATTTTAAAGTCAATGAAGTTAACTAAAAGAGGTATCTGGAACTCTCTCCTTTGCTCGATGATGTTTCGCAATGTGAAGATTTGCTCACAGCACGACCTTCTTCGAAAACCAGCTTGTTCCTCCCGGAGGTATTGGTCAACTGCTGTCCGGTGTAGGATCCCGCTGCAGAACACCTTTCCCGATACTGACATCAATGTTATTCCTCGCCAGTTAATGCAATCGCACAGGCGATTTTGGTCTTTGGTTACGTCACGATCACTCCTCGTCTCCAATCATCAGGGACTTCCTCCTCAGACCAGACCAGATTGAACAAGCAGGTTAACTCGTCTACAACCCCGTCCTTGCCATGTTTCAATAGTTCGGCCGATACTTCACCGAGGCCCGCTGTCTTGTTGTTCTTGGGGCGATCGGTGGCTTTGTGATCTAAAAAAACATTCGATTTCATTGCGACTAATCTGTGCATAAAATAGTACAGTTGTAAAATAATGCAGTTCCGGCCCTTAATGCGCATGTCTGGAAATAAATGTTCGCTGTGTACGGAAATAATATTCTCCTCCAAAAAGTCAATTACTTTTATGTGTTTTGGCAATTTGTAGAAAATGTGTGCTGAATACAATGTACAATACCTTAGTTGCCTAGCATAAATATTTCCACATAATATTATATCCTTTTTCCAAATGTTTCAGATGAGCAACATTGTAATAATTTTATAACAATCCCATCACCAATATTCATAATAACGCTTGAAGGTCTCGATTAGATTCATATTTTAGCAATATTTTACTTAACTGGCCTACAATATTAGCAGCAGCCGTCGGGTAGGTACTACCGGGTAGGTAGGGTTGAAGCATAGGTTTGGGATTTAGGGTCATTAAGATTAACCTACTTTGGGCCATTTAAATAAAATATTACGCATATTGTTTTTTTAGAATAGGGCACACTATTCCCTTACACAACAAACTTCTATTTCCGGACATGCGCATTTAAGGACAGGACTGCATTATTTTAACAAGTGCAGTGTATGTCTATATGATGCTACAACGTCACACCACGGGCTAGCACTGACGCGCTATTCTCATTACACGACTTCCGGTTGCCATTTTATTTCAACGCATAATCTGTGTTCTCATTATTGTGCCTAATACAATATACTGCATAAGGTTGTGGACAGCACGTTTCCCGTGGTGTCGCGCTGTCTCGGAAGACAGGGGGGGGTGCTGTTGGAGATTTTACGCGAAAGTCCGCGATATTTACCTGTATTCCTGTAAATACACCCACAATCAAGTAAACGCCCGAAAATTCCGGGAGAGTTGGCAGGAGTATGTTTCGCAGACCAGTACGTTGTTAATGAATAATTGTAATTTTCTATACATCACAACAACAAAAAGACTACAAAGGTGTATGTTGGTTCACAGATTAGTCGCAATGAAATCGAATGTTATTCAGTTCACAAGGATTTAAGGTTTTAATTATTTTAAGGTTTGTGTGAATGTTCTAGCTCCCGACGCACCGTGTGGCACCACTGGTCTGATTGTGGTCATTCCTGCTGGTGTTTCAAGTCTTTGGTATGTAATTTTATATAATCCGTAAAGAAGCCTCGGGGGGGGGGGGACACACAAACTCATCTTCCAGAGCCTGAGGCCAAAGAAGGCAGAATTTTGGAACTTGCTCCGGACCACTAACCCAGGTGTAATCCTATGATAAGAAATGTGGCTCAGGCCGGACATAACCGATGCAGAAGTCTTCCCACCGAACTTCAATGTCGTTTGGAAAGACAGGCACGATGGCTACGGGGATGTCCTTGTGGCTACCAGAAATAACTTGATCTGCCATGAAATTCAACAAGCCCCTGCCACTGAGATTGAGTCAGTCACCGTCCAGACACATATGGAGAAGAGGGATGAGAATCTCATAGTGACCTCCCTGCATTTTTCCACCATCAGCAACCAGCAAAAACCAGATGTTCGACTTGATGAAGGCCATAGACACTGCCTCTCCCAAGAGAAACGACGTTGTCTGGATCGGATGGGATCTAAACCTTCCTGATATTGACCTGGAGACAAACAACATACAAGGAAACAGCTACCCCCGGATTCTAAACCGCCTCTTCCTGGATAAGGTCAACGACCTTGGACTCCACCAGGCAAACCAAAAACCCACCAGAGGAGACGCCATTCCCGACCTGTTCCTGACACACGGACCAAACCTCATCACCAGGATCACCGTCATCCCAGGCCTAGGCGATCACGATATCATCCTTACGGACAGTCACCTGAAAGGACTGAAGGCGAAGCCAGCCTCGATGATTGTCAGCATCTGGAAGAAGGCCAACAGCGAAGCCATCAGAGAAGATATCAAGTCCTTTACCTCCACGGTTGGACACGTGACCAAGCTGCACCGTGGCTGCGCCTAAAATATGCTCCTCTGAATACAGTGTGCTATACAAGTTTGAGGCATGACATAGCGCTAATTTTTCACATATACCTCAACAGTTGCACCAGGACTTTATCGGCCTGCGTACTTGTAGTAAGTTGGTGTGACTTTTTCAGATTTTACCGTTTGTACATTCTCTGGATGCACCTGTGACACTAACAAGCAGTGACCAGTCATGCGAGACAACAACAGTGAGATCGTTGGCTTCACGCTTGACCGGATGTGCCAGCTGAGATCAAGTCGAATTGAACTATTATTTCTGTACGATGCCGATTGATTTAACCCAATATAGGGTACGCATCGGAAAATGTGCGCTACGTAGAAGAGACATCTACGTCCCACCGAAACACCAAACCGATAGTGGAGAGCATTCCGATCGTTCAGTACTGTCATTGTTATTGATTATTGTTTTGTGGTTGTTTTATTAATTTTTCTGTCTGTTTTATTTTGTTCTTTTGGGCTTGACACTGCTTTATGCAGGGTCTATTAGTAAGGTGTATTTTTTATATTTTGTAGGAGGTGGGTTTTTCTTTCCAAATGCCAGATCCCCAGAATAGTGGCAGAGTAATCATATGTTGATTGTAGCCACTACTTAACGGAAGAAGAAGATACTGCTACCCGTGATATCAACTCTAGGTATCCGGGCAACGGCAGAACAATGCAGACACTCGCCAAGTGATTTTAAAATCAGGCATGCAAGCCAGTTATACGTGGTACCGACCCCGTTGTATTCCAAGCCGACGCTAAGCCTGCTGTCATGTGGATACATCCATCCGTGTCCAGGACCGACCGTGACCAGGACTCCCAAGTGCTCCTGCGTGAACTGTGGGAAAGGGGTAAGGTCCAATAGCAAGGCATTGCCTGTGATGTGTTTGATAAATGGATACATATAAAGTATGGTGGCATGCCAACACACGTGTATGCGGATGCTGTCAGTGCAGGAGAGTACATCCCTTTGGTATGTAACAAGTATGCATTGACGGCGGTGGCCAGCGCCGATGTTCTGGACGAATCAGTGATGTCAGATTCTCCATCTGACAACCGACCCTTGCAAGATCCACAGCTGACCTCCGACAACACCACGACCCCGCCATCTGACGCTGACTCTGAGCAATTCGAGTGTTTTCTAATAAAACGATTACATTGTATTCACCTTAACGCCAGAAGCTTACTGCCTAAACTGGATTAACTTAATGTACTTGCTTAAAAAACAAAGGCAGCAATGAGTGGTATAAGTGAAACGTGACCTGATGACTCGGTTGAGGACACGGAGGTCGAACTGCCAGGATATTCAGTCCTCCGTCATGACCGCAACCGGAACGGAGGTGGTGTCTGTCTTTATATCCGAAGCGACCTTGCGTTTAACCCACGTCAAAACTTACTAACAGACGGCGTGGAGACTGTGTGGGCGGAAGTCCTCCTGCCTAAAACGCGTCCCACTGACAGGGATCTGTTACAGGCCACCGAGACAATGGAACTTTTACGAACTTTTAGAATTGTTCTTTAATGAAGGAAACGATTTTAGTGCATGCATTTTGCTTGGAGATTTTAATACTAATGTTTTGGTGCCATCTAGAAACAATGTTCTGGGTAATGCTATGTGCAATTTTGAACGTGCATTTTGCTTTACGCAATTGATTGCAGAACCGACCAGAGTATGCACTATTAGTCAATCTGCCATTGACCTTATTCTAGTAACTGATCAAGATAAGATATACCAGTCTGGTGTTCTCAGTGTTGGGATTAGCGACCATTTAATAACTTATTATACGAGAAAGGTAATCAGAGTCCCAGTGAGCAAGCATAGTACATTTCAAATTCGTTGCTCTAAACATTATAGTAAAGATCAGTTCTTACACAATCTAGATGACGTAGACTGGACAGCTGTATTAAGTTGTAACAATGTTGATATTGCATGGGGCAAATTTAAATAAAAATTCTTAGCATTTCTTGATAAACTGGCCCCATACTAGGAGGTTCGAGTTAAACAAAGAACACAACCTTGGATGTCCAGCGAAATACTTAACTTAATCAGACAAAGGGATACTTATCTAACAACATTTATAAAGTCAACATCGGACTACAAGCTGTTTGTCTATCACAGAAAACAAGTCAAATATAAAAAAGAAAAAAAAACTAAATCTCAGTATTATGTACATGCTGTAAATGAAAATAAAAATCGACCAAAAAAGCTGAGGCAAATTTTGAAAGAGACTGGCTCATCGTTAAAATGTAAAACCAAACCTAAACGTATTAGTCTGAAGATTGAAAATTAAGTATGCTTTGATAAACGGAAGGTCGCGGAATATTTTAATGATTATTTTACTTATATTGCTTCATCACTCGTCGAGAAGCTACCATCATGTTCTGGTCGATTTGGTCAAGCCCACGTCGTTGATTTTTATCATAAACAAAATGGTTACGATAATATGTTTGGTCTAGTCAGTGTAACTGTAGAACAAGTGTCCAACATATTAAATAGCATAAGCGCTAGTAAGGCAACAGGTTTAGATGAACTCCCTGCTAGATTTGTCAAAGATGGTTCTTCTATCATAGCAAAACTTCTTACTCACACTGTAAACTTATCTATAACTACTGGAAATATCCCCGATGACTTGAAGATGGCCAGGGTTGTTCCATTGTATAAAAAGAAGAATAAGACTGATGTTGAGAACTGTAGACCAATTTCAGTGTTAAGTATAATTTCTAAAGTGTTCGAGAAAAAAAAAATTCAATCAACTAAGTGACTTTTTAACGGAACATAAACTACTATACGAATTTCAATCTGGTTTTCGGTCATCGTATTCCACTGATATATGCTTGATCCATCTAACCGATTACATTAAACAAGAATGTGATAATGGCAATTATACAGGCATGGTATTGTTGGATTTGCAAAAGGCTATTGATACTGTAGATCACACCATTCTTTTGAAGAATGTGTGTATGTGCAAATGAACTCTCTATATGTTGGTTTAGATCATATTTGACGGGTAGAGTGCAAATTACCGATGTCGATGGGACAATGTCTGGGGCAAGAGGTATCACTTGCGGTGTACAATCTTAATGTTGTATGCAATGGAAATATCATTGAATCAAAGTCAAGTGTCACATATTTAGGGGTAACTTTAGATCAGTCTCTTTCTGGTGATATCATAGCTTCTAATACCCTTTCTAAAACTTCAAATAAACTACAATTTTTGTACAGGAACGCCAGAAAGTTTGGTATAAAAACAAAAAAACTACTAGTCTCTGCTTTGATTCAATGTCATTTTGATTATACGTGTTCAGCTTGGTACAGTGGATTATCGAAACAAATGAAGTGCAGAATGCAGTGTACACAGAATAAGATTATCAGATTTATGTTAAGTGCTCCACCGAGGTTCCATGTTGGTGCTAATGAATGTGAGACCGTTGGAATACTCCCTGTTGAATATAGAGTGGAACAGTTAAAGTTGGGCCACATGTTCAATATTATCAATGGTACTGCACCAGCATATTTAAGAGCCAATGTTGAAATGGTTCATCATAGATACCCCACAAGAGCCAATGAATTGGCATGTGTTATTCCCAGAATAAAAGGTTCTGGACAAACTTCTTTCCTATATACAGGCATAAGCCACTGGAACAACTTGCCAATCGAAACAAAACAATGTCGATCTAAAATTAGTTTTAGAAAAAAGGTGACCCTTTTATATAGTAGATTGGTAGCCCATGAACACAATCTTTAATCGCTGCGTCTTAATATTTAATGCAAAATATTTATTTATTGTATTTTAAATTTTGCAATTGTTTTATATATATAATATTTTTTTACATCGTACTGTTTATTTTGTTATGCTATAATTATTTCTTCACTATTTTGTTAGGACCACATTGGAAATAAGTGTACTACGTGTGCTTTTATGTGCTATCCTCTGTATTATTATATATATATATATATATGTCATATTTCTTCTAATTATGTAATGCATGTATACAATGTTACTGAATAAACTCACTCGCACTCACTCACTCCCTGAAATCTTTGTCGAGCAGACGTAGTAGTCAATACTGGAACACCTCACCTTAATGATGGACAAGCATGTTCCAACAAAAGTAGTCTCAACAACGTTCCACCAGTCCCGAATCAGCAACAACCTGAAGCGAACATCAAGAAGAAAATATCGCGCATGAGAGAAGGCGAGGAGCACAAAAAAAAAAAAAAAGACTGGGACAGTTACAACCACCTCAAACGTGAAACAAAGGGTGCAAACAGACAGGCGTACCAGCAGCACACAAATAAGATCACTAGTAAAGACACCACAACAAACCTATGGCGTCTGATCAAGAGTAAGAAATGCGACACTGTCGGAATAGCCCCTCTCAAGAAAAATACACTGACCACAAGTGTCAGCAAGAACAAAGCCAACAACTGAACGACCAGTTCTGCTCAATTGTTACCACTGAAAACATCGATGACTTGCCTGCTCCAGAACCCAGCCCCTACCCGGTGATGCCAGAGATCCATGTCAGCAACGCCGGGGTCTCTTTCAGGTAGTAGCAGTAGAGATTGCTCCTGCACTCACCCTCCTCTTCACCAGGTCACTACACACCAACCCGTTCCCAGGATCTGGAAGCACGCCTTGGTTC
The DNA here is from genome assembly GCA_963995525.1 of Escarpia spicata. NCBI lineage: Eukaryota > Metazoa > Annelida > Polychaeta > Sabellida > Siboglinidae > Escarpia > Escarpia spicata. The sequence goes on from OZ023208.1 coordinate 6,492,431, forward strand.
AGCCCATATTCAAAAAATTAACCAGCAATCCTTGGAGAGAGTCACCAACGTCAAACATCTAAGTGTAGAACTGACCGCTGACCTCCACTTGAGAAAGCACATACCCAGCCAGCACGCTAGAGGGCGGATCTGAGCGGCTGGGAAGCGGCACTCGTCGGCACACGACAGCCGCCTGCCAGCCACTCTCCTGTCAGCAGTTGGGCCTCCTTCTGCTGGAACACTGGGGTAGTGACATTTGACACTACGGTGTACCGCCATGTCTTAACAGACTGACAGTCAGAGGAAACAGTGTGCTGCGTGTTCCTGTTTGTCAGTGTGACAGGGTAAATGTGTGATGGATGAAGTGCTTACACTAGGCGCCTTCTGTCAGTTTATGGCCCACACAATTTCTGCCATTTACGTCGTTTTACTTTATGGCTATATAAAACAGTTCCAGGTTTCTCATCAGAACTTTATTAGTATGTAGTTGAGGGGTGCGATTTATGGTAAATGTGTCTATGTTGATCCTGATGATGGTACTAACAACTATCAATGCAACTCATCGTCAACCATAAACAACTTAAAAGTCTTAAGATGTCTACTGAATGCATTTCTTACAAGTAGGCATATTCCTTTGGTTTGGTGTGAAATATAGTTTTCTCTTTTGCACAGAATTATTGCATGCATATTTAATCAAAGGATAATTATATTTCAAAATAAAGTTTCGTGGTAGCTATTTTAAAATTCTTGTGCTGATGAGAAACCGGGAATTTATTTTATAAAAGTAAAGTAAAATGATTTTATGTGACCTTATTGTGAGACAAAATATGTTTAATATTATATACATTTTATAGATACTATGCATTGTACAATGCGGTATCTTCATTGAAGAAATTAAACATTTGTACGTTAATATTCCAGATGCTGTTAGAAAGAATGAAGTGGCAACATTGCCACTGACTACAACATCAGGAGAACATCCGAAAGTACTCCAAGACTGCCTCTGACGGGAATGGTGTTAGACAGCACCGGATGACAAATGCAGCTGGATGTAGCAGAAAAGAGTTTATGGACAATAATAATTAAGCAGCCTTTTTATAAAATATTTCAGTTGTCATGTGCCGCACGAATCAATGGACACTAACTGCAACTTTACTTTTTGATTTTCTTGTATTAAACTATGTTTTTGTTATGCGCATTGGAGTTGTTTGCGTATTTAATTTTAGTTTATAATAATTGGATGGGACACTCGACACCCATTCTCTTTTTGAAGCATATTACATTTGTTATGTTCCCAAATAATATATTACTATATTATTTTATTGTTTTGAACTTCCAAATTCCAGTTAATCCCAATAAATTGATGAACGTGTATCAAGTAATGTTCACATTAGAGTGACAATGCATGATAATTACTATTGAAATGTTCAAGTTATAAGACCAATACACATAAGTGTATGTGTATAATTTGGTCTTATTACTTGAAAACACACACAATACACACATTTAGCAAAATTAGGCACAGTCGGCATATGAGCGGTTAACCATCGGCAGAATATCGGCGCCCGACTATGTGCCGCCCTCGGCCCGAAGGCGAGCCGCCGGACAAAAATCCCCCGGCCCGCAGGCGGATGCCGACAGCAAAGGCAAACTACCAAGACAAACCGAACAAGCGCTTTCATATACAGAAACCTTAAAGGATGCCCTCCACAGGTGCACTCACATTGCTACAAAGGACTGGTCCGCCCCATAGGCGCGGAAACAGGGGGCCAGGGGGCAACTCCGGGGCAGACATATGGCCACCTTTATGTACAAGATAATGAGTGCAAAGGTGGACATCACGCCAAATGTGGGCACACTGACAACAAACAACCGTATCACCAGGGGACAGCCCAACAAGCTCCTCTGTCCTGCCTCACTCCAGAACAAACACGTACCTCCACTCCTGCTTCCCGTCTGTGGAAAAAGCACCTATTTTTATCAACCTTTTTAAACTACGCATGTGCGAATTGTGGAATATTCCTCTAGGAAGAATTAACCACATGACTGTGAAGAAGAAGAATAAGAAGATTCGTCTAACAATCAACAATATTCAATAATACATGTGTGACCCGCCGGCTTCGTCCAAGTCACCTGTTTGGCCCTCCATTCAAAAAGGTTGCCGGCCCCTGAGTTAGATTGTTCGAGTGGCGCCGACTGCCGGTTTGTTAACAAGTCTCACAAGTATAAAACTGTGGCGTCCTCTGTAGTATTTAAATGAAGTTACAAACGCTAACCCGGGAAGAGGTGAAGTTGCATTCTATTGGGTTAAATTATTATGTCTTCTAATTTTCCTGCCAGATGTGAAAATCATACAAGCTGTGCATATAGTGTTTCAACGTTGAAAATGTAATGTTATCATTACACATGTAATTGTTTATTTATTTTTGGTAATCACATAATTGAATGTTAGAAGCTATGTTTTACCGCATTTTAGATCAGATATAGGTGGCAGCCAAAGTGGGAGATGGCGTCCATGCCGTTCGCGGGAAAATATCATAGTCGTGTTTCACTGAAACTGCGTATCCCGGGTATGTATATATAATGTCATGGTATCTATCTTTGTCTATTGAACATTTGTGTTAACTCTACATTCTTTTGGAAATTGGTAGAACTAGAATTTGCTTCAAATTAGAAACGTGCAGACGACATTTCGCGTTCGCATCAACTACTGAGTTGTCTGAGACTGAGCCTGAGTGACTCCGTGTGTGGTCCGTGTTACAGATCAACACCTTTAACAGTACAAGCTATGTTATTGTTAGTCTTTAAAGTTAAACTGTTTTCACGCATTCAATAATGTAATCCAGCATTTCAATTCAAATCTAACTAGGTCTAGGGGTAAGCACTGAACAGTGTCGGTGAACTGATGTTGATTTAGTTTTAGACGATTGCCACGATTGGCTAGGCCTAGGACAGTCAAATTTTAAACTAAACTTAAGCGTAGTAGTAGTAAGGTATTAAATTATTTTCAACTATGGACTGGTCATCTGACATCTGCTGTGTGTAAGCTGACGCTACATTTCTAGAATATGAGGCGGGGCGATCTTTTACTTTCTGACCTAACCATGAAAACGACCTCCTAGACCTAGGCTAAAGCCACCAAACTTCTCACATATCTTGCATACATATACACACATTACGTTACAAAAACAATTCTCTTACATTCCCAAATTCACAAAACTAACTCAAGTAAAACTACTATGTCACCGGCAGTGACTACCCTTAGCTCTGCTGTTACTGTAAAATCTATATTGCTAGGGGGCCCAGACCCTCCTAGCAACGCTTCACACCTGCGGCGCTCGCCAAGCCAATCCCAACCACCTCGCCCATCATTTTACCCAGGGAAAACACTGATGTATAATTTTTATTTCCATGAAAACTACGTTTGTACGTTTTTTTTTTTTTCAGCCATAATGTTTGACTCGGTGACACAAACGACTTCTTTTGAAGATTGTGAAAGACTAAAGGACCTGAGCCGTCCAGACTATGGGATTTGCTTTTTGTCCTATTGTGCACAATGTTTGATTGGAATCCCATCTGGAATAGGAAGGGAAGTTATAAATATTCCCCGTAGTTCAAGTGCATATTAATGAATGAAGTGTAATGATTGTTAATTATAGGATAAGACAATAATGCAATAAAACTATAAAATCAGTATAGCAAAGATAAAAACTAATTTAGACACACAGTTGTTTATTAATTTTATTTCCACATCGCGCATGCAACTACTGCAGCACCCCCTTGTGGCCGCCATCATTTTGTAGATATGACGTTTTGCAGGCCAACGTACAACTTAGTGATTTAATTTATGATAATGAGGTTGGTCAATTCAGGCAGTAAACATTCTGAAAAATGCCTTTATTGCCATTAAAAGTGCATTTATTGGCTTCCTAACATTGAATTTAGCGTTTTAGTGCAAACCTTGAATATCAGTTGGTCTTAGAAAGGCTGAAACTTCTTAAAATTTGCGTGATCATTGCGCCATATGAAACTAGTTATAACCCAGCGACCAGCCAACAAAACTCCTCTGTAGCATACTGTTACAGTAAAATAATAACTTTGCTAATACGTATCATAAAAATATGAATGAGTTACCATTTGATTGCTAAAGGAATGCTTTTTTATAAAAAAAATTATAAAATTTATATAACATTCGATAATCATGGGGATATTATTATCTGAACTTCATCCAAAAAAATTCAAAACAGTTTGTTTATCCTGCTACCGGATAATTACTGAGTTGATATATGTCCCATGTCCAGCGTGACAAAGGTAGCCATACATGTTAACTACCAAATAACATAAAATGAATCAAATCTTTTGAGAACTTTAATTGTTATGATTTTTTCCAATGTAAAAAATAGGCCAATCACTGCCGCTTTCACTACTGGTGCACACCTGCAGCTCACCCGGACAAACATCATGCAGCCAAGTTGTTGAATTTTTATCTCAAGAAGCATCCGAAGTCGTTCTAACTATCTGAACTAGTATAATAACCATGTTCGTGAATACTGTCACTGTGTCAGGTATTTTGTTGAAATATTGACGCGATAGTAACTTGAGATAATACGAAGTAAACTTTCAAAGTGAACAATTTTCCACAACGATGTCTGCCATTTTGTTGTTCACTTCAGCTCCGGAGGACCGGGGGCGGGGTGTTTGTAATGCTTTGTTCTCATTCGCTTGCTGAATCTGCTAAGCCAGCTGATGTAATTTTTGGTAGATTGGCCAATAACAGAGCTTTCCAGTGATACCATGTATGTAGGGGTCTCAACTTTATGAATGGATACGTAAATTCATTATGCAGGGTGTAGTAAAACCACCAAAATTTTGCCGCCGACTTGGTCACATGTTTTGTCGTCTAGGCAGTCACTAGCTGTTAATCAATATGCTCATGAATAAATATACACCAGTTACCTAGCACGGAAACTAAAAATGCTACTATTAAGGTAGGTACCGTCAGCCAATGAATCGGCCCTGGCTGGTCGCAGGGTTAAACGACAGGAAATAATAGTGGCACCAAAGCCACACCATACAGCGAACTAAGTACAAAACAAATTCAATTGCTGGAAGTGTTGATTTGGATGGTTGCACAAAAAGGCCTCGTCCAAGTCGGCTTGGCGATTATGGCGCCACTAGCGGATATGCAGGTATCTAATTAATAATTAATCTTAGGTTCACCAGAAAACGTCAGTTGCACCCCCCACACTTAACTTGATTGCCAACTCTCCCAGAATTTCTGAGAGTTTCATTGATTGTGTGTGTGTATCTCCTAGGATACAGGCAAATCTACTGAAAAAACCTTTCAGAATCTTGATTCCCAACATCACAACCAAAGATTCCACAGAGAAGATAACTTGTGGTGCAGGCAGGTCAGCAAAGCGATTAAAATACAGCACCCAGTCATGGTTACAATACTCCTGCAATCTGCCATGTGACCACCACCAACATGGTGACAGGACACCTGAGACAGTCAGAGCAGCTCACAGTGACACTGACGAAGGCACTGTGATCTTGTGTCGAGCAACAAATCAGAATTTTGAAAGGTACCTAATACTACCAGCTTACCTTGGAGCAAGAAACCAAGGGAAGCAATTATCACCTGTAGTTTGATCCTAAACTCGTTCCAGCTGTCATTTTATGAACCTAGAAATGTTCTATCCTATGAACTTTTGTTGTGGATTTGTACTCATTTGGGGTCCAAGAGCAAATTCAGCTTGATTGCCCAAACAGCAACTTTGGGCAACTCTGGTAATTTGCATAAATCCAAGATGGCCACTGGTCGATACCTTGAAAATTTAACTTTTGTACCTCTTGTCATAGAATGATGTATATGTATTTTAAGAGGTGTTGGGGTGCGTAGAATCCATTTCTTATATTATTTGTTCAGTTCAAAGTCAAGATCAGATGCTGAAGGTCAGGTGAAGGTCAAATTTGACCTCTCTGTGGACAATGAATGGAAATTTCTGCTAAATTATATTTTAGTTTATTCATGCACATAAATGGATAATCTTACAATATTTGACACATTTGTTCGTGACAAAAAACAGTAATCATATTTGAAACACGTAGTCACATCTGTTGCACGGAGTGTATAATGCAAATATAATTATGAACTTTAGCATTCATATTTCATTGTGAGGAAAATTCTTGCATTAAGTAATCATGTATGAAAGTCATTGTAGGGAAGGATATCCTTAACTATAGATAAAAGACAGTTTTACACAATGCTATGCTATAAGCATAAGGTTTACGCTATCTTAGTAACTGCAGATATCGCCTACTAATCTTCAACTTTTATCTACTCCCACTCACCATCCAGGTAATCAGGATTAGCAAGACCATCCCCAACATCCTCATGGCCTTCACACTCCACCTCTACATCCTCATCCTCTACACTCTCATCCTCAAAATCCTCCTCAGTATTCTCCATCTCAACACCCTCCTCTTCTCTAGCCTTAGCCTCTTCTGTATTAATATACGGATTACAGCAGCCCTCTTCGCCAGAGCAAAGCTGTTCTTTGTGGCAGCCACAAACCTCCATGCTGCACTTCTTGCCCTGTGCCCTACACTCACAGTAAATCACATCACACAGGTGTGGTGGACCTAGGTCATCCTGAGCAATAACAGGAGAGGTGACGCCATCCCGGATCTCCCACCTGAAGTGAGTGATATCGGCTAACTCATCGGGTGGGGCTTGCTGGTCTGCCGCTTTCCACAGCGTGACCTGCAGATGAGTCCGCAGCACGTGCAGGAACAGGTTGGTGGATGTTGGAGGCAGGGCCTTGACTTTGGGATTTTTCTTGTTGATGTTCCTGGTGGCTGACCATACAGAGCGATGGAGTAGGTTTTCGTCTCCATCAGATCCACCTGCGCGGCACCAACCTCCCCCAGCACATCATCCAAACCTGGGAAGTCCCCAGTTAGCAAGGTGTTTAAGTGCGTTTATGTTGCCTTTGGCATACGAATATGAGGTCGTGTCGCACTCATTGAGAGCGTGCATGCCAAGCAGCTGCAGACACTGTGACCCTATGTCAGCACAGGTGGCATTGATATCCAGCACTGTCCCATCCCACCGCTCCATCTGCACCTTGCACTCCAGCTCCTCCCGATATACCCAATAGACCAGTAGGACAAACACGTCTGTGTCATCGCTAAGTACACGGATCACGCTTTTGCTAGAGTTGGCAGCCTCGATGACACAGGAGATTATTGTGATGTCACCATCGTCACGAATCTCCATCGTCATGTTCTCTTCTGCACTGCTTGTTGTTCTTGGACTTCAGGATTGCATCTCTTTTGAGCAGACGACTGGTGATGGATAGCTCGTAGATGAGGGTAACTTCACCAACGCGCCGTATTCTCTTGTGTTCCTTGGCAGATACATCTTGGTACTTGTCGAAGACAAATGATTTTCTCTGTAACATCTGGATAGTGACTCAGACGAACCTGGTTGGATGCGATCAGATCTGAGGGACTGCCGCCGTGTTGGCCACATGATACAGTAGAACAGCTGCTGACAATTTCAGCAGCTGTTAGCAAGAACTCGAGCACACCCAGCCGCTTGACCAGCCCTGAATTATTGGCTTTGCGGAGACAACCATGCTCGTCGATGAGCAATGGAGGCACTGAACACAATTTGTAATTGAACAGAGGCCAAAGCTCCATCTGCCGCTACTGACCAATCATCAAGAGCCAGAAAAAAATGTTCTCAAGATCGATGACTGGCCTGCTTGTTGCCCTTAACTTGCTTCTTTAGAACGTCCATCATCTTGATGGGACTACTGATAGGATCATAGAACCCATCGGGAAGTCTGGCGATGTACTTGCTCTCCATCTTTTCTCCAAGCACAATCGAATCAGCCACATTCACTTCAGCAGGAACAATTTGGCCGGTGACAGGATTGTACAGATGAGGGAGGTGATCTTCCAGTGGATGAGGGTACTCTCCACCTCTGCATCAATGAGACCCCGATCATCCGCATCGAAGACACGCCAGTGCTTCAACTCCTGCTTGTGTTGTTTCTGCGCAGACTGGCCTGGAGGATCAGCAGGGTAGATGTTGTCCATGCAGTCTGACACGTGCCCGGTCATGGGGAAGGCGTCAGTCTACTCACAAAGAAGCTCAGCAGAGAGAGTCATGCCCTTGAGAGCTCCCTTTCCGATCTTGATGGCAGTCTGCTCGCCAAACTGATCACCAGAGACTGTTCCAGTATCCCTCATGGTGTCGATAGACAAAGGCGCCGGACACAAGGTCTGCCTTTGCCTCAGCAGGGAGCGCCCGTATCTCCAGCAGGGACTGAGTGAGATAGCGCTCCCTGGTCAGCTGCTTGAAGAAAATGTCACCCTCTCTCTCAGCACGCTTAAATTGGTGGACGATGAGTGTTGGGAGCAGGAAGTTGTCCACCCAGTGCCGGCCAGTTGGATGGAGGCGAGCAGTATACAGAAACTGCTCAATCTGCTCAAATGTCTTCGGCCCTGTTGATACAAACCGCTGCTGATACGCCCCGAAAGGACCGCATGGTTTTCGCTCAGGACTTCCCATTGAAGATACCTATCAGCCCCCGATATGCTGCTGCCACGTACACTTCAAACGCTGAACCTTTCATCAGCTTCATGATGCAGCCAATGAACGACTGTATAATATGCATCCCACCAGGATGGGCGATCACTGAAACTGCACAGACTGATACCAGCACACCTGTTTGGTTACTACAAACAACTGCATGTCAATGGAAAGATGAACGTATGCCATCCACATGTCAAACAGTGACCCCTGCATGTACGTGAGTGTTGTGAGGATGGTGTCTGGGTGAGAGGGTAGCGTGTCAATCAAAGGACTGAACATGTAGGTGCTCGCAGGTTTGAGTTCGCTCTGGTTCCTGGCTAGCTGATTGTTGATGCCATTCCACTCCATAGCATCTTGCCCTTGGCTCAGGCTGTTGAGCCACTGTGTGTCCTTCTCTTGGGCAGCCACCAGACTGGTCTGTCAAGCACACGCCTCAGTGTAGCTGATCCCTGTGGTCTTGCCAGTGGGCACTGCAGAAGGGCATCACCTTCTTAGGGCCAGTATTGCACATAAGTCTAATGGCCCTGTTATTTGGCCTCCTTGAATGTGATGCGAGGGATTATGAGAGTACTGATGCTAAGCTGAGCGCTGCCGGCCTCGATGATCCCAGCTGAGTGCTTCTGAAATTCAGTTGCCACGGCGTTGATCTCACGGCGACCATTTGGAATAAACACCAGCAAGTCAAAGTTGTACTAACCAAATACAATTCCGAGTGTCCGACAGACACACGTCCTCAAAACGTTTTAGTTGTATCTACTGTATGCATCTTAACTAGTTAGCCAATAGCTATCAGTATCACCACTTGGCTAGGAATTATGTCCTTCTGAATGACTTCAGGAAGGAGCATTTTAAAGGTGGTATTAATGAATGTCATTTTGGATGTTGTGATTAAAAAATAAGAACGTAGCTGAATGCAAAAGAATATTGGATCAGATGTAAAGTAGCAGCTCTCAGGTTACAGTAGGATTGGTAAATTTGCTTACGATTTTGACACAGAAACAGCAGATGTCATATTTCAGTCATGTAGTGTGAATTAATTGTACATTTTTGTTCAGTTTCCAAAGTAGTATTCACATATTGCCAAGATGGGTTAAATTTCACAGCTGTTTTTAGTATAATAAATAACTCGGTTATATGAGAATTTATATATCTTTTTGTTCCTTAAATTTATGGCAGTTATAAAAAAATGTAGGCAACTAAAAATTCTCACCAAGGTTAAAATATGTTGTAAAAACAATCAGCTCTATATTTAGGTGGTCAGTTGTAAAATGTAAGTTTGCCACGCAGCCGTTCGTGCGAAACTACAGGTACAATAGTTAGGTATCATTTTACTGGTGTCATTGCTACGGAATCCTTCAGATGGAGGCTGGATAAATTCTAGTACATGTAACATAGTGAATGTCAAAGTTTTCTTATGTTATGTTGTTTAAGTGGATGGTGCATTAGAACGGGTCCCCGTCAGACCATTTATTAGCAAGCAAAGCAGCTTATAATAATATGTGCCTAATTAGTTTATTGTACTGTTGCTAGTGCCCAGAGTGCCTTGCCACTGGCAGCAAATTGCCCTTGGGCACCAGGTGGGAGGTAATCTATACTCATTGTTGTTCTGCAAGAGTGCCTTGCCACTCTTGAGTTCTCACAACAGCCCTGTAATCACCAGGTTGCCTGCATTCAGCAATCTTCTTTATAACTTGTGTTTCCTGCTTAGGTGCTATAGAGGCGCTGATTCCTGACTTGAGCAGCACTGCCAGGTCACTGGGCATTGTGTAGCCAGAGCATTCAGAGCATGACAACTGCCAGCATGGCCATGTGGAGCTGTGCATACTCGCGCTGGAAACATGCCATGGCACATGTGTCGCAGCGGCCATGTTCCTTGATGCAGTGCTTGGGACGGCCACCTCACAGAGCGCTTACATTCACGTGCACAGGTAGTTGGCTGTTTTATGCTAGTGTTTGATTTATGCAGACTATTTGTAGAACAAAAGTTACACCAACTGTGGCCCGACAGCTCAGCATGAATAATACATTGGCAGGGTCTGATCCTTAGTTGCTGTCGTGTGGTAGTGAGTTGTGGTACGCTGCTAAGTTTTGAAAATACTTTGGCTCAACTTGTGTGACAAGTTAAGAAAATTGCACCTTGAATGTATCAGTTGTTTTATTTTTGTCTGCATTATTGGTATTGGAAGTCTGGAAGGTAAGCACTTGCTATACGCTACTATTTGTGAACCTTTTGTACATGTGACTTTAACTCCTGTAGTTGTTACCTGAGTGGTATTCATTCTAGTTAATAGAGTACAGGTACTAGGTAGTGTAGTTTTAGGTTCGTTTTAGCCAAAGTTACTGGTCCATTTTAGCACAATCATACATGCAGTTCTCTACTTCGTGGCCGTTCCATAATGGCACCATGGCTGCACACTTACGTAATGCCTGCCATGTGCCTTTGCGAAACTGGTACAAGTCTGTGCATGTCATGCTTGGATAACATACTCTTAAATTCACAGCTACGTTTGCAATTGAATTAGATTGCCCCATAATTTGAATGAGATTAATGTACTAGTAGTGCATGAATTACACCTGCCGACCTTGTTTTGTTTCACATATAATTATAATTAGCTAAGATTCCACTATATAATATACGTATAGCATTCCTGAATTATCTCTCCTATTTTGAATGTAGAAAAGTAGTGTAAGACATAATCATTAGACATACGAGAATGTCACCATGTAGCCCAACTCGGAGTGTTTATATTTAGTTTTCTGGCCAGTGTCACTAGCTACCTACTCACTGAGTGCATGAGTAGTGTATTCCAGAAAAACAAAACAGGTCGACCATGCAAGAGGAAGTTCCTTGCATAGAAAGAACTGCCATTGACTTGGCCTCTACTCTCTGCATTTGGGGTCAACGACATTTGATCAAATACTGTCCTAAATACTTTATGTAAAGTACAACTATGTCAAAATATAAATTTTCCAAGTACAATAAATCGATTACATCTTAGTTGTAATGATCGTCAATAAGAGAAACTCTCAAGGTGCCAATTAATCACTAATAAAATGTTTACTACTAGTTGTCGATATACTTAAGGTGACTGTGCTTCACACAGGCCAAACACTAGATAAATTTGATTTTGTATTCTAAATATTCAAGTTATGTGCTTGGAATGTACTTAATATTTGGCAGGTACTTGGAAAAATGTACTAAAGTATACAACCATGGCTACTTCACTCACTGGAGAGACGCAAAAAAAAGAAACTGTAAATGTACATATAAACTCTGAGATGGGCTACAAGATGATGAAATTTATTACTTGTTTGTCTGTTAGTTCTTTTTTACATTCAGAATATGAAAGATAATTGAGGGACTTCCAGTACTTGTGTGGATAAGGTCAACATGGAATGGTTGTATAGTTATTGCTGTTTGCCTTCAACAACAATTGAGACTATTGAGTATGTGGGATTGTAAAAACATAGAAACAGGAAGTTTTCAACACAATAGTTCTAAACGTCAGGTAAAAGTGGTTTGGGTAGATCTCATCCCTTTGGTTTCACTCTGAACTTTCATTGTTTAAATTCTATTGCATTGAATTCCAAAATTCCAATTCAAACGGAAATGCTGCATGAATATGTAAGAGTGATCATTAATTTTAAAACATTGAATTAATCCATGGCATTTATAACACGGCTTTCTCTCATTATCTTTTAGCATGAAATGTCTATGAACTCGGATAAGCCGGGGACGTTTGTGCAAAGGGAAGTCCTGATTAATGAGCATAACATTGGTATAATTTTACTTGATAGCCTCATACTGTATTCAAGCTCGGCACCCCAGCTGGCATTTATATACCATTTCATTGACTATATTATCGTAATTATTCCTAATTCTTATACACAATGAGTCGTCTGTTTTTAATTTAAACTCCTGAGTGGATTTGGCTGCAGTTTATTTCATAAATGCCACTGTGCTTTGTTATGATTTGCAGCAGGTTTTGGGTAATTGTCACCGAGAGAAATGCAGTTGTTTTTACGCAGTCATTCTTTTTATATGCTTTGTATGCAACTGGGCTGTGATTACATGAAAGCAATGGCCTCTGTTTCTGGTTAGAGGCTCAGTGCCTGAGTAGTTAGTTAGCAGACTGTCTTTGTCGCAGTCTAGTTGAACAATGCGTCTGTCTCGATATGCTAAAATTATTCTGATGTTTCTAGACGGTATTATAGTGTCTTTATATGCTCTGCTGTTCAGTACAAAAGTGTTTATTGCGAGCCACTTACTGGACTATTGTGTGCCTGTACAGGTATGGACTGGTATCAGGGTTGTGTGCCTTACTTGCATACTGGTCAAGAACAGGAATGGACTACTCGGAAACAAAAGATCGAGTTTGTTTGATTGGAATGTTGTCTGCATCAAACTGTGAATATCAAGTAAGTAATCACAGTTTAACTCAGTTTTACATATCCCTTACCATTGTCACTTAAAGTTACTTTTAACTTTGGTAGCTAACTACTATATCATAATAACTTCATACTAGCATCTGTGAGTATTCTCACTTGTGTACCATTTATGGTAATTTATGTGTCGGTTGTTACTTTTTACATCAGTAATGACTACCATCAGAATTTTGTGTTACCATTTGTGAGAGGTACTTGGTAATGTATACACGCAGTGAACGTTTTCTGTTGTGGACTTGTTGTTATTTAATATGTAAGTTTGTTAAATCCTGTTGGTGTCACCGGTGTGTCTGAGCAACATTCGACTGAAATTACATGTTTACCTGTTTCTGCATAACTTTTTATACACATCCTTTATCAAAGTCAGGAAGTACTTTCAGGATTCAGTTTACTAATACTGTGTTCTGACCCAACTTCTCAGTACAGTTCTCTGTAAATGAGGGTGCTAAAAACCGACTACTTTGCCCATGTACGTAGCTATTTAACAACATAAGTATGATAAACTCCTGTAGATACAATGAGCAATATCATCTGTAGGAACATACATATTCCTGCTGTGGCTATTATTGATGGGCAGTTGTTATTCTTCCCTAATGCATGACAAACAACAAGTAAACATTGAAGCACACTTGTCCAGAGTAATAAATCACCCTCTGCAGGTTGGCTTGTGATTTAGATATTACATGGTCAGGTAATTACTGCTGTATCCAGCAGTGTACACAGGGGCACCACCATTCAGTTTGAAGTGCTCCTCACTTTCACATGTATGGTGCAACAGAATGCCACAATGAATTTTAATGGAATTTGCAATATATACATTAATCATAATTAACATGCAGTACAGTGCAGTTTTGATGGGTCCTCGTGTTTTAGCATTGTGTAATCTTCTTGGTGAACAATAAATGTAAATATTATATACTCATTTTGATCGTATCTATGCTAGTGAAAGATTTATTGCTGGAAATGTGTGAGTATAATTTAAGAAATATTAATGTGACAACCTTGTGAACAGGGTCTGTTTCAAAGATCATGTCAAGTTTGCTAAAGTGCAGTTATGGTGGTATAATTATAGTAAACCAATTAGTACAAAACAGTTAAAGCTGTCTGCCATTTTTAATGTTCACTTGTAAAATCTGTTTACTTTAATTTTACCGATTTACCGGGTTGTTTGACTAAATATTCCAAATAGAGAGCTTGTGCATGTTGTCTACTACATTTCTCATTCCGAACACACAACTATCATCACTGCATGTAATCTCCTGCCATATTTGCACCGTATGCGCCGCCATATTTATTTGTCATTAAATCGTCACCTATTCGCAATAACGAAGCTGCTGTTTGCACAAGTTTTCTGCTTGCTTTGTGCCTAAGTGAGCCGTGTTTACCTACTGCAAGCACTCCCTAAATCCCAGTGTAAATGAATTATATCAGACCATTGTGTGTTCAAATGCTGCAAATGAAATGGTCACGGTGGAGTAGAGCAGACATGAATACACCTAGACTACATCCATTCAATTAGCAACATATATCCATATGGACTTTGTTGCTAGGTAATGTTTGCCAGACTAAAAACAGTATGGTTATTAAATCCGAGAGAACTGGCTTAGCTACAAGATGAAAGACACGCGCACACTTATTCATGCACTGACATATCCAAATGTTCTAGGTATTACCACTTGGATTGTTTGTTTTTAGAATTACAGTATCAGCATTTAAAGTTTACGATCTGGAATAGGTATATAAGATGGATGATAGTTGCCAAGAGATTGCTGTCAATTATTTGATTTTTTTATATATAAAAACAATAGAAATCACTATACAGTTAACGTAAGAGGTGAACTTCAGACATTTCTTTATCTTTTGCGTGTCAAAGAGTTACAAAAACTTGGCTAGATTTTTTATATTGCACTTCCTCGTACATATTCAATGACTTCAATGCTTAGTAGTCATGTGGGTTCAAAGAATTTCACTAGTTATGGTGGCAGGATGCTCATGTCAATATCCTGATTGGTACCGGTGCATCATTTTGGTTGTTGCAATCGACACAAGTCCTCAGTCACTGCCCTCTCTATACACACACTAAAGAACACAATCACATATGTATGAATAAGTGCAGTTAAAAGTACACAGGTGACATATTAGGTGTTAGTGATTTACAATGGAACTTACCAGAATTTTCCGGTGTCTGTAAGCTTCTTTGACGCTTCACTGCCTTCAGATCATGGTATGCAAAGATGTGTTATGAGCTGTAGTGTGGCAAGTAAGGCCCTGGTATGGAATCAAGTGTCTTTGTTGCTTCTATAATGAACTCTAAATGCGACTACAGCTCAATGCTGTGAGTTGCTCTTTTGAGCAGTGGCTGTAGTCTTGATTAGTAGCCTGATCTCTAAGCTGTGATATGGAGGGGTGTCACACCACTATGGGTGAAAAAGGGGTGATTCTTTGCCACTGCTCCTGTTGTTCTAATAAGTGTGTGTCTGAAGTTGTTTATTTTAGTTCAGTGAATTCTACAGAAATGGTACAAAATTGATTATTTAAAAAAAAAGTTATGATACAAACTTATATATTACAACCCCTCGACTACCCTGTATTCAAAGGTGTTTAAAAAGTTTTTTTTTAAATAATTTAACCATTACTTATTAATATAAATTTTGCTGAATATTCATCATATTCATGATAAAACATTATAATTAATCAGTTACGGTAAAAAGAAATTTCATTAAAATACATTTGGACAGGCTGGATGATAGGACAGATATAGCACCATATACATAATAGTAGTCAAGATTTTGGCAGTTTTCAGTTATCAGTGCAACCAGTAAAATAAAAAAATTATAAAGACATTTTCAACAGATGTTTTTTTTTTCAATGTCAAATTAATTTTCAACTATGAATGCATTAAACATTTTACTCTTCTAATATTTCAGATTGCTGCTGTTGCTGCTTCGTATATACATATATTAGTACACTTGATGTTAATAGTACTAGTTAAGAAAACATTCAGATTAAACATTTATTTTTGCCATTTTATTTCGTTACCATACACAATTCGCAAGAATGGCTAATATCACTGAATTTTGCACTGACAACTACCACATGTAGTTAGTCCATTCAGTGACACACATGTGCAGGGGAACATTGAGAGAAGATGAAACCCATTGTAGGCACAAGTGGTGATATGAAAAGACTGCTCTGTTCTTGTCAACATGCAGTCACAGTGACATGAGGAAGGATGTGTGCTCTTTTTATCAACACTGCTTACTTCCTGGGTGGGGATTATAAATCTGAGAAATCTTCGGAATACATTTCTGTAGTGTTCAGTTTTAATGAGTTGACACAATTTGGAGAAGATGCCTATTAACCAAAACATAATTAATAGTACCAGAAGTTGTACCCTCTTTAGATAGCGTTTTTTTATTCAGGAGTGTAGGCAAATAAAAAATCCCTGCATACTGTATTACACATACATGTACCGGGTAGTAATGGTGAACCTTATTATACCACATTTTGTTAATGGACTATTCCTAGTTCAGTTTTCTAAAAATGAGAGCTGTGAAGTAAAAAAAAGTCTTCCAGAAAGGAAAGACCAAACTTTTATGTAGCATTTGTAGATAATTTAAAATTTGAACTGTCACTGGTAATAAATTGCTGCGGGCATCACACAAGGAAAATGCACAGGTCTATGCATTTCTATTAGAATGCATTTACTATTAGTGGATGTATTCAGACAAACTGAATGGCTGTGCTTTATCATCAGATCTCATTACTACCTCATGTTTAAAATTGTGCAGCTAGCACGTGTGTCATGCAAAAACATGTCCGGTAACTTCAATTTGGTGAACAGCCACTGGTTCAGAGTACAGTGGTACAAAAAGTTATTGAATATTGCAAGAAAGCAGTATTAACGTTGAGGTTGTGAACAGTAGTGTTAATGTTCTCAATATGAGAGTATATTCGATTATGTATTGCAAGAATTCACCAGTTGTCATGACCTGCAACAAAAATGCTTTATCACAATCAATAAAACATACTTAATTAGCAATATGAATGTACTGTATTCTACTTATTAAGCATACACCTTTTTGTCACCGTTCTCCATTGTTGACTAAGCAATCTGAATTGTAATTTCCTCTTTACCAATGCCAAGGCCTGGTGATTATGTAGATAGTTAAGTGTCACGTAAATAAGCAAACTTTGCAATGCTCTGGTATTCTATTGCCCACATATGAATGTATAAATGGCTTTTGGCTACAAATCTATTCCTTCCCATCATTTGCCACTTACTACCAATGACCATTAACCCTTTGGACCCAATCACCCGCAGCTGTACAATCTGTTGTAAACCCCCAACCTCCCAAAACCATGTGCAGATAAGCTGAACTATAATGATGCTTCTTGTATATAGTGCCATCTACTGGATATCTGCATGCTGGGTCATTTTAAGACTTAGTGTATTTGCTATGCACTAGGGGTATTCTTTATGGCGATATCTCAAACTTCTGCCAATTGGAAAATTGTGTGTCCAAGTACAGCAACAATTGCTGATTCATCTGCAAGAAAATCACATTGTTGAAAATTGACCGTTTGTTGTTTGTTTGAAATATAACACCAAAAACACAACCAAGTTGATAACTTTTAAAAGTGATTACTCTGTACTGTTAAAATGCATTTTAATACAACTACTAATAAAATAGACTATACATTTTCCCTATTCCATAATTATGAAAAGTCTATTAATTTCTGGTCATATTTGGAGTTATCATTGTATGACAAAACATACACACTCCAGCACATAAATTGGCTGTTAGATTTATGGATCCTTTGTTTTTGACATATTATACAGGTCTTGAATTCTTCCTCAACTTTTGCTGTATCGTGTTCACTGTGATTGATTGTGTCTGGTGCAAAGGTTGGGACTGGGGCCAATATTGTGACTTCCACTAATATTGCACTTGTCCCGGCCTTTGCAATAGACTCGGGTGGTCTTTGGTGACACCATCAGATCTGGTTTCTCTACATCCAAACATCACATAGTTTTATACCTTTGCACTTCTTATGAGCTGAAAAAGTTGTCATTTTGGTGTGCGTTCTGGTTGCAGAGTAACGAGACTGGTGTAGTTGGAATGTACATTCCTCATTCTTGCAACCCTCGGTTTTGTGTGCACAAATAGTTAGGTAGATTCATGTACTAGACTAGTGCAACAGTGCAGTGTTTACTCTTGAAAGCAGCAAATAAATGTCTTCCTAAAAGCAACAAGCACACAATGCATGCAGGAGTGCAATTAGCAAGAATGTCCACTCATCTCATTAAGTTGCCCATGCTCCCACTGATTGTCTAAGAATAAATACTGTTGACGAAGTAGGAAATGTAGACTGACATGTGTTAATTAGCTACAGTGGAAAAATGTTGGATAAAAAGACGAATGGACTAATGAATATATTGAGTTATATAGTAGTATATCTTCTGTTTGTGACAGTCTCAGTCAGATTTCATTCAGTTGTGCTCTATAAAATTACAGTTAATGTTTTTTAATACCCATATATGCAATGAAAACAACAAATTCATGGGCACACATTCTGTGTTCTGAGTTCTGTGATTGTCATTTGAGAAGGTCAGTTTTTGTGACATAATAAATCACCTCTGGGTGTTTTGTACATTGGCAGTACGTGTTGTGTAGAAGCTTTGAAGTAACAAATTCAGGGCACACCGCACGAGTGTGATGGCATGAAATCTGCCTGAGTTGCGGGACAGAGAAGGCAGTTCCGTAATCATAGCCACCTGACTGGCTGCAAACAATGCCGGTCATGGTATTGTCATGTTAGCAGTCGCTGTTTTATTAGCGAACATCTGGCCGAACTTCGTCAATGGGAATATGGCATGAAGTTGGCCAGGCAGTGTCATGGATGAGTCACCTTATGAACACATGTGACTTTACAGCAGTGTGCGTTGGCGCAGGCGGCTAGCAGCCGGCTATAGAAATGGGTGAATGGCAGGTGAATGAGGCAGAGTTTCCCGCCAAATTGGGACCACCAAGTGCTAATTAACCTGACATCTGTGAGCCTGGTAGAGGTGGGGTTTTCACGGCCATGCTGTAGAGACAAAGAGAGCGTTAGTTGATTGTTGGAGAGGTGAGCAATCATTGAGAAGTTGACGCATGGCTCCAAGTGTGTGTTCGTTTCTCCGTCCTGCCGTGTCCCCCTGCGCAGGTACGCTGCTGTTGTCCCACCGGCAGTAGAGTGGCCTTCATACGGCACACACACACTGGATACGAACGAGTGGAAGTCTACGGCTTGTGTGCGTGTGTGCGCTGACAATACAGATCAGCATAATGGGGATTGGGCACCAAGGTAACAGCACAGTTGAATGCGTGCCGGAGTAGCATGGTGCTGTGACGAACTGCAGTTGAAGTCTTTTGCAGGCTGAATGAGGTATCGCTGTCGCTTTGCTCTGCTGTAGAAAGCTCCAGGTAGGTGTGTGATGTTGGCGTGATTGTAACATTTATTGAGTGGTACTTACTGAGTCAGATCCATATATTTGTTGGTGGGGCATAAATTCAAAAAGTTTCTGTACAATCCTCAACATTATAGAAGCCTCAGGTGTGCATGACATGGTTAGTTTCCAATGTGTAAATGCTTGGTCATACCACAAAATTCTGGTTTTAAATCCTGTGCCAATGACCTACCCAGTTGTGTCAGAAAATATATTATACCATACTCGTCGCCTCTCCTGGCATGCACACCATTGTGTTTTCTTCCTTTGACAGGGATGGCATCAAGTGAGCTTATTTGGGGGTCACAGCCTGCTATTATGAGCTTTAAGAAAGTTTTCTCGGTTTGAAGTTACATTTAGCATATGACATTTCAATATGCATAAGCTTTAAATGGAAAAATAATATGAGGCGCCCTCTCTGATCGAAGGTCTGCTCCAGTATTTTATTTAACTGCCTGTTGAAATAAAACACCTAGGGTTATATACCTGAGCTGAAAAGTTGGTGGTCAGCAGGGCTTTCAACTTTGTAAAGATGATGGTTCACATATTGAACATAAAATGTAAACAATATATACCTTTTCGGTTTTCGAAGTATGAATTTCGATTTTTTTGAAAATATTACATTGTGCAGGTTGGCACTTTTTTTAAGTTGCCACCCCAGCAAAAAAGTTTACAGTCTCTGGCCCCAGGACTGGCTGTAATTATGAACATCTCACCAACCCCGGTTAATTAGCTGTGATCACCTGTTTAAGGAGGTATCGCATCAAACAGGACACTAAGTTTGGATAAAATGTGGCCTGTCGAGGGTTCACAGCTCACAAATGCAACAACTCTCTCACCTTGAGAATGCTTGCAGGAACACAAATGTAGACATCCATCATATTGATGAATCCAGCTGAGCATACTTCAAGGTGTGACCCAGTTGATTACAACTTATGCAGGAGTCGTTCCACTTCACTGCCCCCTGCTTTTGGTATGACCTGATGACCTCGATGTTTATAGCATATCGCCTGAATGAGACGTAATTATCTCGTGTTGATTCTGATACAACTACTACTCAGGAGTTGACACACGTGCAGACAGTTCAGTTTAGTGAATCTAGAAATTGTAGGAACTCTGACAGTTGTGCTAGCTTCCAACGGCATTTAAAGACAGGCATGCACTAGCAGATCATTTGTGTTTTGTATTTACTGAATAAATTCACACCTGCTGTAGCACTGTCCTGTTTTATATGGGTGGCTCCACTGTCTCTGTGTACATTGCATTAACAATATGGGTGTTTGTCAGTTTTCTCTCGGCACGTTCTTCATCATTATACATGAGACACAGCAGCATAGTGGTTAGAAGATCGGCTACTCAATCTAAAGGACAGGAGTTGAATCGTCTTGTTGCTGTTTCAAAAATTGTGTAATATCGTTCACCACACATTGTTTCAGCTGGGTAAATGAGTACCTGGTTATAAACAGTGATAGAGACATAAACGAAAAGTGGAATTTATGTTGGAATGAATTAATCTGCTGGGCGTGCTTTGAATGATCCTAAGGTCTGAAGGCCGCTCTGTATAAGAACTTACCTAGAAGTTGTGTAATAATGACTTATTTCACAGTCAGTTATTACTCATTGACTTTCATGATACATTTAGTGTCGGTTGACTCGAGGTGTAGTCATTACCACACCATTCACTCTGTGTCTTAAATATCACTGCCGCAGAGCATTTGAGACGTCTGTAGATGTGAACGTAGACTGGCCCAGTCTGTTCTGTGATGAGTGTAAAGTGTGTTTGGGTGGATGTTGAGAGCAGTTGAGTCTCATACAAGACAACAGTGTCTTCAGAAGCAGGTTGTGACCTGTGCAACTTTGCCATGTAAAGAAACAAATTGCACTTGTCCCGGCCTACTGTTGAAGACAGTTCACTCAGCTGTATGAATGAGTACCTGGCTGTAGGCAGCAGAGGATATTTCAGTACGAATAGTCTTTGCACATTTATTGCAGCATGGCTGGATGCTTCCCAGAGAAGTCAAGATTGTGTTTTATTGAACAGGTCTGCCAGGGAGTAAAATGTAAAGCGCTTTGAGGAGTCCTAAGGACTGGATACTGCGCTATATAAGAACTTACTATTACTGTTGAAGACAATTACTATTTATTCGTTTTAAAACAGTTCCAAGTCACGATCCTTGTCATGGTTTCAAGTCATGATCACATTTAGACCTGTGACAGGTGAAAGTACATTTGGTTTCTTCTTTGGCTTAGCATCTCTCCTCACTGGTCCAAGGTTGGGTTAAGTACATTTCGTCAGGTAAATCTTGGTCTTAGTGATCAGCAATATGATCTATAGGCTATTCGGGTGTCAATTTATTTTTTAATTTACTGTTAATTTTATATATCATTGGGGTGCGTATTCAGTGTTGTGCATCACACAAACAAAACTAGATGTCATACTCTAAATAGTTATGTACTCAAAGTGTACTTGATATTTTAGCAAGTACAAGTTGAACAAGTATAAATATTTGTTATTTCAAAAATCCAAGTAGAAGCACTGACAGATGTACGTAAATATAAGTACTTGACCCTCAATACTGCAGGTGATGGGTGCTGACGTCTGACACCAAGGAACATGTCGATTAAATCCTTGAAACATTCTCCCTCCATCTCTTCCGCTCTCTCATTCCCTCTCTCTCCCTCCCTCTCTCCCTGCCCCTCTCTATCCCTCCCTCTCTCCCTCTCTCTCCCTCTCTCTCCCTCTCTCTCCCTCTCTCTCCCTCTTTCTCTCTCTCTCTCCCTCTCTCCCTCTTTCTCTCTCCCTCTCTCTCCCTCTTTCTCTCTCTCCCTCCCTCTCTCTCCCCTCTCCCTGCCCCTCTCTCTCCCTCCCTCTCTTTCCCTCTCTCCTTCCCTCTCTCTCCCTCCCTCTCTCTTCCTCTATCTCCATCCCTCTCTCTCCCTCTCTTTCTCTCTCTCTCCCTCCCCCTCTCTCTCCCCCTCTCTATCTCTCTCCCTCTCTCCTTCCCTCCCTCCCTCTCTCTCTCCCTCCCTCTCTTTCCCTCTCCCTCCCTCCCTAACTCTCTCCCTCTCTCTCTCCCTCCCTCTCTCTCCCTCTCTCCTCTCTCCCTCTCTCTCCCACTCCCTCCCTCCCTCCCTCCCTTCTCTCTCCCTCCCTCTCTCTACCTCCCTCCCTCTCTCATCTCTCTCTTCCTCCCTCCTCTCTCTCCCAGTCTCTTGTTGTAACAATTTCTGATGGCAGTTCGGTTCAGAGGCAGTCAGCATGGAGTAGGAATAACCTTTTATGGTTAGCAGTGTTGGATGATGACCTACAGTTCACTCAGCTGTATGAATGAGTACCTGGCAGTGGTGGGTATTTGTGTACGAATAGTCTTCGCACATTAATTGTAGCGTGATTGGATGCTTCCCAGAGAAGTCAAGATGGTGTTCGATTGAACAGGTCTACCTGGGAGTAAAGTGTAAAGTGCTCTGGGCAGTCTTGAGGACTGGATACTCATACTGCCCTATATAAGAACTTACCTTTTTATGTGTAGGTAGTGAACAATGCAAATTAGTTATATGACTTTCAAAATTGTGCATTTTAGGCTGTTTTTTGTTATGGACAGATGTCCACTAACACATGTTTCACTGTACACTACTCTAAGGATATAGCACAAAACCAAACTATCTTTTAGACATATTTAGGAGAATATGCATACGAACACAACATTCCAAACAAAAACGATCGTCAAAGATTGAATAACAGCATTGGTTATGTGAAAGGACCAATAAAAACAAGTGATCTAGAGATATGTAGTTGTTGCTATAAAATTTATAGTAAACATAAAGTTATTGAAATATGGCAGAAACAGATTTTAAGAATAAAAAAAAATTATAATTGTGTTATCTCCCCATCAGTGCCTAAATGTAATTGATTTGCTGAAGTGCTGTAGTAATGTAATTTTCTGTTATTTTTGAACCAAACCGTAGCTAAAACTATAGAATTCACGAGTCATTCTGTTGTAGGTTTGCATTTTGCAAGCCTGGTCGTTTTATAACATTCAGGGATTGAAGCCTGTGACACAGACATTTATTTCTTACAACCTGGCAATTTGGGTAGTTTTCTTTATCCATAGTACACAGGAATTACCACCTGGGGGAGGAGGTGTTGTATATTGTAGGGTGACCTCAATACACACGGTAACACACCACTCCTAGACTGTCACAGATTTTCATGAATACACACTATCAAGAAACAGCTGAGTGTAGTCATCCAAGTATAATCGAGATAGAATGTGCTTGCGTGTGCGTTTGACTTTGTTAATGTTTTCCTCCTAAACAGTTTTCTACCAAACTTTCAGGGATTATGCTATGACCCTTCAGAAGTAAGTAACACCTATATTTTTTTTCTCTAAATTCCACGTTGATGTATTTAAAAAAATTGTTTTAGGGTTCATATCAAACGATGAAATGTAAATTGAGTGTTACTATTATTACATGTATTTATGCAATTATTTTGAAGTGCGCCAATCAGTTGAAAATGCTTACGTAAACTGGGGAAAAAACGGTTTCAAATTTATTTCATAACAAACGTAATTACCGAATACTCCATGAAACCATCTTCTGCATGTATGTAGTGTTATCCAGAGGATGGGTAATTTGCTAGTTCAGGTATTGAAAAGTTAGTTTATTTTTAGTCTCGCCTGATGCTTAGCCCTTACACATGGTCTTTAGAATATCCGCACTACTCACTTGAGGTTAAAAACCTAATCCATTATAGCCACCTCGCCTTGTCATACAGTAATTAATGTGTGCTGTGCACGATGCAATGTGGATGTTATCTAGACGTTGTTAGTTTTTCTGCACTTCCCCGACACACACCGGTGTGTGGTGACCACGTTTTGGCATTTACTGTGAGGGCAGGATGCCTGTCTGCGGGTGTGTTATATTGCACTCTAAGGTCACCAGAGTTGGTGCAGCGTGTCATACCTGTGCCGGTTGTTTTGCTCGGCAGATGTCAAGTGCGGAAAGTGGGAGTGGTAGCTAAGACAACAAGACAGCGGGTTCCTTTGTGGCGATGGTGTCACACCAGAAGTTTACACAGATACTAAGTATATAGTGCAGTCTTTGGCCACATCAAACATATTTATCAGGAATGGCTCGGGCCTGTGCTGTGGTGAAGTATGGCTTGTCCGCTGCTTGCATATGTATGCATGTCATGTTGACATTGTTGAATTGTGCTATGGAGAGTGACGGGGGTTCTTTAGTGTTGTGTAGGTGTCAAAACCTATAAATTTAATAGCGTTCGGGATCTGTTTAGGTTGTCGTGAACTAAATCGGGGTCAGGTTTAATGTTGAAAACTACTTTATTCAGCCCTCACATTAAGCTTGTGTTGAAGAATAAATTTAATTTTGGATTTGTACTTTCTTATGCTTACTCCCCAACCATTCAGAATGTTAGAAATGGTGAGAAACTTTGTTATGATTGGATGCCTGTATTACTTTTAATTGTTTGTATTTTTATATTCTTTTTTTATTTGCAGATGTACTAGCTGAACGAGTGTTGCATTGGTGCGGTAGATAGTGGTTCCTTCCTCGCGAGCCACAGAGCACTGCAGACTACACAAGTGTCAATACCCTTGGCATGTCGACTTTTGGATGTATCCAATTACCTGACCACCTTTTAGATTCACCGTTTTGGGATTCTTTATCTGTTGAAAGACGGTTATTAATCATCATTGATGATCAAACAGGTAATGATAGACATTTGCTTGAAATGCTGTTTGAAGACGAGTCCAGAAATCATGGGATGGTGACAACATTTGTGACACTTTCATACACGGCATAGGATATAAGTTACTGGGGTAATGTAGTGAACTATCCCCTGGCTTAAAGGATGGGTGATACTGGTGATTGCACTTGCCTGCATTTCTTGCAGGTCGTGCCGTGTGCAACACTGTCTATAGCTTCAGATTGCACATGTCCCGGCCTGCAAGCATCAGGTTCCCTCGGCGGCGTAGTCCTACTTTGTCACACTCAAAGGTAAGTACAGTAATATGTTTCACAAACGGTAAACATTTTAAGAGGAAAGGTGTTTTTTTAACTGCTGCCAATCCTCACTACATTATTATGGGGATACCTATGTAGCATTTTTAAATTCCTTTTTTAACTTAGACAATTGAAACTTGCAGGGAACGTCAATAATTTAGAAATAGTTGTGAATGTTTTAAAGATGGGTCATTGCGATGAACATTGTGGCCAAGTTGAGTGTTGTTTTTTTACCATGGAATCTCTGAAATGTGTTGATCATGTTGTGAAGTTAGGAGGTGAGGAAAGTGAAAGTACATCCCACGCACGTAGGCTGTGACACTTGCAACGATGGTGTATCACTTCCAATTGCACTTGTCCCGGCCTGCTGGCTACGAGTAATACTTCACTAGAGTAGACAATGACGTTGGTCACATTCTCACCTAGGAAAACTTGTGTAGCTGAATAAAAATAATATTTTGTAGTAATAATATTTTATATAGTCCCACATAAACCTACCTACTTACTTACATCGAATGCAGCACACAGTGATTGACATAATTTTTTAATAGCACATTTAAAAAAATGACAATATCAGAGATAATCATGTGTAATTATCAGAAGGACTGAGGACCGTTTCACTAAGATGACAAAAGCTGTTACCCACTGTTAAGTAAAACTCATCATTACACAAAAACGTTTGGTAAATTTAAAGAGCTTTGTCAAATTATAAAAACACCATATATCACAGAGGACACTCGTTCAGTGACAGACAGGCGAGTGTCCCAGTCACACATCCTGGTGTTGACAGGTTTCAATATACAAGTACACAGTTTAGCACGAAATTGATTCTAAACAGCAAAATCGGGCTTAAAGCTTCATAAGAATGTTAGAGAAATGGTGCCCTGGTCCATGAAAGTTGGTGCTACTCAGGCACTGATGACTGTTGAATGTGTGTACAGCACTGTAGGTGTCTAGGAATGGGCTGGCCCCAAATTATCTACAAATCAAGAACATTACATGGGGTGGTGTACATTTAAGTATTTCTGGGAAGGAATACATTGCTTATACATGTGTAAAAATGCACTGATCTGCATGTGCTGATATGTCAGCACACATGCAAGCTTATGAACATGGTTTCAAAGAAGCTGACATTTTCATAATACCTAAAAAACAATTGGTATAGATTGTATTTATTAATAATACCGTAAAACTTATACCATTTGCGTTTTTATTGTTAAAGTCTAAAAGTCGCCTGTTCATATACCATGGTTTTTGAAAAATATTTTTCATTCAGATGTATCAGTTTGACATGGGTCGGTGTTCATTTAATACCCAATTTCAAGTTTTTGAGATTAGAAAGAACGTCAATATCTTGTCCTACTCCACTTAGTCATACAGTTTCCTGTTGTCAGTATGGATCAGCTATTTCAGTGGTCAGGTAATCTGCATAAGTAAATGTTTGGGAAACACCCAATAATTGGTGCATTTAGATGTCAATGCTGTCACCTGTGTGTGCTTGCACACCCTTGCTGTCTCTCCCTATCACACTTTCTGCCTCTGTTGACCTATCTCTCCCTACGTACCACTCCACCTTCATCGATATGTCTCCCTCTCCCCACTTACACCTCCATTGATATATCTCCCTCCCTTTCCTCCTCTATACCTCCATTGACCTATCTCTCTCCCTCTCTCCTTTTCCACCTCTACACCTCCATTGACCTATCACTCTCCCTCCCTCTCTTTCCTCCTCTATACCTCCATTGACCAATCTCTCTCCCTCCCTTTCTTCCTCTATACCTCCATTGACCAATCTCTCTCCCTCCCTTTCCTCCTCTATACCTCCATTGACCCATCTCTCTCCTTTTCCACCTCTACACCTCCATTGACCTATCATTCTCCCTCCCTCCTTTTCCACCTCTACATCTCCATTGACCAATCTCTCGCCCTCCCTCCTTTTTTACCTCTACACTTCCATTGACCTATCTATCTCCCTCCCCTCTTTTCCACCTCTACCCTTCCATTGACCTATCTCTCTCCCTCCCTCCTTTTCCACCTCTACACCTCCAATGACCTGTCTCTCTCCCTCCCTCCTTTTTCACCTCTACACTTCCATTGACCTATCTCTCTCCCTCCCTCCTTTTTCACCTCTACACTTCCATTGACCTATCTCTCTCCCTCCCTCCTTTTCCACCTCTACACCTCCATTAACCTGTCTCTCCCTCCCTCCTTTTCCACCTCTACACCTCCATTGACCTATCTCTTTCCCTCCTCCTTTTACACCTCCACTGACCTATCTCTCTCCCTCCCTCCCTCTCTCTGCCTCCGTTGACCTATCTTTCTCTCCTTGGACGGGATTGTTGGGTACATCACCTGAACTATTTTGAAAATGGATAAATATTAAATACTTTCATTCATTACAGCCACCAGGGAGTGCTACTGCGTACGGTAGTGCCAGCTCTCCGTTTATTCACCCATCTCCAAAAGATGGCTGCTAAAATATTGTAATCATGACTATAGGAAGTGTTTATTTGTTAGTTTATGAATTCATGTGGCATCGTGCCAAAATAGACTGGATCATTGTAATGTACATTGCATAATCAAAATATATGTAAATATGTGGTCCATTGTTATGCTGTGGTGGAAGTGTTTTTTTATTCTGATATACGTGTAACATTTATAACCTGTAGAGGTGTGAAGATGTCACAATGGGTGTGCCTTCGTTTGATTGCAGTAGGTGCCGTCATGTCTGGGACTACGCGTATGACTCATTCTTGTGTTCCTAGCAAGGTGTAGGCGTGGTTACGTATGTAAGCAAAGTCCTCAAAACGTGCATCATGACTTGTTCGTCACCACGTACATATCGCGGGGAAATTAAATAGTAAAAATGACGCCACCTATTGTATTGAGTAGAACAAGTATTAATGCACGCTGACAGTATTGTGTATCTCAGAAATGGACAGCGTGGTGGGTAATGTCTTGGCAACGATGTCATAAATCTGGCTGTTATTGGCTGTCGTTTCGGAGCCATTTGGGATTGCTAAAAATTATCAGTAGTGCTGAAAGCTAAAAGTCCCACAACGTGTGTTGGTGGGGTGGGTTGTGGTTTATTTGAACCAATACTCCACTGTGGTTTTTTACTTTGCAAACTTATGAGATCACCCTTGAAGTGGTCATGCGAATTGTTGTATTGGTTTCTTGGCATGGTTACTATAAAAGTGGTGACACGTTCATAGAACCACAGAAAAAGTTAGTATAGAGTACATGCAATACTTCAAGTTTTTTGGGGGAAATCGACTCATGGGAATAACTTTTAGATATATATTTCTGATGCGTTGGATGCATCAACTAGTTCATTATCATAGATCCAATAATTATGTTTTGCCCATGTCTGGGGCACAATGCAAACCACTGGGCCTTTTGTGTTAATTAACCTCATTAAGTTATAAATTCACTTATTTCATGTTAAAAAAGGATGGATATTTACAAATTTAAGTGTAGCTGAAATTGGCTGCGTACCACAGTCATGGCTGTTTTTTATAATCATCTCAAATTTGTTTGCTAGAATTGCTAATTAATCAGTCATTTATATCAAAATCCACAAGAGCGTTTGAATTAATATATTTATTATAAACTTGCATGTGCAGCTAAACCTTTGCCACTCATGCCTCACAGGTATTTGTTTTTTTGCTCCACACATCAATATTTAAAAATACCATCTACATAGTACTGTATCTTATCAAACACTTCTGCAGTAATCATAACACTATTGATAATATATTTGTCTAATGTGTAAACCTAACGCTTTGTTTCAGTTTCCCGTGGTTACTGCTCACTAAGCCACTTGTGGTGACCATTTCTTTTATTAATTATGGAGAACAAAAGTTTGACTAAACACTGTTGTGGATACATTTGCTGCAAGCATATTATTTAAACTGAATATTAAGAACTGCATGCAGTTCCATCTGGCTATCTCAAACTTTATTGTTGAGCCGTGTAGCTAGAGAGGGAGTGGGCATTATACTTGTGTTATGCCCCATGCTTCTCTATCATTATGCACATTTATATAGCATAAAACATTTTACATATACAATTTTTGATATGTTAACAATCTGAACTGCAGTCCTGTAATAAGACGTTTTGTTACTACTAGCCCCAGTCTCCGCTACAAATGCAAGAATCAGAGTCGGGTCATTTGCCCAACGGTTGTTTGCCCAGCTCTTAAGTGCGAAAAGGGTCATTTGCCCAATTAAAAAAAAAATTGTAATAAATGAAAGTTGCAAACTTTTTCTATTGTTTATTTGGTAACAGAGTAGCTATAAATAAGCAAACATATCACAATTGTCATCGCTGAAACTGGGGAAACAATTTAGATCGTGTCGGTCACTAATGTTCAGCATACAATTGCCAGCATAAGTAACTAATTTATTTCCGCTCACGATACCCCAAGGTTCTACCTGACCTAGTACAGGTCAGGTAGAACCTTGGGGTATCGTGAGCGGAAATAAATTATGTCACAGGAAAAAAGTCACAGGATTAAGCCACAAAAATAGGTAAACGGTTAATCAAAACAGTTTTGTAACTCTTTCAATTAAGTTATTTTATTTGGCACTGTGAAGCCTGGGACTTAAGTGATAACTGAATATCAACTAGGAGGTCACAAAGTTAGGTGAACTGTTAATCAAAATTGTTTTTTAAATTTCAATTTATTTTCAAGACTTGGCAAATGATCCTTTCCCACTTGAGTGCTGGACAAATGACCATTGGGCAAATGACCCTACCCTCTACTAATCCTTCCCTAGAGGCACTCCGCAGGGTACGCGCAAATCGTGTGGCTACATAAGCGTAGCGCCCCGCGGTGGGCTTTGAACCAGGATGTTGCTCACTAGAACTCGTGGACCATTACGAAGCGACCGAATGCGTACGAATGCTTCATGAATCCAGACCCAGTACTGGACTAAATCTTTCTACTGACCAAAATACAACAGCGCCAGTTCATTTATATTCATCGTGTATTTCTTCCACGGGGCCACCCATAAAGTGCGTCAAGTTATTTGTAGATATTTTAAGAAGCCCCACCCCATTGTCACGTTTCGTAACGATGGCACGTACATCCCGTTAGTTTTGACAAACACCCTTCAAAATGCATGTATACGTCGATCTTGTATTCGTTGCATGGTTGTATTGGTTTGTTGTGTACACGTAAACTATAAGTCTGTAAACGTAAAAAACGGGGTCTAGTACACTGAGCACTGAGCACTGGGTTTTCACTGGAATGCTGTTGAAATTTAACAAAAAAATGGCTGAACAATTAATGCTATGTCTGATAAAGACTGTTCAACAAACCAACATTTTTATAAAATCGTCACGTATCGCTTATACTTGTACACATATACCTCTATCCTCATGTAACGCTTCGTTACGCTTGCCGAAAGACCACTCCTACTCCTTTATGCTTGTCGTACTTTGTGAATGCCTCCCTCCCTAAGCAGTCGTTTTTCAACAACTTGAATATTACACAATGTTGTCAATAAGTTTTGTTGAATGCCTCGCATTCGTACTTATTTCTTGTTGATGTTTATGACAAAGACTAATCTTGTTTAAGTAGAAATACGTGCAACTCTACATTTGTGTACATTACTAGTGAATACAAATCGAAAGTGGAAATATACGCATGTTTGTTGGTGTTTTGCTTGATAAATTGAATGTCGTTAATTTGACCCATTTCACTCTACAATGAACTTGTGTTAATCTTGCGGTCGTTCGTTGGTTCATTCGTTCAAAGGATTGCACGTCCACCTCATACTTATTCTGTCAGGAGTCCATCAATGAAAAGCTTTGCAGGCCATTCGACCCAGCCTTCCCAGGCATATTTATGGGTGGACATAGCTACAGCATGCCTCTTTTTCAATGTGGTTCTTTATGTTTAGAAGTGTCGACTGTACCCGAATGAATGAACTTGATTATATTTGAAAGAATGAGTCCGTCACTGAATACAGGATTGCCCTTTATTGGACGATTATTTCAACTCTTCCAAATAAAAACTTTTCACCACCTATGTTATGATGTATCCATTTACAGATTTTGCGTTGATTGTAGTTTTTTTTAAATATGGCAATAGATCAAGCAAAAAGTATAACACTGGTATGTTGCCTCGGGACAACAACGACTAATATAGGGTTAAGAAGATCTCTGATATTAAACTTCAAACTCTGTCCAATTGTGTTTTCTAGTTGGCCAACCTTATTGCCAACTTTCTGTGTGCTACTTCATAAAATGTCTTGCTCTCATGTTTTATGTAATAAACACATTACAGGAGCGGATCCAGAGGGGGTAGTCTAGGGCTGGGGCCAAAACCTCTAATTGCACCCCTTGAGGCTCGCCAAAAACATCCACTTGCGCCGAAACATATTGGGTGGGCTGAACCGGAGTTTCAGCACGACTCCGCTGCCGGTCATGACATCGGACGGGAGGGGGTGCTGTTGAAGATTTTTCGCCGGAGCTTCAGTACCATTCCGGAAGAAGGGAAGGGGGTGCTGTTCAAAAAATTTCACAATAACGTTCTAATGTTTCCCTGGTTTCCCACCCAACACTTCCGTGCTGTCAGACATAACATCGGAAGACAGGGGGGATTCTGTTGAATATTTTTCGCGGCGACGTTCAGTTTTTCTTAACCTCGCAAAAAACTCAAATTGCACCCCTCTTAGACTTACCTAAACGGGGCTCATTCAAAAGGTTTTGAGGGACGTCACGCTAGCGCAAGGATAACGCGGCTAAATTTTAAAGGTCTATGGGGCACGTGCCCCCCAGGATCCGTCTATGCTGTATGCTATTTTGCTGATACCTGCATTGCGTGCCTCTGTGATGTTGTAGCTTTGTTTCCGGCATGTCTGTACCTTTCACTCAATTTGTTTTAATGAATATTTCCAGGGGAGTACATATATGTGTTTTCTGGTTGCCCGGAATCCTCCCCCAATATCACACTGCTGTGTAATCCCTAAAAATCTTCCGATGTCGTATTCGACAGCATATAAAGGTTGGGTGCAAGAATTTGGAACATCCACGCGAAAAATCTCCAATACCATAACTAGGAAACACCCAACAGAAAATCATGACATGCAAAATCACTAGCTACTTATCGTGGTAAAAATGCGTTCAGAATTAATTAAATCGAATTTTTTCAGGACACAACTGTAACTATTTAACATTTAATCTGGATACGGAAAACGACGCCATCAATTAAACGAGACGAGGGGGATTTACAATGACCCAACCACCTGTTGGAAAACTAGAAAAACTAGTATCGCACAATTCAATGCAAAAAAATTTAAGTAAATAAAACATAATAGTTGAGATGTGAATATAATTCGATTTCATTAACAACTAATCTGTTAACCAATGAACATCTTTGTCCGTTATAGTTCCTTTACGGACAGTACAGTTACACGGTGTAGTAAAGGTTGTCTGTTCAGTGGCCCGGAATCTGCCTGGTGGGTAAATTATAATTAATAGGCAGTTCGCAGAATTGGTTTGCTTGAGTGTAGGAATATCTATCACGACCGCGCTGAACATCAAAGCGATACGGTTAAACCTGGTGGCTTCCTTCATAATTATATGGTCAATAGAAATGTCTGTAAGTTTAATGTTTTGTTTATGTTTTGCAAGCTAACAAATTCAAGTAGCTAACAATATTTAAGGTTTATAAAACGAGCTGTATATCTTCAACGGGCCTATATGTATTCTTGTCCTGAGAACATAATATTAACAGAACACAAGAGGAACAGGCAATCTCCTTTTAATTACGTGCATGGGCATAGTATTTTAATACGAGAAAGTACTAACAGAACTGTGTTTCATAGCGATTTATTTGATTACTTCAAGGCACATTTTCGACTTTGCTCCACCCTAGTAATACACAATCACTGTTGCACGCTGGTAGAATAAGAGCTTCACCGATGGCGTGTGCATTTTTGTTTCTGACTATTCACCTACGGATATTGCAGCTGGCTTCTAGCGTGTTCATGAGGACCTTTCACGTTCTGCTCCTGCAACCGCTTGAAGTAACTGCTGAAGGTTACGTTTTCTCTTTCGCGGAATCATCACTTCGTTTGAACGTTTCGCAGTATACATATGTACCTTGCACTAACAAATAGTCGCAGCAACGAAGTGATCGCGGGCCATAGAGGTTGGACAAAAATGTTAACAAAGCTTTCTCACCTGAAATGGGTGGTATATCTCATCACAAAAAATTCTCCACCCAAATCCATCCATGGCAAATCCAATATGGCTGACATTATAAATGTCTTAGGTCGGGTACTCCAAACAGCACAATCTTGGCCTAACGCAGGAGTTTGTGGTGTTTGTGCACATTCGCTGTGGGGTGCTTAAATTAATAAATGATTTAAAGCAGTGAAGGTGATTGGGTGTGCTGAATGGAAGGTTCATGGTGGTTGTTTGAAAAGCAATGGGGCTTTTTATTTCAGTGATTTATGTTGGAATCATGTTCCATATACAACATTTATCAAGATTGCCGTCCAGAGCTATAAGCTCCAGACGGCATGTGGACAAGGAAGCCTTTGGTTTATCGAGACTCCAACAATTTTCCACCTACGTATAACCCGCCCTCGCCAGATAGCTGATGATTTTATTTTTGAATGTATTCACACTGCTAGCATTTACATAATCATCAGATAATTTGTTCCAGTATGTTATTGTCCTCTGAGAGAATGAGTACTTTCTCATATCCAACCTACATTGTGCCCTCTGGTTGTAATACCTTCTTTCAGCTTAAAGAAAATATTTATATCAATATCCCCATAACCAGTCAATATCTTAAACACTTCTATTTAGTCTCCTAGTCTCTAGTGTTGTCAACCCACATTATAATAGGCGCCTTTCATAACCAAGATTTTTCAGTTCATGAATCAGCTTAGTTGCTCTTCGTTTCACTCTTTCTAGCTTATATATGTCCTTCTTATGACATGTCCTCCATGCTTGCAATATTCCAAATGTGGCCTAACTATTGCTTTGTACAGTGGTACAATTAGCTATTTCTCCCTATACGTGATATTTCTCCT
Source organism: Escarpia spicata (assembly GCA_963995525.1). Classification (NCBI taxonomy): domain Eukaryota; kingdom Metazoa; phylum Annelida; class Polychaeta; order Sabellida; family Siboglinidae; genus Escarpia; species Escarpia spicata. The sequence goes on from OZ023208.1 coordinate 6,527,034, forward strand.
AATTAGCCCTAGTATTTGGTTACCCTTTGAAGCAGCAATTCGACATTGCTCCGAAACTTTCATGTCAGCACTAACTGTTACTCCTAAGTCCTTTTCTTTTACAGTTTTACCTAATATAGTATCGCCCATTATGTATTCTTTGTTCACATTTCCATGTCCTACGTGGATGCATTTACACTTCCCAAAATTGAATAACATGTACCATTTTTCAGACCATTTGAACAATTTGGCTAGATCATCCTGTAAAGTGTGTTTATCTGCATCTGTTTTACCTGTTCTGAACACTTTTGTATCGTCTGCGAATTTCGTCTTTCAAATTTTTTTGGAAATCACCGGCAGGATTGAAATAGGACGATAATTATTAAAGTCAGAAACATCACCTTTTTTAAAAGGAGTATGACTTGCTCTTTATAATTTGTCTGGAAATATACCAGTTATTATTGATTGATATCATTTGTTTTATCAATTTTAGTAATTGTGTTGATATACCATCTTTTCCACAACTCGATTTTGGGGGTAAACGATCAGTTATATTAACAACAGTTTCCATGTCAATTGGGTAAAGCTGAAGGTGTGAAATATCTGGGTTTTTTTTAGGTAATCTTTGTATGATTTACCTCCACTTATAGTTGTTTTAGAGGCTAGAGTAAGACCAGCATTAGTAAAAAAACGTGTTAAACCTGTTTGCAATAATGCATTTGTCCGTAATCATTTCCCCTTCGACTTTGAATAAATCTGAAAATTTTTCTTTCTTTGGATTTTTCTGAATAATTTCTTTAATTAAACACCACGTCTTTTAACATCATGTTTATGGTTTTAAAAACTGGATTGATAATGCATTTGCTTAGCTAATCTAATATTACTTTTAAGAATGTTATTATAAGTATGCAAATAAGTTTTAAGTTTATAATAATACTCTGTACGGGAGTCTATTTCATTCTCAAATAGAATTTGTTTCTAAACTTTATCGACATAATAATACCTTTGGTAATCCAAGGAGTTTTCTTATGTTTATATTTGTTAAATTGTATTACTTTAATAGGTAGAAATTTATCCATAACTGCAGTAATAATTTCATCGAGGATATTGTAGTTTTCAATTGGATCCGCATGAGTGTATATTTTACGTTTATCATAAATATTTGAGTTTATTATTTCATTTTTTAATATAATGAGAGATTCGGGATTTTGTTGTTTTATTCGTATGAGCCTTGGTATCGCACTAGTGGTTTCGACAGTCTAAACTTAGAAAGTACGGAATGTGATCAAAAGTATTGCTCACTAAAATACCAGCTGAGGATTTGAAGAATCCTTTTGACAAATGGCATAAAAAGTATCAGTGAGTGTTCCATGATATTCTGAAAGTCGTGTTGGCCCAGTAATTTTAGGGAAGAAACCATGTGAAACGATTGTGTCAAAATGTTCACATATGAGTTTTTCGTTAATTTTAGCCAAATCAATATTGTAATCTCCTGCAATTATTATTTCACTTTTAGATTTTTGTAAATCAGCTAAATTTGATGCAAATTCGTCTATAAATATACAGTAATTTTCAATTATATCTCTAGGTGGTCTATATATATTTCCAAGAATAATTTTTCTTCATGGCACAACATGTTATTTCAATAAATTGACCTTCCCAAGTGCCTATATTAGCATGCATATTTAGAGATTTGTATTTGTTGCTGAGGTAGTTTGCCAAACCAGCAAGTGCTCTACAGATTTTGCCTTGGCATATTAATGTATATCCATCAATTTGAAATATAGAAGTGTCGGCCTCTTCATCAAGCCATGTTTCCTGTAACCATAGAGCACTAATCTCACAGCCACTACTTCTGAATGTCTCTAGCTTTATTTTAAGGGAGTTTCCTCTGTGTGCGGGCCGCTTAACTGCTAGGTGCGGACCGGTGTAGGATGCTCAAAACACTACCCCGCTGACAACACTACGGTAGTGTTTTGAAAGTACACTCAAAACACTACTGTTAAGTTCAAAACACTACCCCAACGTACGCTCAAAACACTACCCAATTTCAAAACACTACCGTCAGTAAATTTTACAAGCCAATTGCATTAGACACCTTTTTGAGAATCATCCTATGCACTGCCCTAGGGTCGAGTTTGTAATCGATGGAGCCAATTAGACAACGGAAATAAACAGTTAGTGTAAATTACATAAATATTAATTATGTTTAATGCCATTGTTATAATGAGTTATGGTTTAAGTTAGTTATCGTTGAGTTGAGGTTAATTATAGCTTAATTGTTGGAACTAGTCAGACGACGGAATAAATAGTTAGTGTGATAATCAGACGACTAGAATAAATAATTATTAATTATTGTTAAGAGTATTATTACTAGTTATGGTTGGTATCAATCGTGGTGGGTTAGGATTATATATAGCATATTCATTATAGCCAATCGGACGATAGGAATAAATAGTTAATGCGAAATATCCTTATTAATTATATCACACTTATTATCATTAGCTATGTTTGGGGTTAGAGTAATCGTTGGAACCAATCAGACGACAGGAATAAATATTTTATGTGAAATGTCATTATTCATTAGGACCAAGGTTATTAGTATTATCAGTTATGGTTGCATGGAACCACTTATGATTATGGTAATCGTTGGAACCAATCACATGATTGGAATAAATGGTTAATGTGAAATGTCATTATTATATGGGTTAAGACTATTATTGTAATTAGTTAAGGCTAGAGTAAGCTATGGTGGGTTGGGATTATATATATATCGCATAATCGTTATAATCAATCAGACGATGGGAATAAATAGTTAGTGTGAATTAAATGGCCTTATTAATTACGTTAAGATTATTACCATTACCTGTGGTTGGAATTAGGGCAATTGCTGGAACCAATCAGACGACGAGAATAAATACTTAAGTATTATCTTTAGTTATGATTGGAGTCAGTTATGATTGGGGCTAGGGTAATAGCTGGAACGAATCAGATGGCGGGAATAAATAGTTAGTTAGTGTGAAATGCCATTATTAATTAGTGTTAAGATTATTATTATTATAATTAGTTGTGGTTGGAATCAGGTATGGTTGGGGTTGGTGACAGCTCGGTTTGTTTATATTAGGATTAAGCCCAACGATTACACCGACGAACTCACCGTATGCCTATACTTATGAACTACATAATACAACAAAATATATGTTTCATTTTACTACCCTAGATCTATCCACCCAGTAAGTACACTAACATGAGTATATGATGAAGCCTAGCTACAACGGTGTATTTAGGATCTCTGGGGAACAGAGTCATGCATAAGCGTCAAGTACATCTCCACAGCTATTCAATTCGCCCACCCCACACAATATTTTGAATAAGAACATCGCCCGGACGTTTCCCCAGACGTCCCCCCGCCGAGAATAAGCAATTTAAAATAATAAAATGACGCTACTCGAATTCGTGCACTCCTTGAACTTGTCACTGACGCGAGGAAGTTTATTAATAGCATCAGTCTGGTATCAATAGCTTTGTTTTTAATGTTTACGTAACCCTTATTACCAAGATATGGGCAAGGCCAGCGAAAACGAAACACTTTCACTTGATCAACTGGTCCAATTTTTTTACAAAACCTAATTTGTAGACATTTTATTTGAAAGATCACCTATTCTACGATGTATATTACTATAAAAAAAATTCAAAGTTGGATATTTGTATTTTTCTGTTAAATTTAATATAAGTACTTTAAACGCCCACCGATTTACGTTACACAATGACGCTTAGTGAATCACCTGCACTTATTATTTTAAGAATTTACGTCCCCAATTTGATACACATATATATTGAGCAAGAGGACCTGATAGTATTGGTAGAATGTCATTTACATGTTCATCATAATTTAGTGTTGGTTTATCTGACCAACTATCATGCAAGAATGTTGTGCATTCCATAATTTTTGAGGAAATTCCACATATCAGGTTGTTCCGATGTCCATCACACGAAGAAGAATGCAGCTGTGTTTGCACAAACCATTCATATGCCTTATGTAGAGGTTCCCGATATATCAGACAGCATTGTATTCACACATTGTAATGTACTGAAAAGTATTGCTCCTTCAAACATGCGACATGTTTTCGTAACGTAAATCGGAAGAAAGTGGAAAATAATAAAAATGTCAAAACCACAACATTTGTTTACGAAATAATCAAAGTTACTGTATAGTATTTATTCACTGTGAGGTGTAATTAAAAGGTGAACAGGTTGCACTGCATGTGCCATCATGCTAACAAGTTATTTAATAACGTAACCATGAACATCGGTAATAAAAACTTGGTTTTCTTTCCTTGCATCCGTTCATATGTGAAGCGCGGACATTTGCTTTCTTCTGCAAACTGCTGAGTGTTTTCTCCACCTCGCTAAGAAGGGCATGATGTTGCACGAGACTTTCCTTGATTTTCTGTACTTTCGTCGGAGTGAAGCCAGCATTCCTTATGTCCTCACTTGCTTGATTTTTCGGACTCGAGTCTTCAGCAGTTTCTCCTTGTCTGTCGCTACTAACTTCACCAGCATGTTTGGTGTTCTATAGTCTCTGGACAGTTTTCTGTGAAGATTTCAGTTTCTTTTCCACCAGCTTGTTTCTTTGTTCGAGTTCATCAAGTTTCACCTCTTGTTGGTGTATTGTCTTGTTTTGCATAGACACAATAGTGCTGGTGCGATTCCTCTTCCTTGAATTTTGAAATGACAATTTCACAGTAAGCGTTGTATCGGGCAAGATTGTTGTTGTGCTGTCGCCATTTTATTCTGCCACCTCTCGAACTTCTGGCTGTGTGGCAGCACTTGCTAATGCCTTTAGCTTTCTCCCATATGTTTTGTTGTAGACGCGTCCCTTTCTTCTCTTTTTCTGCAGTTTAGAAATTGATAGGTTGCCTCTTGGCACGTAACATTTCATAATACGATCTTTCTCCTTTCTCTCGTAATCTGGATCTGTTGTCTTTTTTCTATCTCTGTAAATTTTCTGGCGTTTAGCTGATGGTTTTGTCATGGTTCCTACAAACACAAACTAAAACATGCTTCAAAAACTGCACACGCATGTAGCCCTATGCATCAAAGTTTGTCAAAAATGTACGTAACATAATGTTGTTAATCATGTCGTGCAATATTATATGGTCCTATCAATCTAAAAACAATCCATAATGTAACGCGTTTTAACATTTATTGAAGTCGCACGTCGTGTATACGAATTCTGATTTACGTTACGTATTCTTTACAGGTCCATTGAGCGGCACGTGTTCACATTTCATTCAATTTAATATCGCCCATCGAAGAATAAGTACTGGGTACTCTCACACTAGAAATGCATAATACATTTGTTATTGCTATATTTCCTCCGTAAACCTGAGTGAGTTATGCTTCAAGTCTCCTACTAGTTTACAGTGGGTAAAAACCGTAAGAGAAATTATGAACCATTTAGTCACACTAACAGCACAACTAAATTTACTTTAACTCAACCATGGACATGGTAAAATTGCATGGCAGTTTATTACGCGCTTATACAATTATTTGTCGGCGTAAAATTAAATGGTGTCACGTAACTGAGTGTAACGTAAATTGTACAAATTCACGACTCAAGCTCTCTACACTGTTTCAAGAAAGCCGGAGCGAATGTACACTGTGCTATTGGTAGTAACCTAAGTTGAATAACAGTGAAGCATTTCTTTTGGCATGTCCCTGCATACCTTCTTCAGTATCGCCGTAACGTAAATCAAATCCTTAAAGTTGAAAACTGAAAATATTAATAGGTTTGTCCTGTGACTGTCGCATTAAGATAACAGCTGTAAATAATTGTAGTATGTCATATATGTGTGTGTGTGTGAGTGTGTGTGTGTGTGTGTGTGTGTGTGTGTGTGTGTGTGTGTGTGTGTGTGTGTGTGTGTGTGTGTGTGTGTGTGTGTGTGTGTGTGTGTGTGTGTGTGTGTGTGTGTGTGTGTGTGTGTGTGTGTGTGTGTGTGTGTGTGTGTGTGTGTGTGTGTGTGTGTGTGTGTGTGTGTGTGTGTGCGTGTGCGTGTGTGTGTTATTAGATTTCAATAACAGTTTGTGTGGTGTGAATTTAAAGTTGGAGAACAATAAAAGGAAACAGCGTAACGTAAATGGCATGATTTCGGCGACAAGCTACTCAAGAGCACAGGCACATAATTTTATAGTGCAGGTGATTTATTTGTAACATAAAATAATCTACACTTTGTACTAAATAAAGGACACACATGAGGCACTTTTATAATAAATAATTTAATAATTTGAATAGTGGTTGTAGCTCTGCCGGCGACATGCGAAAACGCACACTTGTGCCGCATGCATGCGTTCGTAATTCTACAAATTTTACAGTTAAGTTAACTACATACGACTATACATCATTTTAATCCTCATGATGTTTTCTAGCCATTGGAGTCGGAAATGTGTATGCACTTTACATTCTACGTCCTCTTCTGGGTCATATCACCTGAAATACAAATATTAGTTAAGAATTAGCGAAATACCTTTTGGTAACACAGAGGTAACATTCTATATTTATACATTTCATGATGGTTTACTAAGTTGCAACATTCACCTTAAATCAGCACGGAATAAAATCAATATTTTGAATTTTACCAACAGCTACACATCGCCGTGTTACACTGCATCTTACCCCGCTTTCCCCTATGCCTACCTATCAGATACAGGCCCTACTTTGAATCGGTGCAACATAATGTAATACATAAAGCTCAGGCCTAATAATCAAAGGGCATTTAATCTGTGTGGACCCCATAAGAATATATAATCCGGGCCCACTTCGATTTCGCCGTTATTAGACCGAACTACATTTTGCTTCAATTTTATACCCTTATACGTTCATTCCACTATTCTACATCGTGTCAGGCATATAATGATAGTATTATAAAATATTGAGGTTTAATGCACGTATAAAATAAAGTTCCAAATTAAACCAGGACTTTTATGGCCAACATAGGGTCATGTTAGAACAAATTGCAACAGAAGCAATTGTTTCAGTTTTGGAAGCAGGAATATATCCTTGATAACATATCAAAAGTATACAGCTCTAAAAAATGTATTAATCATTGTAAAAATTACACAAATGTTGGGCCTCCTTAGTAGCTTTTTCCTGTGCTATTCTGTAACGATTTTACTTTCTGGACAAAGAATGAGCATTACAATGTTTAAAAGACTCCAAAGACTCCGTGTTCGTACATAAGCACATGTTATAGTCAGAGAACAAAACAACATACATAATTATATATTAACAAATTTTAACATTGCCTTAGTTTGTTAATAAAAATGCTTGTTTGTATTAACACATGCACGACTAGCTGGAATTACTTGTCCAATTCGTCTCCTATATAACATGATTATGCTTAGGATAATTATAAGTATGTTACTTTCATGAGCATCTATCGTACATGTAACATAGCGCAAGTACATTTAACAGTGGAACATTGTTTATAATAACTATGATGACCCCTTGATATAAGGTCAACATATAAATACATGAATCTAGCTAATAAGCTTAATTGAGGAAAAATGGTCATATTCTCTCACGCATAACATGCCTATAATCTGCATTATCATATAAATATGTTACTGCCATAAGCTTTGACCGTATACGTAACATAACACAAATGCATTTAACATTGCGCATAGTAATTATAATGAAGCCTGCCGTGATGTAAAGTCAAAACATATACAAACATGAATCTCTAGAGCCCAAAAAGGTATGTTCTTATATAGCGCTGTCCCCAATCCTTTGGACTGCTCATAACGCTTTACCCTTTATTCCCTGGCAGACTTGTTCAATCGAACACCATCGAGACTTCTCTGGGAAGCTTTCAACCACGTTGCAGTTATAATGATCGAAGAGTATTCGTAAACAAAATTTAAAATCCATCACTATCTATCGCCATGCAGGTACTCAGTCATGCAGCTGAATGAAGTGGGGCAACGTAGAGTAAACGAACTTGCCCAAGTTTCGACACGGCAACGGATTCGAAACCGAGTAGACCCTATTCTCGATTGAGAGTCCAGTGGCAATGCCAATGCCCTCCACACAAAAACTTAATTGAGGTAAAATCGCTGTACTGCGTGCTCGTTAATAAAATATCACAAAATACAAGATATTTTATGAATTTCTCAAAAGACAACTTTGTCTTGTGGTCTGGTAACACATACAAAGTACATAAAACATAAAAAGGCAGTCTCAGTCAAATAAATATAACTATATTCCTACATTCATCCCCCTTGCCCTAGCCCTAGGGCTTGGCCTTACTCATACACTGATAATGGTGGTGGTGACAAGGAGGATATACATTTTTTACATTTCGTTAACGGAGACAGTTATAAAATAAATATCAATTTTTAAAGTAAATACTGCACAATATTCTAAAATTATAAACCCACTAAAATCTTAAAATGGCTCAGTTAGAAATAACGTTTAGGATTTATTGATAATCTTACATTACACGACAGGTGGCGGAACTGTCGCTGTGTAGTTTATCATTATGCTGATAGGTGGCAAAACAAGTTTAGTTACCGAATGAAACGAATTGATCCCCTCACTCCCACTCAAAATAAGTTAGAAATAATCATTAAAGAACACAGTAATACATTAGCAAACATTTACACTTTATATCATTTATAACATATATGAAATATTTATATTAGTCTATTTATATTAAAAAGAAATATTGTTCAAGTGTCTGTCTGCACACGCTTCACCTGCTGAGTGCTGTCGAATTGTATACAGCGTATAGTTAAGTAGTTTGGTGACAACTTCTCCAGATTTGTAGAGAGTGCATTTTTATTGACTATCGTTTGTCGCGTAAGTTGTGCAAGAGTGACTTAATGCGTAATGCCTGAGGTGTCCCGATGTTATGGACACATCATAAACAGAGTGCTTGTATTAACTAAAGGGTCACGTACATGAAACGAAGTAAACCCACGAAGTTGCCAACTTCGTGTTACCGTTGAGGTGGTTTCAGGCACGAGCGTTTATATGCAATGTCAAGATAAATCTGCCTACCATTAGACATTTTTTTTAAATTTCACTGGCCGGACCTGGCGACCCGTAATTTTTCAGAAATATAATTTATCGAATAACGTATCAAATGCTAAATTAACACATACCGTAGCGAGTATTATCAAGTAAGTACATATTAGAATACAACTTTTTTCAGTCACAATACAAATCACAAAGTATTTTCATATTGTTCAAGTTGTACGAGCATTTTCTTTAAAATTGTTACAAATGGTAGTTTAACTCAGAATGCTACTGCATTGATCACACTGTAAGCATATGTTTTTGTTGCATTTAAAAAAAAAATCCTAACACAAAACTGCAGAAGACAACTTTCTGAGAACTTTGTCTGTTGTGTTTTGATCAGATGTCTCTGCAATGGCAGAATATTTATCTTCTATACCCCATTTTTTTTGCCCAACGTTGTCTCAAACATTGACAAAATCAGGATTCTGGAGTGCACTTGTTCAAGTTCCAAATGCCTTATTCCCTACTAGAAACATTAAATATTTATAACACACTTTAAATATAAGTTTAGTTATCAGCATCAAAATGTCAGCATTTTTGTATAAAATAGATGCATGGTTAAATTTGTTTCCCTGTTTTAATTCTATTAGCTCATGTAATTTGTGTTTGTTTTCAGTTTGGTGTTGTTTCAACTGGCGCAATGGATAGGGTGGTCGTATCCATCATTGTGTTACTCCTGGCAATCCTAATACGACATGTGTGGCAGATCTACACCACACCCGGACCAGACGCAATACTCGATGTCGCTGATGAAGATACTGATGATATAACCAATTTCATGGTGAGATTCCTGCTTAAATATTCACAGCTTTGAAGTAAATTGCCTCAACGTTTGGCATTATATTCACCTCAGCTATAATGTATACATTAGAACATTATTACTTACTTTGCTCACTGGGAGCATTGGCTATCGACCATTGTCCCCCCGCTCATGTCAGTTTGATGCCGTCTTCTCAATATCTCTCCTGATGTTACCCATGTTCTTTATTTCGTTCTTGGTCTGTCTCTGTTTATAACATCATGTAAGCATATAATAGAACAAGCAATGATCAAAACAGTGGAGTCAAAGCTGGACAATAAAATAAAATATAAGCCCTGCGATGTTGCAATTACAGAAATATTTCATGTTACTACACAGACTCGGGGTGATTTTATATATTACGTGCATTTCCTCCATCATTACTTGTTAAGTAGCCATATATATGATGATTATTTATTTTGTTGAACATTACTGTATGTGGTTGGCTAACATTATTTTAATGGAAATTTACTGTGAGTTTCAGCACGATGAAGTATAATTGTACATGGAGGAAGGAAGGGAGACAAAGACAGAACTTCTTATATGCGGAGGAGTGGCTCACTCACTGAGACACTGGCTGTGAAAGGAAGCAATTTGTTCAGTATTACTGCCACAATAAGCAACGATGACGATTTTGTCAACGAATACAAACCACTGTGTTCATTGGTGTTGATATGGTAAAGAAAATTGCTTGCGGAATATGTTCTTTTGATGCTCGTAGGTTGAGTAATTGTTGTGGAATGTGTTCATGGTTGTAATCGACTAGTAGTCGTATATTTAGTGACGATAGTATATTTTATGTTCAACCAAACATACACGTCTGGTATTTTGATATAGAAAAGAAACATTGTCTATGACAATGCTAGCATATTTGGTGAAGATGCCATTGCTGTTGAGGAACAGAAATAGTGTGCTTGATAATGTTGACACATTTTGAGAAGATACCATGTTTTGCTGTAGAAGGAAGAATTGGTCTCTAATGTCCTTACAGATTGGCAAATATAGCATAGTTTGTGGTGAAAGAGAAATACTACGCAAATTTAACAAGTATAGCTCCAACTGAGAAACACGCTTGGCAAAGCCGACACATCTTGTGAATGTAACACATTTTGCTGTCGGTGTGAAATCATGTTTAGCAATGCTGACAGATTTTGTGAAGATTACATATCTTCTAAAGAAGGAAGGCATTGGTATCAACAGTGCTCACAAATGTTGTGGAGGTTACATGCTTTGTTGTGGAAATGAAATATTTTTCATGAAATTGTTAGCCTTTTTTCAATAAAATATATTTTGCTCTATGGCAGAAACACATTGTGCACATTGATGCTTGCAAATTTGGTGAAGGTAACAGATATTGCTCTGAAAGGTAATCATTTTGTGCCCAATACTGGCAATTTCCAGGAATGTGGCATTTAGTGGAGTAGTCATACACGTATACAGACAAGTCTGAAACATATATGCAATTTCATTCCATAGTTGTATAGATATCTTATATATGGCATAATATACTGTTTAATAGAATCATGTCATTGATGTTTTAGCAATTTTCATAATTGTATATATGAAATATATGTTATGTACGAATATATAAATATTACTTTATAATAGTACAGCTGGTTGTGTGTTGTTATGTAAGGTTCTCTGTTATCTAAGTATTCATCAAAAGAAAATCTCCAATTATGGGATAAATTCATTAAGTCACTACATTGCTGAGCTTACTTGATGCCAGACCTGGGGCCGAGTACATTTTTATGAGTACGAGTACTTTGACGATGGACGAGTACATTGCTAAAAGCTGAGTACGAGTACATTCTCATGAGTACGAGTAAAAGTATGAGTACATTAACAAATATATAAATATTAAATAATAATGTACTTTAAAATTATTAATTAATCTAATTTATATAACTCGGCACAAGTGAATACCTCTATTTCATCAAAAATTAAATTAACTTCATTGGCATTCATTTCAGTGGCATCCTACGATCTTATCATCTATTTGCCATTGCACCGAATGAACATGAGTTGTTCACAGGTTTAGTCTTTCAGGCTGCACTGTTCAGGGCAGAATACTTTCTCGGCTATGCAAAATACCCTTTCAACTGGGGCTGATGAGGCTGGAATGCTGAGATGGTGAGGAACCAATTGAACCAGAGTTGGAAAACTTAGAACTGCAGTGGATCACTGTGACAATCTGTACATGGCTGACTGAGGTATTCGTTCACCTCACGTTCATCTGCTGATGTTATAAGTTTGCAATTTATATTTTCTGATCGTAGACTACTAGTTGTTGAGAGGGTTAGCACATTCCACATGACATGCTCAGCATCCCCTTTGGACGTTTTAGTCAGGCTGCTGGCATGGGATTATACTAGTGTAGGAGACAGTCTGACTTGAGCCACCTTACTTCTACAAAGGAAGACTGGCAGTTCTTGTTCTTAGCAGTTAGCACTGTCAGCCAGTGCCAGGTGGCATGGTCTCCATACTACACCAAAGGTATTTCCTGTCTAACTGGTGGGTTAACTGCTAATTGACTTTATGGCTTAATTAAACAAACAGGTTTATGGCCTGAACTGCAAGCCTACAATTAGTATGTTTGCTTAACAGGGTGTTTCTGACTGGGAAAAGATGCTGCCTGTTGCTATGTTTGTGTATCATAGTCATTGTTATCAGAGAATGAGGATGTACTGGGATGTGTAGTGATGGTAAGGTTGTATACTATCAGAAATAACAAAGTATTTTTAAAATGTTGAACATTTAAATATTTCAGGAAAGTTTAATTTGTTAACCAAATATATTTATTTTCCCGAGTACATATTGAGAAAGTACTCAAGATGTACTCGTAATGTACTCGTAAAATCTGAGTACAATGAGTACGAGTCCATGACCCATAAGTTTCATGAGTACGAGTACTTCAAAAATGTACTCGAATACACGAGTACCGAGTACTTCGGCCCCAGGTGTGCTTGATGCATTTGTATTGAACAAATAACAATTGCTTCCGCGCTGGCTCACGCTGGCGATGGTGTAGAAGTTATCATTTAATCAATGAAACAATGCCAAAATTAAAGTTGCATTATGAAGTAAACTACCATCTGTTAAACTGTTTTTTAAGAAAGCGTATGTACAATATTAATAATATTTACTTATTTGATCATACTTGATACCGTATAAGTCTTTGGTATTGTATTGAATAAATTATGCCTTTGCAAAATTACCGGTCGCCAGATATGCGCCGTGTTATCTTAAAATTGCATATTACACTGTATTAAGTTGTGAGGCGTCACGTGCATAGGCACGCACAGACTGGCACACCCAACTTGATCGTCGTCAAAACCAGCCGTGCGGAACAAGAAGCGTGTCGTTTTCCTGTTGCGCCAATCACAGCGCGACTTCGCAACGGCCGCTCGCTCAGCCTCGCCAGTGGGTGTTGGAGTAAATACTCAAAAGTTCCCCAGCGAGTTCTGCCAGTGTGTTCTCTGCAGTTCGGTGACCCAGGCCACTTCCTCTGGCGCTGTGTAAATGGTAGAGAGATACGCTGTTTGTCGCATTGAACGTTTGGATACTCGGACGTGTTCCCTGCCTATCGCTGTGGCTCTCCCATGCTAGACGGTGCAGGGATCGGCGACGGGGGATGCGCTACAACATTGGGTAAGTCACGTCGGTTATAGTTAATGTTATTGGTAAAAGTTAGGCCACGAGCTGTGCATTGATGACAAAGTTTTGACAAAAATGTCACCTAATTAATTTAACATAAATGATTTGTTGTATCTGGTAGACGACCAGTGAGAGCATGGCTTCATTCGGTGATTCTTTTATCGTAAACTGTGACTTAATTGTTAGTGATGGGATGGTCATCATGTATTCGGATGAATCTCGGCAGAATGCAGGTATGTTGATCTATATGAAATGTCATTATCCGCATGTTATTTTGTGGCCTGTATTGATCGTGGTTTCTAGGAGGGGGTAGAATTATGACTTGTGCACCGTGATAACGGACAAGTAGGCGTGTTGTTTTAATTTGGCATGACAGTTGTTGAATGTACACCATATATATATACCCCAATTTATCCAACAAACGTCAAATACACGGCTAGTTGTCAACCATTCACACAATCCTGCAATCGATAATAACCCATTTGAACAAATTGACGGGTGTTTTGTTGTTTATTGGCATTTTCCGTGGCATCGTCGGCTAGCTGTTCCGCTCTGCAGACAATAGGCACCGGAGAGAACTTTGACTTCTTTCTTGAAACGTTCTCGTTCTCTTTGATTGGACCGAATTGTCCCCCTCCAAAGGAAATATCAGACAATCCGGTTGTTCAATGTGTCGGTGTAGTGAAGATTATGTCTGTTTCAAATGTTGCGTTTCTTGTGTTAACAAATGCCGTAGATGCGACTATGTAATGTTTATTGCACGTTGTCGATAAGGGCCCTTTGATGATGGCTGATTGCGGGATAGAGCCCTCAGAACTATCAGTCAGTCGCGTGGACATTGCAATACACACAAGCACGTACGTTTGTGGATGTGTTCTGTTCTTTGTAGCAACTGGCGCGTGATGGACACACCTGATATCTAGGTGTCTGCGTCAAAGTTTGCTTTACCGAGACGGCAATTCATCGGTATAATGGAGTATTTATAATGCACGTTGTTGATATAACTGCTTCGAATAGATAATCATTACGGAGTAACATTTGTTTTGAAGCAGCATTAATTGCATCTATAGTGTTCTGATTGGCATATGTCTCTGTAGGCCTACAAACTATAAAACAGACCCAACTCTGAATGTCATTTGGAGAACTCTGTATATTATGAATACGCCTGACAGGTACAATGATGAACATTATTTAATTTGTAGATACTGCGCACAAGCACGCTCACAGACGCACACGCCACTCAAACACCCTCGAGCGCGCGCGCGCACACACACACATACACACGCACGCACATACACTGACCACAGAAGCATAGGTGATGTGGAGATCGTATAGACAGGTCTGCATACATAAATTAAATAAATTATATGATCATAAAATTCAATTAACCGAATTGTGATCTAGAACTAACGTGTGTACATGTTTTCTCTCCACCCAGTCTGTTGACCTTGCTCTTGTGCGTGTTGTCCGGCGAGATGCGGCCAGGAGGCGGCCGGTCAAGAGGGGATGCGACCGTCATCCGACCAACCACCGCGCGCCCAGGTACCGGCATACACTCTGGCTTGTATTAACATGTTGCACGCCGGAAAAATGTCTTAGCGCCGGTGATTAATGCGTCAGTAAGACGAAGCAGCTGTGTAGAAGTATACCGTAACTCGTGTACAAACAGAACGCCTGATAGTCTTGCAGACGAAGAATGTCTATGCATATGTTGTATCGATAACATTTATTTGTGTCAAATGTATGCAGTTTGTCTTCCGGTCCTTCAAACAACCAACCACTCTGTCACAATGATGTTACGAATCGACTAGCGAAGTCGCTCAATGTTACCATTTAGGTATAATACACAAACAGTTATGTTGAGATAAGCTGCTTTGACCAGCTGTCAACATAATTCATCTCCGTCAAGATTGTCTGCGCACTGTTATGTCCTGTTCCGCTGGGACTGTTTTCGTTTAGAAATCATTGACTATGCAGCAGGGTTCTCTGCATGTATCCTGCGGTTGCGTTTGGTAACAGCGTAAGCACTTTGTTTGATGGCTTCTCTTGTAAGATGCTTGATCTTTCTGTTAACGTTTACTTGGCCGGGATGCGCATGTATCGCATTCAGTCTGTATCCATCCTATGATTTGTTTTAAGAAACAGCATTGTAATTGCTCGCGTAAGCCCGAACAAATATTCACAATATTTTATAGTTGGTTCTTTTGTATCGGATTGACATTGTACATGCAACTGATCCTATCAGGATACTCTTTTAAACTTATTATCTCGGTTACCGCAATATTAACACAAACTAGACATCAAATGCATGTTCGCACGCGCATGTACGGGATGTTCGATGGTGTCGCATCTAGAGTCCGGTAGCACACCTGGAAATGCAAAGTTTTTAACAGCACCAGCAGCCAACGACCGCGAATGCTGCATTAGCCGACCGAGCACGCCATAACAATGTGCTAATTTGCTTAACGAGCGGTAATGCACTCGACTGGGTACGAACCAGCACCTGCTGGGTGGATGGCGACGTCGAGCTTTGTCTATCGCACTCACGTAAGCGCCGTCCATTGTCTGACGGGAACCGAAGGAGGACAAGTCGACGCATTGCTTGCACCTTCAACGTGGGTGCTCTATGGCGGTGAATATGCCAACTCCCGCTATAGCAACATGTCTACTTGACGTTCTGCTAGATCTGTTCTTCCTCCTTGTTCCCAATTCATGGGTGAGGGCAGGTGGAGCACTATTGAACCAGTCGTCCTGTTCGTTCTCTCCATGACTTCCTGTCAGCAGTCTCCTCTCTCCATCCTTCATCCTCACCCGATTGTTTCATTTCCATCATCACACAGTTCTCCTCTTCTACTGTGTCCTAGATGTTGTTCCGCCTCTGCAATTAAACAACGGATCCGACGACGACATAGTTATACATGCGAGAAATAGTCCAGATCGTAACGTTTTGATATTTTATACTGTATAAATATTACGCAGTAGCCGCGGCTTTATAGAACGCCGTGACTATATACCGAGAGCACCAGGGTATCGTGTTCGAGTCATCTCGCTGGAAACTTGGTCAATTCCGTTCACTCCGCCTTGCCTCAGTTCACTCAACAATATAACATTGTCCATGTACGACGATGGACGGTGGTGGTCCGGGATTTTGTTGTGGAATTATAAGAATGAACATCGTTCGCGCAAAAATTGCATCGTGGCTGGATCTTTCAACAGACGAAGTAACACATACACTTAACAATAAATATTTGAGCTTCTCCTTGTTTGGTATGCCATGAACGTAAGATGGCCAACGCGTGTCAGTTTGTAATATCATGTTATTCGCTGTCAGATAAGAAACTTGATTTGATGTCTACATCTCGTACTCATCCCTCATGGGACATTGGAACATCCCTACCCCCGGGGTGATGTCTGGTTGGACTGTTGTATCTGTGTTTAATCTTCTCCAGAAGAATCGACGACTGCGGTGTATATTGTAGTCTGGTAAAGACTACGATTCGTCGTTCAGAAACAATGCTGACACAGATCCCGATGGCGCCATCTGAGCCAGCGGTCTGAAGAGATATCTTCAACGAAGTCGCAGAAGCGCACCAGAGCCGAACATTCGTCGCAATAATTGAAATTAGTCGCAGTCAGTGTCAGAAAGTCATCGCTTGATAAAACAGTTGCGTCTCCTTCCTTTGAATAGCCATACAGCCGTCGTTTAATCTCTCTTTACCGGATAATGATGATAGGCTATCTTTAATGTGTCGCCGATGACCATAGCCTTCTATAATGTCGAGTTGACTTTAGCGTTCACGGTATATTTCGCTTTAGTCAGCGACGTGCATACGTAACTCGATGCAACTATAAACCGATTAGAGCACGTTTGCGGGGCGGTTAGCGTTCGTTCGGCGTGACTGTGTTCGGCGGCCATCTGCGATGTTTTCCCACGGCGCGGCTAATGTGTTTGCTTAGTGAGGTTCGGGGGAACGGCGGATTACTGGAACAAAAGTTTCAGTGGGTATCAGCATCGGTGCTTGTGCAAGTTCTTACATGCAAGCGCGCTATATGTAGCGGGTTTAGGTCAACGTTCCCGTGACCAACATGCATGTCGCTTAGGAAAACGTAGACTACATACTACACGAATAAGTGACACGAACTCGCATTAAAATGTGTAGATATGTCACACTTTGTATACAAAGAAAACTATGTACGAAGCGTTTTAAGGTAATATCACACCGACTGAGTTAATGTTTTCTTTACAACCCTAATCAGTTTATAGTTGCATCGAATTATTATAAGATGTTGATATTGTACAACTAAATTACTTGTGTTCATGAGGTTCTACCGTTCATGACACCAATGTTTATGAGAAAAACACCGGATATGACAAAAGACCACGTAGGCCTAGACAGTGTGATCTTTGTTTAATGCTGATACTTTTTCTAGTAAGGGTAACGCATTGTTTGACGAGACAGACAGTAAATAGACCAGTCGGCCGCCGAGCAATTGACAGTTTGTACGACCAACAGTAGGAGAACGCGGACGACGCGTCTCCATTCTGCGAAAACCACGTGCTGCTCGTTAGCGCCAATTAGCGCCCTCTAATTAGCGCCGATTGAGTACGTAATACACACGATGACAGGTTGTTTGTTTTCGTTTGGCAGGAACGACAAAGATTCAAGATTGCTGTCTGAACGGCGGACTGTGCGTCTTGAGTTTCTGTCACTGTCCCAAGTAAGTTAGTTTATTTACACTTTCGTTTTAGAAAATGTACACCATTACTACGTACATTACATTATGTCTTAGTTTAGTAAAACATTACGCAATTACAGTTGATTACTCATTTCCACTATACCTACATATAACTTAATGAGGTCTAAACTGTGTGTGTGTGTTTGCGTGAGAGCGCGCATGCGTATATGTGTGCGTGCGATCCAGTTATTAAATATCCAGACGTTACATTCATGCAGTTTCTGTTTTGGTCTTCATAGAATGTACTATGTTCGCAGGAACTTCTACGGTCGACACTGCGAGTACTTCATGCGCCGTCGGCCGTGCGGTACGATGAAACACGACACATGGCAGAGACGAGGGTGCAATCTGTGTCGGTGCGTCGACGGCATCCTCGCCTGCTTCTCGCGACTCTTCGCCGGCTGTGGTTAGTATAAACACTAGCATTGGGTTGTGACCCTTACCAGTGTAGTAGTAGCATACTATACTAGCGCAGGCCTTGGGACGAGCCCCCAAATAGTTTGTGAAGTGTGTTGATGTTGTTAGTGAGCGTCAAGGATGGTGCATACAGTTGGAGGTTCCCAAAGCGAACATTTTAATATTACCCCTCCCCAAACCACGACAAATCTCCAACACTTTCTCCCCTCGAAAAATATACCAACCCTAAAAAAAATCCTGAACACTACTCCTGCCGTCTTCTGATGTTATGTCCGACAGAAGCGACGTGTCGAGGCTCCGGCGGTGCCCCCCCCCCCCCCACCCCCTAATGTTTGGTTCTTGTTAACAGCAAGTGACACTTAGCTAACATTATTGAATTAATTTTGTTGCAATGTTCTCCTCGTTGTCCCTGCATGTAGCCCGATATGAGATCAGCCTCGAATCCCTTCCATACTGGTCCTCGATTGTCGTTTGCCTTCTCCGCAGATCTTGTTCTGCCGTCTTCACTCATCCTATCTCTCGCTCTCATTCTCCGCTTCTACTATGGCTTTAAAATGATCATATTCTTTTTTGGTTTACTTTTCAAAGGCCCTCAACAACATGTACAAGGCAGTTAACATCGACTTATCAATCATGCATGAACAAGTATAAAATAGGATCAATGAGGTAATATCACTATTTTCATGTAGACAAACATTTGTTTAAGATAAACTAACTGAAGACTAACATCTGGCACACCTGTTCTATGAAATGATATCTTATAATGCTGATATCTTATAAATGTGATGATATGATGATACCCATTTATAAATTAAATTTTAATTAAAGCCAACTATATTTTTTCTTTCCAAAATATATATTGGTAGTTCATATCTGAATCTGACAGTGTAATACATTTTTTAACATAACGTAAGCCTGAGAAATATTAATCATGTCTAAATCGGCACCATGCACCAATGGTATCCAGTAGGCATTCGTAGCAGATGTGATGATGGTTATTCTTTTACAGGTGACGTTTCCACCAACGGCAGCGCTGAACCAGAAGTGTACAACTTCCGGAAAACGAGACAGGACCGGGAGAATTCGCTTGCGACAAAGATCCAACTGTCGTCAGATGACAGGAACCGTGCAAGACATTGGTCGACATGGCCAAGTGTCGTCACAACGCTTGTCATGTGTCTAGTATATGTGTGTCATTAGAAACACATGCTGCTACCAAATGAGGATATGCGATCTGCGAAACAAGATTCCATTGAACATATAGGTGCATGATGTACACTTAACCGGGGGGGGGGGGGGTTGTTTTGCCAAAAACAATTAGGCCACATAAAATAATTCCAAGTTTTTTTATGAGAACTTTATCAAAAAGTAAACAAAAGAAGCAGTTTTTATTGATAAGTATATTTTTATTTCTGTATGCTGATGGAGGTTTTAGCTATTATCAAAGGGGTCCTTCTCAACAATCAACAACTTAAATGTATACCGAGGGTATTTCTTACAAGCAGCAAACCCCTAGGCAAATTTATTTGGTCCGACATGAATCAGTTTTCACTCACTGCACCTGAACGGTTTTGAGTAATATTGAACTACATTTTTTTTTGTGGCACCTATGCACACTGATGGGAAACTGGGAATTATTTTTATGTAGTCTTCTGTCCTATCAGCAATGTACATACAACCATGTTTCCATACTTTAGTAAGTCTAGTAACATAAATAATGCAGGGAAAATATATACTTTAAAATAAAGAAAACTACAATATTGTACTGAAAATTGGGACCAGACATAGCTCTTTGTTGTTGGTTATTCCACCAATGGAGAACGTCTGTGTAATCTAGTTTGTTATGTTAATTTTATCCTTGAAGAACACACCTGTAAGAAATTTGATTCTATCTCCAAGGCGACAATATATAATAATGTTGCATATTGTGGGACCAACTGGTACCTTCTCTTTGGTGCGCAACAGGTCATAATGGTGCTATGTTAGTGCATTTATTAGAAGAAACTGTACATAATCTGTTTGTAGGTGGTTTATTTATATTATGCAATCTGTTATGCCTGAAAGGTAATCTTAGGACAGTTTAGAAGAGTCAGTAGACACTGTTGTGCTAAATGTGTTTAAATAAATTGGTGGAGTTTCGTATGCTACAACAAGTAATAGTCGTGTGTTAAAATATGTGCGTGCGTGTATGGCCATGTGTGTGGTGTATGAATGTGCTTGTACGTGTGTGTATATGCACATTGAGATACACTGCTGTATATGTTGGAAACAGACACATTAGTAATAAAACATAAATAAAACCACAACTCGACTTGTTATATATTACCCGTAAATGTGATATTTTATGGCAAAAACATTACTTCATACAGAACATTAAGTATTTTAGATCATTATTCTGGTCAAGCAACAGCAAATAATAAACTTGAATGGCAGAAGCCACTCAAAAAGCTCGGAACTAGAAAACATCACAAACACTAGTAACATTGGTATAAAAATAACATTCTATTTTCATGGATTAAAACATATATTTTGTTGCAACAAAGCTCACACACCAGAGGAGACATATGAATGCATTAACCACAGATTGTCTTGCCATGCTAAAACAAACAACTAACATAGTTCCACATATGGGCTATTCAGGATCAAAAGTAACAACAATGGAATTAAAGATATGTATATAATCGTCAACAAGTAAATAGAGCAATATCCAACAAACCTTATTATTGCAATTTCCACGATGAATGGCTTTGAGTAAAGTAACGGAACAAGAACAGCAAAACCAGTTTGCCAACAATCATATAGTGTCATTCTGCAGCTTATCTAAACTCATTAGTGTGCTCGTTCTACAAAAACCCTGTCGGTTACTAATATATAAGATTCATATATGCTATAAAAATACATCATGATCAAAGTGACCTGTTCAACAGTATTTGAGCCAAATGATATAGCTACTCTTCATAATATATCAACTCTAAGCATCAACTTTTCTAAAGTCTTGAAAACATATATGGTCTACACAATTCAATACTTCAGGTTTCCAGACAGAAATAATAAAAGAGCATATTATGAGTATCGATAACATTTAATCAATACTGGAACATAATATCATCTTCCTAGTTGAATTTTATAAAAAAAACCTTATAGCAGATTCAATGATTTTCACTTAAATGGATGTTTTGACTCTCCCTGTACCTTGCTATACGTTGTTCCCCCTACTTCATATCGAGTATCAAGCTAGTGGGGTTCTCCAGATACGACTTCCACAGATTCGAGAACTTAGCCATAGTGGCACCCTCTATGATACGGTGATCGGCCGACCAGCTGACGTTCATTACGTGTGCCTTGTAAATGTTGTCATTCGAATCAAACCTCGGCAGCACCTTCAGTAAGAATAAGAAAGTCAGCAACAAATGCGAGTTTACAAGGAAGCAACACTCACAAAATATTCCTTAATAATAATTTTTTTTATTTGTACAGCGCCATGTATCGGGATATAAAAACGTGTTCAGAGGTGCTTAAAATATAACATTGATAAAAATAATCCCTATGATACATTAAGAAAAGAAGAATAAGGATATCATAGGGAATGTACATTTGTAAATAAATTACACAATGTAAAAAAGTATTGGCTAAATACTGACTAGACTTAACTAACTAAAACTAAACTATTAATGGGCCATAAATAGCAACACCTTAAAAATATATTACTCAGGAATACAAACAAAAATACTGTATTCACAACTAGTTGGTGCATCACAGTTAATACTTCAACAAGTGAAGGTTACTGTGATCAACCAACAAGGCACTATCACAATAATTGTGTTGTAAATGTAAGGGCAGTGTGCCCGACTTGATCAGTGCTAGACATGTGACAAGGGGACACTAGAGGTAGTGGGTGTGAAGCTGGCACACTATCAGGATATAAGCTGGCACACTATCAGGATATAAGCTGGCACACTATCAGGATATAAGCTGGCACACTATCAGGATATAAGCTGGCACGCTATCAGGATATAAGCTGGCACGCTATCAGGATATAAGCTGGCACGCTATCAGGATATAAGCTGGCACGCTATCAGGATATAAGCTGGCATGCTATCAGGATATAAGCTGGCATGCTATCAGGATATAAGCTGGCATGCTATCAGGATATAAACTGGCATGCTATCAGGATATAAGCTGGCATGCTATCAGGATATAAGCTGGCATGCTATCAGGAAATAAGCTGGCATGCTATCAGGATATAAGCTGGCATGCTATCAGGATATAAGCTGGCATGCTATCAGGTTATAAGCTGGCTTGCTATCAGGATACAAACATGCGAAGTGAGTGACAGAAGAAATGTCTTTCAGCAGAGACAATAAAAACCTACAGGAATCTTCTATCTAAGAAATAAACTAATCCACAAAGTGGAGAAAGAGTAACCTGCCTTGGACCCACAGAGCTGGTGCTGTTTACAGGGTATCAAGTATAATCTATTCTCACATTCCAATCTGCCGTTACACACAACACGTAAACATGCGCTTCAAAACACTTATGGCTGATTAAAAGACATTTGGGTGGTCAAGCTATTAGGATATAGTTATCTATACACTGTCTTTACACTTTCTATATATTAATACGCTAACTTTTTTTTACTGTAAGTCTATCTCCTTCTTCCGTGGACATTTGGCCTCTGATCTACCAGTTGGTGACGCATTTCAAATAAACACAAAGGGAGTTCTTTATATTTTCAGTGGATGCAATTTGAACAGTAAGGCATTCACTAGAGGCATAATTAGTGACACCAGAAATGTTAACGGTCACCAAAAAACGAGTATAAAACCTTCTGGTTTGTTGCTATATGAGCAAGGGTGGGTGTGAGCTGCTACAGCGGGATATTGTGATCAAAACGACAAGACTATACACACAAGACATCCCTGTCAGAGACATGTGGACGTTATGAAGCAACAAGCTGACACTATGATAGTTACCTGGATCTTGCCCAGGGCACCAATGACCACTTCAGTGGGCAGCAGCACCGGCTTCGCATAAGTACCGCCGATCTGCACAACACAAACACATCACTACATCTCTCTTGACTATCTCTTCCCAAGCACATTTATAATGCCTGCAACAGGCCAAGTGGCTGGTGTAATAAAATTAAATACAGTACACTTTTACCATTCTCATCTGCATAAAAGTGTGATTATACTGTCTCCTTGTATTACGCACGCTTTTTATCCTGGTACTTGCAAATGTTGATAAGTAAACTGTATATTGTTTCATAAAATAAAACATACAAGTCTTTTCCTTTCAAGAAGCATTTATCTGTTAACAAAATGCAGTGTTCTCTGCTGCATAATTATACATTATTGACACATTTAAATCAAACAACTATGATAACTTTGTCCATGGCAGGTTCAATAATCAATACCTGACAACCACCAAATGAACTCAATTGTTTATTTATATGACACAGTCAATGGAAAACTCCCCATTGCACATTACAAATCAGGGTGGTTGATGATCAACTGCACATCACAAATCAGGGTGGTTGATGATCAATTGCACATCACAAATCAGGGTGGTTGATGATCAACTGCACATCACAAATCAGGGTGGGTGATGATCAATTGTACATCACAAATCAGGGTGGGTGATGATCAATTGTACATCACAAATCAGGGTGGTTGATGATCAATTGTACATCACAAATCAGGGTGGTCGATGATCAATTGCACATCACAAATCAGGGTGGTCGATGATCAAACTTGCAGTGTGTGAGTAATTAAGTAACATATGAACAGTAGTTTAATAAGAGGGTGCCCCTTGTTAAAATAATAAAAATTAATTTTTCCAACAGACTAGGTAGACTAATAAAAGTGTGATTAATGTTAGAACTGAATGTTTAGAACTGAACCACTGTTTAAACTTTTCAACCGAATTTTCATCCAATCCAATAAAAAACAATTAATAGTTTGTCCAATGACTTCACCAAAACTAAAATAATAAATCTGCGCAAATGAGCTAGCACATTGTACATATATGGTACAAATGAGCTAGCACATTGTACATAGATGGTACCAATAAGCTAGCATGCTGTACATAGATGGTACAAATGAGCTAGCATGTTATACATAGATGGTACAAATGAGCTAGCACATTGTACATAGATGGTACAAATGAGCTAGCACATTGTACATAGATGGTACAAATGAGCTAGCATGTTGTACATAGATGGTACAAATGAGCTAGCACGTTGTATATAGATGGTCCAAATGAGCTAGCATGTTGTACATAGATGGTACAAATGAGCTAGCACATTGTACATAGATGGTACAAATGAGCTAGCAAGTTGTACATACATGGTACAAATAAGCTAGCAAGCTGTACATAGATGGTACAAATGAGCTAGCATGTTGTACATAGATGGTACAAATAAGCTAGCATGCTGTACAGAGATGGTACAAATGAGCTAGCATGTTGTACATAGATGGTACAAATGAGCTAGCACATTGTACATAGATGGTTCAATTTTTGGCGAAATGAGTCTGAAACAAGATAACAAAACAAACAGAGGTAGCACTTTAAAAACAACCACACAAGTCGTAGGAATGAAACAAGAGAGGCTGAACTTACACTTCCAATGTTAGACAGCGTGAAGGTGCCCCCTGAAAGGTCATGTGTTCCCAGCTTGCCGGCGGTTCCGAGCTCCATGATGCGGTTGAGTTCACCCGCCACCTCCAGCATGCTCAGACTCTGGACGTTCTTGACGTTAGGAACCAGCAGGCCGTCCGTGGTGTCCATCGCAAACCCTATGTTGTGTGACACCTGTACAGGCAGTATGGTAGAGGGTTACGTTAGTAATTACCAGGTAAAGTACAGATTTATTTATTATACCGAACTTATAAAGCGCTCTTTTCATACATAAAAGCCTGCTCAAAAGCGCTGTACACAATCAATAGAATAATCATAGAGAGTAAAAACAAAGCATAAAAACATGGCATGATAAAAAAAAAATATATTTTTTAGAAGACTGGGTATAATAAAATGAATATATATATATATATATATATATATATATTGTTTTAAAATGTAAGAAAAACTGACTAGAAAGAGTTAAGCACCAAAAACAGCTAGGAACAAATGTGTTTTTAGCAGCTTCTTGAAAGTGTTCAGTGTTTTTGCTTCACGAATGTGAGCCGGTAGCGCATTCCACAACTTGGCTGCTGAACACTGAAATCTTCTGTCGCCGTATGTAACTGTTCTAGCCCTTGGAACTTCTAGTGTCACTGAATCCATGGATCGTAACATTCTTCTTGGTTGATACAATTTCAGCATGTCCGATATATATCCTGGAGCCTGTCCATGTAGGGCTTTATATGTGTGCATCAGGATTTTAAATTGCACACGATAGTTAACAGGTAACCAGTGCAGATTTTTCAACACTGGTGTGATGTGGCTGTTGCGTGATGTTCTTGTTACAATCCGTGCCGCGGTGTTCTGTACACGTTGTAACTTGTTAATTGATGTCTGGTGCAGTCCACTGAGCAGAGCGTTACAATAGTCTAGACGTGATGTTACAAGCCCATTGACTAGTGATTGAGTGGCATCATTTGTGAGATAACGCCTAATGTGCCCAATGTTGCGGAGGTGATAATATCCAGACCTACAGACACTGTTCAAATGTTGCTCCATGTTCATGGCAGAGTCGAAGATAACACCCAAGTTTTTCACACTGTTCACTGATGTAATGTCAGTGTCGCCAACACTCACAGTAACGTTTTCCATCTGCTTGGCATTGTGCTTGGATTTGAACAACACAACCTCAGTCTTTTCACTATTCAGTTTTAGCATGTTTGCGTGCATCCATCTTTCAATGTCCGTGAGGCACCTCTCAATGAGTTCCAGGGATTCTGTTTGGGCTGCACCGTCCTTCGGCTTGAACGAGATGTACAACTGGGTGTCATCCGCATAGAAGTGATAACACAGTCCATATCGACGGATAATGGCTCCTAGTGGTTTTGAGTACATGGTGTATTTCTTTGGGCCGAGTACCGAGCCTTGTGGTACACCATATTCCAGGAGAACTGGATTGGAGTGCTCGCCATCTATGACCACTACCTGGTAACGGTCGTGGAGATACGATGCTATCCAGCCGAGAGCAGCTCCGGAGATTCCGAATAAGTTCTCAAAACGATTCAACAGAATTTCGTGATCGAGAGTGTCGAACGCAGCCGACAGATCGAGCATGACCAACACTGTGACACAACCATTATCCAGAGACTCAAGGATATCGCTTTGAACCTTGAGGAGCGCCGTTTCGGTCGAGTGAGATCTACGGTAGGCTGACTGAAGCTCCTCGTGAAGACCATTACTCACCAGGTGGCGCTCAATCCGTGTATCTACAACCTTCTCTAACACCTTAGCAATGAAAGGAAGGTTGGACACAGGTCTGTAGTGTTTCAGGATGTCTGGATCGAGTGTTGATTTCTTGAGTAGTGGTCGTATATGAGCACACTTGAATGCACGAGGCACACAGCTACTATTCATAGAGGCGTTGACAATCGCGGTGATAATAGGGAGTAGCTCATCTACACACAACAGATAAGTTTGTATAGAGACAAGTGGCCGTGGAAGCGTTTGGTTTATCAAGTGTCCAACAGTTGTAGCATCTACGTGTGACCCACCCATCTTGGATAGTTGTCAATATTTGTAGAAACACAATTATGCTGTTACATTTATACAATCGGCATATAATTTGTTCATTCATTTACAGGCCTAGAATGAATGAACACGTTCTTATATAAAACCTACATATTCATGAAAATGTTCATTAAGTTGGAAGAAATGAAATAACACAATTTTCTTAGTACACAACTAGAAATTTTTGACTCATAAGCAGAGGAAGAACACTTCCTGATGAAGGCGGATGAAACGTCGATTGTGAGTCGAACATTTCTAGTTGTGTACTAAGAAAATTGTGTTATTTTTTTAAACCTATATAGTTCCTGTAATAACGTTACTTTGTGACACCCAGTTGCTTCATTGATAACTGATATCAGAAACACAAGTTTCTGCTGTAAGATATTCTAACACTCAAGTGATAATTCCATTTCCTGCAGTTCCACCAGAAGATCAATTATGCTATGCAATTCGTGGTCAATGTGAATGCTAGAAAGGCAGTGGCAGCCGCAAACAGTCCAAAGTACTTACTTTGTATGTAATGTTCTCACATTTCTCGTCAACGCTGGAATTCAGGATGGGATATTGAAGTAAGGCCAAAGATGCAGCCTACAAAATCAACACAACTGTGTAATGATACATAGTTAGTTATACAACAATGTATATTTACTCAAAAAACACATTTAGGCATACTTAAAATACATGTGTTAAAATAGCAGCATAATAACTATATATACAATTATATATATATTCCTAAATACAGCATACCAGATATTTGTACAGCATACTATTGCTGTATTGCTGCTTAAAGTTTGGTCTGTTTAAAGTTTTGACCCCAGATTGTGTGGTTAATATGATTTAATTTAATATTCTAACTGTTAACATACAAGGCACATGGTATAGTTTATGACATGATTAACATCATAACTGAAGGAAATGGGACAATTCCCCCCGTACAGACACGGTTGGAATTTCTGAAGAAGCTGCATGCCTTATGAGATGAGACACTTCCGATACATCATGGGAATAACATAGGCCACATAACAAACAAAGAAATACTGAAAAGAGCAAACATCCTGAGCACGGAACAACAACTCATACAAACAAATCCCAGATCAAACTCTATTTTCATAACTGCCAGATGGAACAAAGAACAGAGGCCTCCCCAAACTAAGGCATAAAGACTGTCTAAAACGAAACCTGAAGAAACAAGAAATAGATTCCAGAGAGTGGTACACACTGGCGCAGGACAGACCGACCTGGAGGGAAGTCCTGCGCGCTGAACCAAGCGAGTAGTCATAGTCACAACCCCGACTGAAAGTGAGAGCGAGAGAGGAATTCCTTAATGGTAACTTGTGACAGTTGCATGCACACACGTCACATACGCGCGCATCTCACCTTCATGAATATCGGCATGTAGGAGAACTTGATGCCTCTCTCAGCAGCCATTGTCTTCATCATTGCACGCAACTCAATGAGAGCGTTCATGTAGATGTCATCGCAGTAGCCGAAGTGTGGTATTGTCTGAGCCTGTGCCATTGTCTTCACCATGGTCTTCCTGATGCCCCGGATGGGTTCTGTGCGGTCTTTCCCTGTCACCATGGGCGTCCGTCTGGGCGCAGGGGCTGCAGGAACAACGGGCTTCGAGGGAGCTGGTGTAGTCTTTGGGGGTGATGCTGACTGAGCGGCTGCAAGGACAGAAATATTCTTTATACATATCCTGGCCATGTCACTGTGTGCTCTTTATATGTTTCTCATATTATAAGCACAACACCGAGCAAGACACATGTAATTTTATGTCTTAAGAATAGTGTCACTTTGACAACCGAGATTAACGCAAAATAACTTGCAATAATTCCTAACTAGAAACTGGCTGCCCTGGCAGAAGTTTGTAAATTAAAAAGGGTAAAGTTAATGTAGCCCAATATCCAGTTCTTTCTTAAGACTGCTCAAAGCGATTTACACTTGAGCAATGTGGAATGAATGATCTTACCCAAGATTTGAAACAGCAGCAAGGGGAGTTGAGTTGAACACAGAATCTCTCGACTCAAAGAGTCCAGGGCTTTAACCCCTACACTGCTGCGCTCCATGGTAACTGTTGATAATTAGACTTGCTTACATTCAGCTCGATCTTCAATGTACTTTATTATGTCCTCCTTCAACACACGTCCATCTCTCCCTGTGCCAGGGACATCACTCAGGTGAATCTACAATGTGAACAGATTGTTAAAGGATTATTTTAACCACCAAACATCAGACAAGTAAGCAAAACATTAATGCAATTCTTTAAGAATTTTAATCTCTTTATAATGTACACAATTATTTATTAATCCTGTTAATACGACTAATTCATGTAATTCTACGCATTTATTATATTATATTTGTTTTTATTAATCACAAATATATCGATATAATAACTCCGCATACACAAAGTTTCCAGTTCGCGCCAGCATTCTCAATCCATATAAGACATGGTCATGACTATTTGGTACCGTCCGTCAGACTTTGGTTATCTCCACCGAATTTTATGGGGCAAGAAAAACATAATGCTGCAGTTTATGTCATGGATTCATAAATGAAGATAAAGGGGCAATCTATGGAATAAATGGAGGGAATATACTGGCAGCCCATGTCAGTTGGATTTAAAAGTGTGCTTCACTGAGCATGCATGCAGACTTATACAGGGCTGTATAATGAATCACCCATGTGGCAACAAGCTCGAAATGATTACACAATTATCTATCGGCTATTTTGTGCATATAAGACCATAATTATGCATAAAATACAAGAAATAAGTTGCAGAGAATGTATTTATGGGAGAATATCATGTTTTGATAAAGTAAACAGTACAATACAGTATATGGAATGTATTACTAGCTTACAAAAAATTGCTTTAAAGAGAGCAAGACAATTCCTCTACCTGGAATTAGCAGGCGTAGTATTTCTAACAGGAAGGCTCCTGTGTTGAATGTGAGAAAATGGGACATCGTTGAACATCAAAGGGTATTGCAGTGAACTCAGTCTGACGCGGCCACATTGCCAATAAAGGTTGTTTTGAAACTGGATGTTTTGTTTGCTATCTGAACATGCCCAGGGATCATACCTTCCAAACTGCGAATGTTATTATGGGCTTATTAAACACAATTTGGCGAGCAGTACACCTTCAACAGTATAGTCTTAAAAACATTATATTAATTAATTTATGAAAAACTAGGAACAGGCTGCCGCCTTTTAAAACAACATAAATATAAGTACACAGGCCCCAAACGTCACAACAAACTTGGGTGATTATGTAGAATACACAACTACTAACATTATTCTCAGCAGCAATTCTTCTGACAGCGGGGGTTGCCAACGGCTTATCCCCGGCTGTGTGACTTCCTACTGGTGTCAGCTCTGGTATTGTCGACAATGGTACGTCCGCCTGGTCAACCTGCCCCTCCTCCATTGATGCTGCAACAAGTGGACAACAGTATCACACGAGCTCTGGTATTGTCGACAATGGTACGTCCGCCTGGTCAACCTGCCCCTCCTCCATTGACGCTGCAACAAGTGGACAACAGTATCACACGAGTTCTGGTATTGTCAACAATGGTACGTCCGCCTGGTCAACCTGCCCCTCCTCCATTGACGCTGCAACAAATGGACAACAGTATCACACCAGCTCTGGTACTGTCGACAATGGTACATCCGCCTGGTCAACCTGCCCCTCCTCCATTGACGCTGTAAACAAGTGGACAACAGTATCACACCAGCTCTGGTACTGTCGACAATGGTACGTCCGCCTGGTCAACCTGCCCCTCCTCCATTGACGCTGCAACAAGTGGACAACAGTATCACACCAGCTGAGAACTCAACAGCCATTCGTCACAACTACCGTTTGCTGTCAGAGAATGTGTGGTCATCTTAGATGGACAGCATTCAGGGCATTTTGCCATAGGTAAAATGTTATTGTATCTGCAAGACAAAGCAACTGTAAAAATTAATTTTCCTACAGAGTAATTAGCCAACTCCATAATATAGTTGCAATTTTTAATATGCAAGAATTTATTAGTAATAATACTAAATATGCACTGAATGTAAACCATGTTCTGATACTGTAGGCATCCACTGATAAAGTGGCAAAGGTTTTTTATGAAACTGAGCTCAAGCCAAACTATCTATTACCAATCAAGTGGACTGAAACATAGCCAGTTTCACTAAAACATAACTTCCAATCATTAAGACTATATATAAAATTAATATTTTACCCACTAGTAGCTTCAACCCAGCAATCTACCCACGTTAAATGTCTTAAAATATATTGTACATGGTTACCTCTCAGCAATCTACCCACGTTAAATGTCTTAAAATATATTGTACATGGGTACCTCTCAGCAATCTACCCATGTTAAATGTCTTAAAATATATTGTACATGGTTACCTATCAGCAATCTATCCACGTTAAATGTCTTAAAATATATTGTACATGGTTACCTCTCAGCAATCTACCCACGTTAAATGTCTTAAAATATATTGTACATGGGTACCTCTCAGCAATCTACCCACGTTAAATGTCTTAAAATATATTGTACATGGGTACCTCTCAGCAATCTACCCACGTTAAATGTCTTAAAATATATTGTACATGGTTACCTCTCAGTAATCTACCCACGTTAAATGTCTTAAAATATATTGTACATGGTTACCTCTCAAGAAACGTGTTTCTATCTGTATTTTTCACACACAAAAAAGTACAATATCACCAACCGAGAAACCGGATCTACTACCCATTCAAGGATCTTAAAATATGATAATCATAACTGGTGAGCTTACAAAGACTTAGTGAAAAAATTATACACACCTTTAGCTCCTTCGGCCAGTTCGATGTCAACTAAAGGTTTCCCAACCAATGCAATATCGTCAATGTTGTAATACAGTTTCGTGACAACGCCGTCGTAGCGACTGGTAATAGTGACAGATGCCTTGTCACTCTGTACCTCGCAGATACTGTCAAACTGGGCCACCTTGTCACCCACCTCCACAAACCTGTCGAAGCACAGGCATCTAGTAACAGGACATTTGCAGTGGACACAAGGACAACTGTACACACACCCACCCTCCCACTTACTCACTCACTCACCCACCCACCCACTCACTCACTCACCCACCCACCCACCCATCCACCCACCCACCCACCCACCCATCCACCCACCCTCTCACTCACTCACCCTCCCACTCACTCACCCACCCACCCATTCACTCACTCACCAACCACCAACCCACCCAATCACTCACCAACACACTCGCATTTTTGTTGTCACAAGTTTACATTCTACCAAGCTTTTATGCAGGATCAAATTTGTACGAGCACAACAATGTCTGGTATGCATGTGCACATACAACCCAGTCCAAACGTGCATAAATACATATATGTATGTATATAATACAAATATCACAGGCACACACAAGAGTGACATTTTCTCAAAGAATATGGAAGAGATAACAGTGAGCGTCAACAAAGTATAAGGTTTGGGAGACGGTTCTCTAGATAAAGCTATACACTCTACCAAATATAGAATTCACCAAAACTTTATAAAATATTGAACGGGCATATAATTAATTTGTTCACATACAAAATACAAGTCACCAACCACTTTATTTGCTAGCCCGTCAAAGCAACGTACCATTCTTTCACATTCACCTCACGAATTCCTTCCCCAATGTCAGAGAGCAAGAAAGGCACCGTTTGCCCCGCTGTGGGTATGGATGTGTGAAATGTCCGAACACTGGCTGAACAGAAGCATCTCGCAGACACAGGGCTTTGTTTTTTAAATGATAAATGTCTCCTAAGTAGGCAGCCACATCTCCTTTGGTTCTGGCACAGCTGAAACAAAACCAATTTACATTACGTGTGAAGAGGTTCATCAGACTGGATGGTTTCAATGAGTGATAGTTTTACGTATTTCACAGTCAGCACAAATCAGCCATCACAGACCACATGACACAGCAAAATAACATAGACTCGGGCCAAATTTGTGGACAGGGAGTCAGACTGGGGGACAAGTCGACAAGAGGCATCAAACAAGCGATCTGGATTAGAAAACCCATGGACAGCATGAATCGAGATGGAGGCTGGTACAGACGCCCACATATCTACGACAATCTCTTCAAGAGCCAAACAGAGTGCAGGCGTGGGTGGCACACGCCGGAGTGACTCTGTCTGCACTGAAGGAGTACGGTGTCGCCATCTAGTGGTAGCCGACTGAAGAAGACTGCTAAAAGCAGCTGAAACGGCATTGAAAAAAGAAAACCGACTGAAATAAGTAAAAAATACCACTCAATTCACATTACATTTTTTCTCAACATTTTGTTTTGAAATCAAGCCAAAGTTATTTTGACGCCACATATCTCTAAAACATATATTATGGGGATTGTGTACAAAAAAGTACAAGTACATTACATGAGTGAATATAATTAAATATTACAATACACTGTACACATATTATATAAAATAACACAATAATAGTACACATTGGGATTATTTATGTTGGCAATATTGATGTAGCCTGGTCTTGTTTTAATCAAACAAGCTATCTTCAAAACTAACAACACTGCAAACAAAACAGTGGAAGAGTTCAGTGATGGAAACTGGCAGCTAGGTTAGGGGTGGAAAACTGTTCACAAAGCACAGGGAAAATATACTGAGCACTACAGCTGCGCCATCTAATTAGTGGCAAACATATGTTAATGCAAATCGACTTTAATAGCAATTTTGGATTGTAAAAACATGAACTTATCACACCATTCCTATGGGACACTGATTTTCCGTTTAAAAATGAGGCAAATTCCATTTCAAAATTCTGTTTAAGAAAAAGGCAAATTCTGTTTCAAATGACATAATTTCCGTTTAAGAAAAAACTAATTATGTTTCAAACGACACATTTTCCATATCAAATGACACATTTTTTCCACGGAATTTGTCCCATATCCCGTACGACACACTGTTAATTTTTTTCATTATGTACAAATGCTGAATTAAAGTCCTACATGTCTGTGACATACTGTCAGCTTTTTTTTAATATAAAGTGTGATTAGAAGGAATTGCTAACTGTGATGCAATTGTTAACTGTGATGTTATTCAAAGATGTCCTGTACGACACTTTTCGGCTGTTGGTATAACACTATTTTTTTAGATACAACATTTTGTCAATACAATAAAAAGCTTATATTTTAATGAAACAACTTCTGACTACCTGCTAAGATCATTAATATTTTTAAAATAAGTTTTAAGAATGTTTTCATCAAATCACAGAATTATCCAACTTAATATGTTAACCAAAAAGTTTTTTATTTTCTGCGTTCCATACGACACACCATTTTTTTAAATAATTAAATCTTCACAATACGGTACTGAGCACTGTTGGTAATTGGGACTACCGGTAGTTATCAGATGGGAGGACTCTCAGTTAGTCACATAACAGCTGGTGTTTGCTGTTCTTAAAATAAAAAATAACCTCTGGATGGCCAATACAACACGTATGGAATCGCCCAAATCCAGTTTCAAAACGTTGATTACACCAAATTCCATCCGTTTTCCACGATCACAGAATTTCCATTCCAAAAGGTAAATTCCGTTACAAAACCCGAATTCCGCAAATTCCATCCATTTTCTGCGATCGCGAAAAATCAGTGTCCCTACATTTGCTAAGCACACAGGTGTTTTGGAATGGTCTATGTATATTTTAAGCTTTCCTCTCAAAACAGTGGCTACTCCCTACACCAATAGTAGAGTCTACTGGCATTGCGACCTATCGAAACATGGATTTATTTGTTGACATTTTAACCAATCATATTACAACTGTTCAGAGTTTTGGTATTTTGAGACTGCTTACAAGTTACATGCACTTAACCTTAATTGCATGTATATCAACATGTGTATGGAAATAAGGCTGTCACACTCACAGTGTCGGTAATATTTAGTAATACAAATGTTTTTATTTTATATGGCCAAAAGCAATAAACGTGACAGTTGCTGGAAATCAACCTGACCTGTAAATTATTATTTTTAATGGCCAATATGCATAATATTTACACTACACTACAGATAGCATAGCCGCATAAGATCTAAACTGCCTGTCTGGTAATCCATCCACGCGTCCCGTAACTAGGTGGTCTACCGTCTAGCCTAGGTCTAGGACTACGGTCAACGTTATTTTTTGACATCAGCTGGTCCTCGGTACAGCAACTTGCATGCTATATAGCGGTTTGACATGACGCGATTTGTATGTATTTGCGAAATTTAACGTACATCTAGTAAGCTTGTGATGGCATTCTACACACATAATATTTCAACGCACCAAATTATGTAGGCGAACTCTTGGCTTGGTGAAAAACCACAACCTAGCCAAAGTCGCCATGCTTTCGTTAGACTGACGTGGCGAGTTGATCACACACCATTCAAACCTTATCGACGATCTATCGGCGTTGGGTTGTTGTTAACAACGCATAATATATATTTGACGAATTAAATGTGCGGATGTATCAGCTCTTTCATGAAGAGTGGTGCGGTGCGAAACAGTTTAACTTTTTTACAGTACACACTATATTTTCTTCTTTAACGTTTTGGTATGTATTTAGTACATGTTTTTATTATAAGTCATATTGTAATTTTCACATTTATAGCTCTCACCATTTTATTTACAGACATGCGAAGTGTAGATATAATTATTATATTATTAATATTTCCAACCATAACATTCGAAGGTCCGCACTCGAATACTAGATTATGTGTCTGCGTAGCGTGGATGTTCAATCTCGGGTTAAGACAACTTGTTATCGTTCGTTGTAGACGCATCAACACATTTTTCTTGCAACTTACTAACAACAACAAAATGGCAACACCCCAACAAACGATTCGAGTGGACGGAAGTTACCTGGAAGGAGTAAGGTTTTGTTTTATTTCATTTATTTATGATTGGAAGATGTCTGTTAAATTCATTACATAGTGTATTATCGCCCAATTTGAAGCTCGCGCAACTCTTCGGACCGGGTTTGACTAAATTCTAAAAGGAGCACGACCACGAAGTTACGCACGACCATGTAATATAGTATGTTGGTAGATAGTTTGGCCGTTGATGGTATATATATGGTTTGTGTGTGCATTATTAAAAATTTTGAGTCTGTATTTCATCCAAGAGTTACACAATTTCGGCATTTTATCCGGTCTTCCGGACGAGTATTTAGTCTGCACAGTAGCGCCATCTGGCGAATGGAGCTGTAGAGTTACCACAAGCGATGATTAAAGTTGCGAATTGTGTTACTCCAATGTGAAGAACGTATTTGAAATTTGGCGAGCTGCACACACATACCTCCTACGACTACGTGCCACCAACAGCCCGCTTGGTTACTAACACTACATACATTTTGGTCGTGCGTGGTCATGCGGGGTCGTGCGCCTTTTAGTCATACCGTCCGGACCCGGCTATACTTATAGTCACCTACTCAGTTTTTGCCCTATCTGAGTTTCTGCCTCATTACAATTATATAGCTGGATCTCATATTAAATACATCTTTAGTCAGATATATCGGACACAATGAGCAAAGGACGTCTACAAACTTGCAACAAAGTTATTTGTCTCAAATAAAAACGAGGCAAACGGGTTTTTGACAGATATTTTGATAGTTAATGCAGACCACATGACTACAGTGCACCATATCGGTGACGGTGATGTAAACAACCGTAATATTTAAATTTATCTGGCAAAATTGTAAGCAACTATTCACCATAATCACCACAGGAAAGTTAACGAACAGCCCGTGGAGTTTATACAGTGAATGCGTTATGATTTTTCGCACAGTGATGATTTTGAACACAATGAGGCAGAAATCGAGTGCTTCTGTATGGCGTGTGAAGTTATTATCGTCTTACGAATATTGTAAGTATTTCACTTAAAACAACTTACCCGGTATTTGACGTTTCGTTTGCATGCCATTGATGAAATAAGTGGTTCTGATTAATAATATTGATACGTTGCTGAACGATTTCAAAATTTTTGTGTGAAAACTGCATATGATGCTTGCATAAGGCAGAAACCCGAGAGGTTCAGTATACTACTTACCAGTAGTCTATACTATAGTATAGCCAATGTAGGGGATAATAGACTAGATTTTATTATCAGTGTATTATATGTTAGTTGTGTTGCAGCTCCAATGTCGCACACACAAGAGCTTGCTTAGTGTGATTAATTTCATGGAACTGTTGCAGTTAACTGGGCTTTACGCAGCGATATGACTAAAGTCTAAAAGGCGCACGACCACGAACGACCATGCACGACCAATATGTATGTAGGCTTTTGGTGGCACATAGGAGGTATGTGTGTGCAGCTCGCCAAATTTCAGATATGTTCTCCACATTGGAGTAACAAAATTCGCAACTTTTATCATCGCTTTGTGGTAACTCTACGGTTCCATTCTCCAGGTGGCGGTACTGTGCCAAGATTAAATATTCGTCCGGAAGATCGGATAAAAGGCGTAAATTGTGTAACTCCTGGGTGAAATACAGACTCAAAATTTTTAATAATGCACACACAAACCATATATATATACCATCGACGACCAAGCTATCTACTAACATATTATATTATATGGTCATGCGTGGTCGTTCGTTAACTTCATGGTCGTGCGTGGTCGTGCGCCTTTTAGTCAAACCCTCACGCAGCTGCGAAATCAATACTTAACTGAAGTGCCAGTGGCACCTGTCGTCAGTGTCGAGACATGAGATATCCAATTTCGCAGCAGGACCCTAAGTGGCGGCACTTGTAACGATTCCTATTTCTACATAGGACAACGTTTTATAGTATTACTGATACTCGATTACTCATCACTGACAATGTAATGTTAAGAATAACCAGATCGTGATAGTTTTAACAATATTGCCATCCTGAGCTACAACCTCCAGACGGCATGCGGACAAGAAAGCCTTTGGTTTATCGAGAGTCCAACAATTTTCTACCTATGTATAGCCCGCCCTCCTCAGATAGCTGTTACTTTTATTTTTGAACATATTCACATTGCTAGCATTAACACAATCATCAAATAATTTGTTCCAGTCATTTGTTGTCCCCTGAGAGAATGAGTATTTTCTCACATATAACCTACACTGTTCTTTAACTAATGCCGCATTGTGCCCTCTGGTTCTACTGCCTTCTTTAAGCTTGAAGAAAATATTTCTATCAATATCGTCATAACCATTCAATATTATTTAAAAAACTTCTATTTGGTCTCCTCTTAGTCTCCTAGTCTCTAGTATTGTCAACCTGTATTCTAATAGGTGTCTTTCATTACTCAGACCTTTTTAGTTATATGTGATATTTCTTCTAATTAGCCCTGGTATTTGGTTACCCTTTGAAGCAGCAATTACATTTGCTCTGAAACTTTCACGTCAGCACAAACTGTCACTTATAAATCTTTTTCTTTTACAGCTTTACCTAATATGGTATCCCCCATTATGTATTCTTTGTCAGCATTTCCATGTCCTATGTGAATACATTTACATTTCCCAAAATTGAATAACATTTGCCATTTTTCAGACCAATTGACTAATTTGGCGAGGTCATCTTGTAGTGTATGTTTATATGCATCTGTTTTAACTCTTCTGAACACTTTTGTGTCATCTGCAAAGTTCGGTACTTTGATTGATATATCTTGATTTGCTTGATTCTTCCAAAAACATAACAGATTGGTTAGACAAGACCTATCCTTTAAGAACCCATGTTGAGATTTGTTTATTAATTTTTGTTTTACAAGGAATTCCACCATGTGGTCTCTTATTTAAGCATTTCTAGTAATTTGTAACTGGTCTGTAATTCTCTGTCTTGCTCCTCAATCCCTTTTTAAATAATGACATAATGTTTGCTTCTTTCCATTCTAGTTGAACAATCCCTCTTTAAGTGACAAATTACAATTTGATTAAGCAGTTTCAGTGGTATCCCGTCAACTCCAGGTGATTTGTGTACTTTTATCTTAATTTTCCTTGATATAATTTCAGGAGTAAGAAACGACTTCCCTAAATGATCTGATTCATGCCCCTCAAATTTAGTAACTGGGACTGGATATTACGTTTCCTGTGCTGTTTTCAAGTGGTTCTATTTTATCTCGAACCTTCTGTTTACTCCTTACATAAGAGTAGAAACTCTTGCTGTCATTTTTTATATAATTCAAATTTTTTTTTCTCAAAAGGTCATTTAGATTTTCGAATTTCCGCTGTAGCTATGTTAAGGGCCTCTTTGTAGATGTTGTAGTCGTCTATATTTCCAGTGTCTCTATAAACTATCCACATAATTTGTTTGTAAGCAATTTTATGTATATCCTCCTTTGAAAGGTGTTTCTTCATGGATCGTTTCCCTTGCTTTTTCAGGGGAACAAATCTTTCAATAATGTCCACAATCTCATCTTTCAAAACAGTCCAACATTTTCTGTTGCTGTCTTGTTCTTCATTAAGGTAGTCCAATCTGTGTGTGCTAACTATTTTCTTACCTGTTTATATTTGCCTTTGTTGAAGTTTCTCCTCTGTTGCTTTTTACCATTATTCCCTGATTGTACTCTTATATTAAAATGAATCTGGTTATGATCACTAGATTTTAGAGGTTCATATACTTTCGCATCAGCAACTAATTCCTTCTGAGAAGAGAACACTAAATCCAACATATTCCCACCTCTGGTTGGTTCCAAAACATGTTGAATAAGACTACCGGTAAGACGTATATTACAAGCAGAAACTGTTGGTCATCACCTACAGCACTCTCTAGTGATTTCCCCTGAATATGTCCTTGATTAAATCACCCATTATAACACATTCCCCTTTATTCATCTCCTTTATTACATTGTGCAGTTTTACATGATCCTATTGTGCTATGATTACAATAAACTAGTCCTATTGTTAATGTTAACTTTCTGGTAACTATGTTGCACCAAATAGCTTCCTCGTAATCTGCTTCACTATTCAGTCGAACTTCATATGCCTGTATAGATTCTTTAATATACAGAATGACTCCGCCTCCCCTTCTCTCTTGTCTGTCCTTTCTAAACATGACATAACCCAATAGAGCTAATTCAGCACCTACCATGTCTTCATGTGCCCATGATTCTGTGATGCCTATTACATCTGGGTCAATATCTGCTACCAGGATTTATAAATCGCTTCTCTTATTTACTATGCTTCTGGCATTTAAGCGTTCACATTTAAGTTAATTTTTATGGATATTTGGCGAACCTTTCCTTGTAGATTTGCTTGTGCCATCTCTTTGAAGTGGTTCTATGTATCCCCCTGCGTAATCTAGTTTAAATACTCAACTGTGTCTGTACTTTCACCTATGCACCTAATGAACTCACTCCCTAGAATTGCATCTCCTTTTCCTGTCAGATGAAGCCCATCACTCATAAACAGATCTTCCCTCCCTACAAAGCCTGCCCACATATCTACAAAGCCGACTCCTTCCTCCATACACAACTTCTGTACCAGTGTGTTAATGGCCATTCTTGTACAATTCTTGTAGTACTGCCCCTGCCACCCATTTTTGGCAGTATGCCCAATAACACAATTTGTCCAATGCGTGTCTCTCAGTGTGTGGACAAGTCTCCTTTCAGGGTGCGGACCAGTCTCCTATACTTGCCAACAATGGCCGTCGTACCTTCCTTCACAGCATTATTGGTGCCCACTTGCACAGGAATAGATCCCCCATAGCTGTTACCCATGACCTGCCCTACTCGTTCTGTGACATCCCATGTTTTTGCCCCTGGTAGACATACCATCATGTCCTCTCCTTTGTTTATTGTCTTGTCCAACTTCCTGGTAATAGAATCCCCCATGACCACTTGCAGTTTCCTTTCTTTCCCATTAACTACTGCATCTGCATAACTCTTGCCTTCCTTCTGTGGCAGCTCCTCATCACCGACCTGTTTACCTGTCTTTTGATGACACTCTGTCTTCTTCCATCTGCTTTCTTCTCAATCTTTTGTTTCACAGTCTTATCAACTGCCTCTGTAGTATCCACCTCTTGATCACCTGTATCGCTTTCGCTTCTCTCCTCATTCTCTACAGTCTGACCACATGGTGATCTGTCCGCACTGGCCTGTTTATCTTTCCTCTGCTGAGCACTTTTCATCCATCCCTCTGTCTTCTTCTTCTTCACTTGTTCCTTCTGTTTCATAGTCTCACCAATGGTCTCCTGGAATCTCTCACCACACCACCTGTCTCCTTCATTTCCATTGTCATATCACCTGAATTCCCTTCCTCGATTGTGTTTCCTATCAACACCCTAACTATGTCCTTTAAATCATCTACTTCCTTCTTTAAACTTCTAACATTAACACAACCCCAACATTCAAAGTCCGTCAACTTAGCCTCAGCCCACATCTTGTTGGAGCCGGACATGGCAAAGTCACCAAACTGCTACAAGCGACACACACCAAATGTCACGTTGCCTTTGCTTTCCATTTGAATGGCACCATGGTAGCTAGAATTTGCATAAATATTTTTATCAGATATAGTCAACTATGTTTACACTATTCCCCGTGTAGTCTTTAAGAAAACTCTTCGCTGTGCACAAACGGTACACTTTACACTAGATTGCCTTGTTTATTTTGGCTGTACCATGCCCTAACGAATACACGGGACACTAGCCACATCAACAAACTCGATTTCCCCCGACTATCGCTCACTAAAGCTTCGGCTATGTCATGTGACTGACTACCTCAAATACACTTTCTCTGACTAGTAGTGCAGTGGTTAGCACAGCCGCCTGGCATGCCAGTTGTTTCTGAAGGTAATTTTGCCCCAGTGTCGAGGGTATAGACTATAGTTAGATTTAAATGTTGGATGACTGGAGTGTCTCACTTAACTGTTTCCAGGGTGGACAGATTTTGAGGATCTCATCTGCTCTTAGCTGCTTGTTGAAACAACCACTAACTGTCGACAAGATCAGAGCAGGACGAAGCAAGCCGGGACTCAGGTGTGTACAACATCTAATTTCAGCTGTATACATTGCAAGTTACATCATTGTATTACATCTAGTTTAATTTTATAGCCGTTGCAAAATATCCATAGTTGTTTTAATTAAGAATGCTGATCCTCCGGTTGGTGTTTCATACGCCCGGGAACCAGGAGGTGGTTTCCCGTAGTATTCGTAAATGTTGTTTTTTATAATGTAAATTTGAAACAGTTTTTTGCATCAACACTCGATTGGTGCTCCACATGCTCCAATTTACATACATCTTGACAAATGGGACATTTTTAGATGAAAATACTGATGTTATTTATATTCTGATGAGGAACCCCTTAAAATTTGGTGCTCGAGGTGAAAGCAGTCTAGGAGGGAAATGTTAATGTATCCCTGCAGACTCTCACTTGCGCGATTATAGCCAGATTTTAACCGTGGGGATTACGACAAAGATTTGATTGGATTTGATTAATGCTGTTAGTCATTTGTAAAAAATCAGTTTTTAGGGTTTCCTTACATAAAATAACAATTACTGATATACAGATAATTCTTATTCATATTAAGACTTTGTTATAACTGAGATAAGTGTTAAATGTACAGGTCTATTTCCACTTTTTAGTAATACAATAAGGAAACTAAACTTACTATTTTCTGTAGAGTGTTAAATTAATGTGATAGTCAATAATTACTGCCAGTGTGTTGATCTAAGTTACATAATTGTTGATGTGTACCGGTAATACGTGAAATAATAATAATAATGATAAGATAACTTCTATTGCACCTAAATCCTTGGAAACCAAGCTCAGAGGTGCATATATCGAATGCTTTTCATGTACCCTACAGAGCACAACACCTTGTTGGGATGCAGCTCATCCGAGATCTGTGCCAAGGTCAACTACAAGGTGATCAGCAAGGCTCAACTGAAATTTCATTCTTTCCAGGAAATATAACACCAGGATCTTACATGGCAGACATCAAAACAGCTGGGTAAGAGTAGGAAACATGTTTCATATTCTTAGATTATAACACTAAGGTACTAAGAATAGAAATACAAAAAACATACTATTAATACAGTCATCACTGCCCTGTACATTGTATGACTTTGTTTCAGATGTGTGTCATTTGGGACAGTCACTACTTCCTTGTATGTCATATGACTTTGTTTCAGGAGTATTTATCTACTGCTACAATCTTCACTTCCCTGTATGTTGTGTGACTGTTTCAGGAGTGTTTGTCTGCTGATTCAGTCTTCACTTCCCTGTATATTGTACGCCGGTGGCCCAGTGAGCCTCACATTGAAGGGAGGAACAAATGCTGACATGGCACCACAGATTGACTTTCAGACGATGGTTCTGTACTGAAATCTTTGCCAACATTACCGCGTAAACAGTACACAAAATGTATCGATTAGTATTAATGTCATAATAAATTTCAGTCCATGTATAACTGGTAAACATATTCAAATAAAACATGTTTATGCATTAAGTAAGATGTTGCTTTCATCAGATAGTTTTATTAAATAGAATATATTTAGTAAATGGATTATTTGTTTAACACTGTTTATTTATTTTAGTATGATACTTTTCGTACAATAGAAACTCACTGTACCACTGCCATTCCAACTATGGTTACCCTATGATAGTCTCAGATTATTTCCTTAATGTTCTAATATGTGTGTACAAACAGCGTTGGAAACAACTTCTTGGTCTATTTCACCAATCTTACAAGCTTAGTAGTGAGGTCATGATGAGAAGTTCAAGACAGGAGGCAAACTTATATATACCAAGATCTAAAAATAGAATTGGAGAGAATTCTTTGAAAATAATAGGTGCACGACTTTGGAACACACAACCTGTAGATATTAAAAGGAGTGAACTATATTTAGTTTGACTTAATAGGCTACCAGCTCGATACGTTTTTAACTTCTCTGGTAGCCATCTCATCTGTTTTGCTTTTGTCTTGAAATGTGTTGTATATCATGTGGATGAGGAAATAACATTTACTTTACTTTACTTTACTTTACTTTACTTTACTTTACTTTACTTTACTTTACTTTACTTTACTTTACTTTACTTTACTTTACTTTACTTTACTTTACTTTACTTTACTTTACTTTACTTTACTTTACTTTACTTTACTTTACTTTACTTTACTTTACTTTACTTTACTTTACTTTACTTTACTTTACTTTACTTTACTTTACTTTACTTTACTTTACTTTACTTTACTTTACTTTACTTTACTTTACTTTACTTTACTTTACTTTACTTTACTAATAATAATATGTAAGAAATTAGTGCCACTAATATGAGTGTCACCGTGCTGTTCAGGTTACTTTTGACCAGAGCAACTGTAAGGAAGAGCGTCCACTGTAATTAAGTTTTAGAAAAACCAACACAGAGAATGAGACCTGCTAAAAATGTGTATTAGCATTTTTAGCC
Organism: Escarpia spicata; assembly: GCA_963995525.1. NCBI lineage: Eukaryota > Metazoa > Annelida > Polychaeta > Sabellida > Siboglinidae > Escarpia > Escarpia spicata. Next base: position 6,571,791 of record OZ023208.1, read on the forward strand.
TAATTTTTAGTATATTACAAGTACACATACAGTGTACATGACAAGAATAAGGACATTTTACATCAGTTTCTAGAAAAAGTGTATTATACAGGGTTGTATGATTGAATAAATTAAATGCAATGTATGTCGATTGTTCAACATTGGCACTTTCTTGTTCTAGGTGTTGCAGCCTATTATGGAGAGATTTGGAGTGAAGTTTGATTGTGAAATTATAAAGAGGTAAAGTGATCCATATATTTTGATAAGCTTCCTTTACATGTTTTATAAGGACACTTTTCTATGATTGTTTGCTTAAAATATGCACGCTGTCTGATATTACGCTCAGAAATGAACATATCATAATTTCTATATAATATGGTAACTACAACCATAAAATAATCTTTCTTTGTGATACTTGAATTGATCATTTGTCCATAGCATTCAGGTTTGTTTTTACAGGGGGTATTTTCCCAAAGGTGGCGGAGAGGTCGCGTTGAAATGCTCCCCTGTAAAATCCCTTCAGCCAATCGATATGACGGAATTTGGTGTTGTGACCAAAATATATGGTCGAGCATTCGTCGCTGGAGTTATTCCACTGAGGGTTGGTTCTTCTGTAAACATTTCATAGCTTTGTGTTACAAAATATTTAATTTCAATAAACTACTATTCAGAAAGTTGGTACATATTTATATTAAATTCCATGTTTTCCATAGTTGTTTCCTTTTCTGTAAAAAGTGGAGCATGAAATATTTTAAACTATAAACATATCAGATGGAAAGAAACTTGTTATGTTGGTCTAGTCAGTGAAAAGTAACTTGAGAAAAATGCTTGTATCAACAACAAAGTAACTTTAATAAAGGAACAGTGTAGACTAGAAAGAAAGTATTCAAAAAGTAATAATTTTCCCACAGGACTAAACTGATGGAGCTCCTTATCTGTTGATTGTGTAAATGTTAAAAATGCTAATATATTTTTTAACAATATTGAAAAAGTTCTTCTTTACACAAAATAAGGTTAATCATTAAGTTGTAATCTTGATAAGCCAAAGACTTACTTGTCACCTGGGTTTTCTATTCTGGATGTCAATCTGGTTAAATCTAGTAACCACAACATTATGTTACGCAGTAAAAGTTTAGAATAGCAGAAATAAAGACCAGGGATATGTCCATTGTGGGCAGATTACAAGTTTTATTTACTTAATTCTTGTGTCATAATACGGCAGATTTAATGTTTTCACATAATGTATGTTTTTGCTTGTAGGTTTCAAACACAATGGCTCGAGTTGCTGAAGGCATTCTACAGCAGCAGTACCCTGATGTTCCTCTGAACATTGAGTCGGTCAAGGAGCCCGACCATAAAGCTCTTGGCAATGGCACTGGCATCATGTAGGTTGTCTGGCATCATGTAGGTTGTCTGGCATCATGTAGGTTGTCTGGCATCATGTAGGTTGTCTGGCATCATGTAGGTTGACTGGCATCATGTAGGTTGTCTGGCATCATGTAGGTGGTCTGGCATCATGTAGGTGGTCTGGCATCATGTAGGTGGTCTGGCATCATGTAGATTGTCTGGCATCATGTAGGTTGTCTGGCATCATGTAGGTGGTCTGGCATCATGTAGGTGGTCTGGCATCATGTAGGTGGTCTGGCATCATGTAGGTGGTCTGGCATCATATAGGTTGTCTAGGTCATAGACACTGGTTCCCTTTCCATTCACCAGGTGTAGACACTGCAGCCTGACAGGCTTCTTACTGCTAGACAATGTGACAGTAGTATAAAAGGGATGTGCAAATGCATTTTACAAAAATGTGAATGCAAACCTCATTTTTGCCAAGTGGTATATCATGCAGATGTGTCCAAGCATTGTTATTTCTCAGTCTTATTCATTTTCTTTAGTAATGTGCCCAGTTTTGTTTCAACAAAATGTTGATGCCTTAGATTTGCCGAACCAAAGTGTGGATACAGGAGATACGATTGTGTTTGCCTTTCTTTTGTGGTTTTCCTGGGAGGAGACGCAGGTGCCATTACTTCTCCTCTGATACCATATGTTTGGTTGTTCTCAGACTGTCATAGAATGATCATTTGTTTGTATCAGACAGATGACTAAGAGAAATGCCTATCTATACTGTACTGCAATGGACCCCTCTAGGTAGCCAACAATGACACTGCTGTTCTATATGCCTCTCAACCGAACAGACAACAACTCTGGTGACTGAGAGTCGGCGAGAGGGAGAGTCCACGACTACAGTGTATATGAAACTATGAGTCCACAACAATGTTATATATTTACACATGGTGTGGGATCTTAATGCATTCTTTATGTACTACAGAGTGGTGGCTGAGACTAGTACTGGATGTCGCCTAGCGGGGACAGCACTAGGCAAGAGAGGTGAGTTTTGTACTAGAGAGGACTAGTACTAACAGAGTCATTAATAACAGAATCAGCTGGTAGTAGACTGAAATTTATTGGCTGGGATTCAACAAAGAATGATTCCAACGCAGAAGATATTTGAATACATCTGGGGAGGAGACTCTCTGTACAAAAAGGTGAATGTAGACAGTTGCAAATCTTGGTGATTTAACAGTTTCTTACTTATTTAGGCCTGTTTGCTTACTGGGAGCATAGGCCATCAACCATGGTCCTCCACTGTTGTCGGTTTTATGCCATTTTCTCAATTTCTTTCCAGGTTTATCCCATCTGTTTTCTTTCGCTTTCCGTGTCTCTCTGCCAGGTGTTTCTTGGCCTTCCTCTTCTTCTCTTCCCTGGGGGGTTCCGTGTAATTGCTTGTCATGTGATGTTTGTTGCAGGTTTCCTCAGTGAATGTCCTTAACAGTTTAGATGAGTTTTAATTGCTTTACATTTTAGATGAGTTTTATTGACTTGACATGACTTGTTCACATTTCAGAAGAACTTTAATGACGTTAAATTTTATATGACTTGATGTTTTAGATCAGCACATTTCAGATATATTTTGGTGTATGTATATTTAAGAGATTGTTTTTCATTTACATGTTTTAAAGATAGTTTTTACCTAGACGTATATATGTACAACATGTTCGAATCAATGTGGAAAGTGCATTTGAGGAATTTTTACTGGAACGGACATTATATAAATATATTTGTTTAAAATGTGACTGTGAGAATACTATAACAACATGTCAACAACTTCAGTAAACTATCCTCCTGTTGCCAGGTGTGCCAGCGGAGGAGGTGGGTACCTCAGCAGCTGAGGAGCTTCTAGCGAACCTCTCCAATGGGGCATGCGTTGACCAGCACTTACAGGACCAGGTACGCAGAAAATATCATCTTTGTCCACTTGTTTAGAGATCAGAGGCCGTTCATTACGAAAATGAACTCGGTAGAAAATATAGTTTAATTTCGTCATCGTCTAAAACCCTATCTTCTTGATATTGTATATTCTTCTTGGCTACTTCACAATTCCATCCATCTGGTGACGACTATTGCCTTGTAAATGATTATGAGAATGCTTGATCCTTTGGTTTTCTTGTGCCACTGAGCTCAGGTTTCCAAGGATATTGGCTCTAATGAAGTCATTTTATTATAAGGAAAATCCATAATTAAACAGAATCCTTTGTTAAAGTTGCATTCTGAGATCGTCCATCTTTCCTATAAAAATTTCCAGTGAATCAATATGCCCCGTACACTGTATATCAATTTTCTCAACTCCATATAAACTTTGTTTCACTTAATATGCCATTTTAAGATAAAATTGTGGAAAAGGCAAAAAACTATATCACCATGCAGTACGGTTATTATTACGCTGTCTGAACCTGGCAATCAGTATTTTTTCAAAAGCATAATTTCTTAAATATCATCAAAGTAACAGGTTATACATACATTTTATTAAAAACAGTAAAAATGGTAGGTCAACTCAGAATGGAACTCTAAATTAAACAGAGATGCCAAAAATGCACTATGGACACTGTTTCTGTGACGTACAGGCTAATGTGTTAAGTCAAACGTTATAACAAACGTCATTCATGAATATTCCAGAAAACCGTCATTTGTGTGTATGTAGTGACATCCGGATGTAGGTAATTTTTGCTAGTTGGTGTAATGGACCAATAAGAGTTTCATTAAGACACAAAATGTGGCTCGCAAGAATATGGGCCAAGAGAATTGAAGAGATCTCACTACGATGTATTTGACCAATTTCAGTTGTTGATCTTCATGGCTCTAGCACAAGGAAAGTCTAGGGTGAAGTGCGGTGAAATTACACTGCATACAAAGACTGCCATTGCTATAGCGCAACTGTTGACCAAAGTAAGTAATCCAGACATTGTTATGGTGTGGCACGTTTGCTGACCAAACTAGAAGTCGGCCATTAAAATAATAATAAAATCTATTTTTTGCACATTAAAAATGGCAATTGTGAAGAACCGAGATGTTGATCAAGTGAACAGTCGTTTATGTGATCCACATGTTGAACAGTCCTACAAAAACATTTAATCGAATTTACATAATTGACTTATGCAAATTATATTTTTTATGGATCAAATTTCAGTGCACATGATTTTAGATTGGATGTGTCCCTGATTTCTCATCCCCTCCGGTAAATAATTATGACTAACTCACTGATTTGGCTGTGATTGCAGGCCAAGTTTACGATACAACCAAGTGAGGGAGGTGCCAACGTGATAGAGTGTGAAGGTATTGGACTTGTCAACCACCAGATCTCATGATACGACTGGAGCACATTGTCACTCAGTCGACATCGTGCCTTTGGAGCCACACAAGAGAACACCACTTCTGTTGGTTCTGCCGCCTGCAATTGTACCCTCTCCATGCTTTCATATGTGATTGGTCATGATGGTTCGAACCTTATAGTTGCATTCTGAGTCCATCATTTAAAACACAAATTTCTGGTGAATCAACATGACCCCGTAGACTATATATCACTTTCTTCAATTCCATGTAAACTAATGTTCACAAAATATGCAATGTTAAGATAACATGGTGTAAAAGATGAACAAATTATCTGCGTGCCATATGTTCATTATTGGCCAGACCTGGCGACTGGTAGTTTTTCAAAAGCATATTTTCTTGAATAACATTAAATGTCCAAATATGGTAGCAATCATGATCAGTTAAGCAAATATTGTTCATGTTATACATACATTTTCTTAAAAGCCATTCAATTCAAAACATTCATCAGAAATACTCTTTCAAGTTAGCAATTCCAAATTGCATAATTTAAACTGGTAAGTTTGTTATTGTTTCTATTGAAAAATCGATATTACCACCCCTGCAAATGTATTTTGGGTTTTACTCAGTTTTTTAAAGTGTACCTTACAGCTGGAAGCGTTGCGACCTGTCACATACCTCTTCCTATGATCCTCTGTGGCGTATTCTTACGCCAAACTGTCTCCTGCCATGAGCGTTCTTGTACAGAGTGCCAGGGCATATTTGGCACATTGCAGTTTCCCTATCTTGTAGGTGTAGTGCCCTTATTGATAGAAAGTGCTGTGATAAATACAATCTTGTTATGCTAAAGACTGCCCAGAGAGAGGCATTTAAAGCATGTTTTTGCCAGTTTTGTTCATGCTGTGTATGTACCTACTTAATTCTTCACGTTTTGCTTATTTAATTTATTTCGTATTTCAGGTTGTCAAGGTCTGGAATGTACCAGATATGTTCATAGAAACATTGTTATGTTTTGAAAACAGGGCTTCAGTGTGTCGTAATAAAGTAAAATGCATCCTAACTGTGATAGTGCAACTGAATTAATTGTTGATTTGTCTACCTATAATTTATTGTTGACATGATGACTGACGAATTTGAAAAATATGCAAGAGGTATATTTGTCACGAGTCTAATTGTAAAGCCGTAATCTGTGTCAATGATATTTATTGTAATAAATGCATTTCAACCAATATACTGGTGGTCTAATAATTTACTTTAAAACTGTTTTGTGCATCTGTATGTGTCTGCATATATGCATGCATATTTGTGTGTGTGTATGTTTATATACAACATTTATTACAATGCAAGACAGATTCACCGTGGGCTTTGGTTTATTTATAATGCTTGTTACAAAATAAATAAACTAATGTTCAGTGTATAATCGACGACAGTCGCAAGGTGGCAGCACTATTTCGTTACTGCGTCGTCTGGGCAGCTTTATTCTCGGTACATCACGCTGTTGTGACACGGTAGCAGGGGCGTGTCCAGAGATGGTTGTCGGGGGGAGGGGGCACAAAAACCTCCACTGGCGGCCGAAACAATTGGTGTAGAATTTGTTTACTGATCGCTCCCGCGCCGCTATAACTTCCGCTGTCTCGGCATGACTGGTGACGCGGCCGCATCTTCACCTCTTCTTCCATCTCCGCTGGCTCGGTTGCATCGTGCCTCGACTGTGATTTTCGTCGCCGTCATTTCACCTTGTAACCTCAACGGGGGTGCCTTTCCAATGGACTAGGGGGCACGGTCATGTGGGCCCAGTCAAATAGATCTACGGGCACACAAAATTCCAAAGATGTAGCAGAGCCCGTGCCCCCAGCCCCCCTAGACACGCCTATGGGTAGTCTGGCAAATATATGTCAACTAGTCACAATCTTCTGCATGGTGTATACTGATTGCGTGAGATTCAAATGTAGATATTAAGTTCAGCTACACACAGTGTGTGCACCAATTTTCTATATATACTAAGCTCGGAATTTAGACCTTTCTTGTCAGAGTGTTTCACCGAATTGAAATTATATATTAGACAATTTATAACAATAAGTTTCAGTCGACAGTTTGGTGTTTATTTTATCAAACTGAAATAAAAAATCCATTTCCGAATTCCACCAGCCACTAGAGTTATTGAGAATGCATTTATTGTATAAACTAGTATATTTGAGAAGTGCGTGCAGCTGGAATTGGACGAGAAGGTGGCGGAGTAGCACACATAATTGGACAGTGCAGCATTCCCCGCCCGATTACTTGTGCTACTCCGCCAGCCGCTCACTACCATTACAGAGGAATGCAAATCGCAATGCTGCCATTATGTTTATTTCAGACGCCTAATGATGTAAGCGAATTCGAAGTTGTGGACTACGTTCTGTAACTCTGCAGCAAAGACTGTATATCAATACAAGACGGTGCATCGCGCGCTATCTACATTGTTCGAGGAAAGTACGTAAGCAGTTCGTCCGCCATTCTGGAGTTGCGCTAAGCCAGACCATACGCCTGCAGAAAATGCAGTTCTTTGCATAATTATTGCTCAACATTTTCAACGATAACCTCAATATCTTAATTATATAAAAAGTGGTACAGCCTGATGATTATTCTGATGAAACACGACGAAGTTCAGTTGGCTCAATAAATAATTGCAACGTTTCTACGTGATTTGTTTACTAAGTTCATTATTCTGAATTGTGATAGCTAGAACAAAAACTGTAAGGATTACTTTAATAGCTTTCATTTTATATGACGCATCACAGCTTGGTGATTATTCTGATGAAATGAGGTGACTGAATAAATACGCTAACATCGAGCGCTGCCGGTTGCGCATGCGCTTGCCTCCCGAATGGCGGACAAAAACCTTCAGTGCAGACTGCCATTTTCTCGCTCAGTGACGCCTCCTGTCCAAATAGAGGCTCCTTGCTCCGCAGTCAGTTGTCGTCCGGATTTAAAACAATTTAACTATTCGTCTGTTGTTGTGTGCGTGATGACGTAAACAATAGTTTTGTCGTCATCGCTGGTGTCAGATTGAACGTCGTGACGTAAAGAAATAATCAAACGTACGCAATTATGAAATCATAACTGCATCCCGCATTTGCATCTGTTGTTAAGAGATGCATGCAACGCGTCTCAGGCCAGCCCATTTCCGGGATGAGCAAAGACAGGACTCGGTAAGGGCCGGTGGCACTAACTGTTGCTGACGTACTCCGTATTTACGTGATCGTCACGGGCATGAAGCTTGTGGTCAGCATCGCCTACCCACTAATTAACTTTGAACTGAGTTTAGCCTTTAGGCTAATGAGCTATATCGGGATGATCTACAACGAATATAAGCTATATTTGGATTACCTGCGGCGTGATTGCGATTTTCGTAGTAAACGAGTTCCACTGCCACTGAGACAATTATAAACACGCACGCACACACGCGCTCACCACACATACGCACACCAAATACACGCACCCATACACGCACGTGTACGCCACATACAAGCATACGCACACACGTACATCACACGCGCGCGTTAGAAGCGTACGTTGCAAAAACGTCACGACCAAGGAGCCTCTATTTGGACAGGAGGCGTCACTGAGCGAGAAAATGGCAGTCTACACTGAAGGTTTTTGTCCGCCATTCGGGAAGCAAGCGCATGCGCCTGCGGGACTGCAGCGCGCGATGTTAGCGTATTTGTTTAGTCACCTCATTTCATCAGAATAATCACCAAGCTGTGATGCGTTATATAAAATGAAAGATATTAAAGTAATCCTTGAAGTTTTTTTACCTATCACAATTCAAAATAATTACATTTGCACACAAATTACGTAGAAACGTTGCAATTATTTATTGAGCCAACTGAACTTCGTCGTGTTTCATCAGAATAATCGTCAGGCTCTACCACTTCTTATATAATTAAACTATTGAGGTTATCGTTGAAAATCTTGAGCAATGATAATGTAGAGAACTGCATTTTCTGCACTCGTATGGTCTGGCTTGGCGCAACTCCAGACTGGCGGACGAACTGCTTACGAACTTTCGTCGACCAATGTAGATAGCGCGCGCTGCACCGTCTTGTATTGATATACTGATATACGGTCTTTGGTCACGACTACGTTGGCGCGACGTAAATATTTTATGAATGTGTACGTACGACTAACGTTGCAACGTTGAACGACTGTCGCCAAGACGTTGTGCTGGTGTCTCACTGGCACGAGTAAACACGGTCACACTCGAGTGAAGATCGTGTTGGAGTATAACACTAGACTATAGAATAGACACTTATTCAACGGGGATGTACATGTCGTATGTACACATGTTATCGCGTGCCGCGTTGTTATTCTTTAGTTTAGGTGACGTCGAATTCCGAACAAGTAATTTAAACATAATTGTGGTTGTTTAAACTAGCCTTACTTTGCAAAGGATTGACAATGTTATAGCCACGTAGGTGGTCTACATGTGGCCAACAGTGCGATGGGTGTTTTATAAGACAAAACGAGGAGAAGAAGATTAATTTCAATATGCCGGCCACACAATATCATCTAAACGACAACAAGCATTGCAAAAGTAAATATTTATACAACCTTTAATTTCATCATTAAATCTCACTAATTGACTAATACATGACGTTTCACTGAAATACTATTATACACATTTATTTTGAAAAAAATCCTTTGAAAACTTATTGCACTCTCAATCAATCAATAGCTTCTTTGTCCACCACAGTCTGGAGCTTCTTTTGGATGGTAATCTTGCTCAATCTTGTTGATGTTACACAGTATCCAGGCCCGGAACATAAATTGGGGAGTACGCATTTCCAACAAACATCTATCACATTTGCGCCATAGCCTACACGGGGTGGGGTAGTGTTAGAGAACTTTTTGATTGATGGAGGTAGTGTTGGGGATTTTTCGCAGGTCGGATGTTGGACATTGTTTTCGCAGTCGACGAGGGCATGTTGGACAATTTTATGTCACAATTTAAAATCTAGCATACTTAGTTCCCTCCTAGCGGAACTACTTTGCCTCGGTGAAGAGGGGGTGCGTAGGCATCCGTCGTACTCCCCCATTGCCAATCAAAGTCCGTTCCGCATACATGTAGTTGTGGTCAATATGCATGACAAGGGTCGTTTGTGTTTTCGGAATGACGTCGTGTTGGTCGTTAGTTATTTGGACCTACCTCGACGCATTCCTGGCAACCTCGTGGGGAGGGCGATTCATAAATCACAGTTGACACCCTCGGTCGACAACTGCGAAAATTCTCAATTGCACGCACGCACACACAACAGCATATTTTGGCAGTTAACATAACAATAATATTGATAGATGGACCGTGCAGTAGGTCTACTTGCTTGTGGACCCACCTGGCTTTAAACGTATCGGTCATTTTTTTAAGAACAACAACTTGCGAACATTTTTAATCAAAGGCGACACGCATACGAGTGCACCAGGTGTGTGTGTGTGTGTGTGTGTGTGTGTGTGTGTGTGTGTGTGTGTGTGTGTGTGTGTGTGTGTGTGTGTGTGTGAGTGTGTGTGTGTGTGTGTGGTGTGTGTATGTGTGTGTATGTGTGTGTGTGTGAGTGTGTGTGTGTGTGGTGTGTGTGTGTGTGTGTGTGTGCGTGTGCACGACAAAACACCTGTGCAAACAACGAGCCGAAACGAGCCATCAGCACACCTTTGGGTATCAACTCATAAGCTGTCTGTCGCTTGTACTCGTAAACAACGCCCTTACGTTCGATAACAACGCGCCCAGCCTTCTAGTACAACCAAAGAACTAAAGTAACAGCGGGCCCTTTTCGCTTAAAATGGGGTTCATTGGCGTCAGTTCTTTCATTTTGTCTCCAATCCTACTAACTTGCCTCCAACCTGCTCCTGTCATGCATTATCCGGCCTACTATTTATAAGCTCTTTGTAAGGTAAAGCAACATTTTGGGGGGGAATGTGGCTAAGTGAATGTCGTGACGCATTTTGCATGGCAGATTTTTCTCAATGTGATGCTAAAATCTGAAATATTAAGCGATTGGTGTTTCATAGCACTAACGTCGGAACGTGATGAATATTGGAGGGCTATGGAGGACTCACATTAGAGAGATGCTGTTTGCGGTCGATGCTGCAGTCGTCGCACACACTCAGCAGCAGCTCCAGAACTTAATGGATCGCTTCTTCCACGCTAACAAAGACTTCGGACTTACCATAAGACTGACAAAAAACGTGTTGGGTCAGGACGTGGAGGCACCTCCAATCATCACCATTGACAACTACGGATTGTAAGCTGTTCACCAGTTCATTTACCTGGGGTCTACTATCAGCGATAGTCTCCTTGGAAATCAACAGACGCATAGTCTTACCACATGTGTCTCGGAGAACTCAAAACTCACAGTCAAGACAAAAATCGCAGTGTACAACGCCTGCGCCATCAGTACACTGCGGTACGGCAGTGAGACCTGGGTGACATACGCCAAACAAGAGAAGAAGCTCAACACCTTCCATCTACGATGTCTGCGGCGAATCTTGGGGATCTCTCGCAGAGACCAAGTGACCAACACCGAAGTCCTTTCTCGTGCTGGCCTCCCCACCATGTACACGTTGCTCAGACAATGCAGGTTACGCTCGCATGGTCATGTACGAAGGATGCAAGATGGCCGCATCCCCAAAGACATTTTCTACGGCGAACTGTCTTCCGGCAGGAGGACTGTTGGACGGCCCCAAGGATATCTGTAAATTTTACATGAAGGCAATAAATAACAACCTTCAGACCTGGGAGGAGAAGGCCGCTGATCGCAAGAGGTGGAGAGGTGGAGAGGTGTTCTACGGAACCAGCTCATGGCAGGCGAAAAACTGCTGCGTAGCCTGGCTGAAGACAGGAGAGCTCGTCCAAGGAGCGCCAACCCTCTAGCCACCCAGAGACGACATACAGATGTGACCACTGCGGCAGGGACTGCCACTCCCGCATCGGTCTCATCAGCCACAGCCGACGCTGTCCCAGACGCAACAACGCCAACTAGGGCGCATCATCCATGGTCGACTCCTGACCGACGGAGGCCTACTACGTCAGGCTCACCAGAACCTACCGTCAATTGCACCCCCCTTGGATCTCGCCAAAACAACACTCAGGCTCCCCAAAAACCTCTATTTGCACCCCAATCCACTAACTTTCTGTAAATATCGGGAGCCTGACCGTATCTCCAGTTCCATACCTCAAATATTGGGGGCGCCTCCCTCCCTCCGCCACCTATGCATAGTGCATAGTGCACCTATCCCTGCAAAACTGTTCTGTAGTATTTCTATAGAACTCTACAGAACATCTTTAGAAAAAGACAGTTCTGTAGAACATTCAAGGGAAATTCTATAGAAATTCTCTAGACATTGCTTGATAGGAAAAAAGTTCTGTAAAAGTGTTCTACAGAACAAGAAATTCTATAGAACTTTAAGTTCAATTCTATAGAAAGTCTATCGATATATTTGCAACACATCCTGTAGAAAATTCTACAGAACAAGATATTTTGTAGAACTTTCAAAGTGAGTTGTATAGATGCTACTTTATTGCATTGATAGTATTTCCTGTAGAACTCTGGCATTCCCTGTGGAACTCTTAAACACATTCTAGAAAAGGAACAGCGATAACACCTGTACAGGTCTTATCGCTGTTCCTTTGTTAGTGTACCCCGATTGAATGTGCTATAACACATTTGTCATGTGTGCTTGAATAACAGTGTGCTGTAGTTGTTTCCGATTTAACACACCTGCATCGTTTTTTTTTACATAAGGCCTACAGTATGATGTAGGCCCAACATCATACTGATTCAACGTCTTGAAAATGTCTTGTGCGCAATAGATGCACGTTGCATCCCAACCAATACCGCCTGTTTTAAGCAAATCTAGGGTCCTACTACCGCGGTTTGAGCACTTTGTGCCCGTTTCAAACGTTTTCCAGAGGAAAATCAATTTGAAAAAAACGATAATTTCTAGTTCGGTTTAGACGTTGTGGAAAGGTTGCCAGATGGTAGTGTAGATGGTAGTGTAGATGATATGTTTCTTTCTTCTTCGAAGTAGCCCAAAGTTGTCTCAACAGCTGCACATTTTTTAAAGCCCAAGTCAAACGACTGGTTAGACGAAGAAGCCCTCTGATTATATCCCAGACCAAGTGTCCGCCGTACATCTGATCAAATCAGGCTAATCGGCAATAAGTTAAAGTGCCATTATTGTGTGACTACCCGAGACATCGGTTTTGTTCTGTCTGTCGACGTTATCGATCGTTGCCACCTGTGTACCAACCACGACTCGCTATATTTATCATTAATCGTTTTATCTGCAAAAATATCATAAGATAATCGATAAATGCACTGAATTTAGGTCCGCACACCTGTTGTTGCGCACCAGGGGGGGGGAACAATCACCAAGTGAACCCTGGCCGCCGTCTGTTCAATGACTCAAACACTGAGAAGAAAGAAGATTCGCATTCTTAACGGTCGGAGAATTCCAGGCATTCTCAGTCCGCGGCTTGTCAAGTCGAGCCGCTGGGCGGAAAGGTCCCGTCAAACAATGAATGCTCCCCTAGGCGTGTGCTTGTCATCTGCTGTTGTTTGTGGCGCGTAACCAACGCTGTGACATGCTTTGTTTACTTAGGCGTTAGCACAGCTGCATTATGTTCGTTACAGTTAATTATTCGTTGTGAATAAATCAGCCCGAGGTGTATTGATAGGTTAGTGAGTCGGTTAGGAAACGAACTCCATGACGTAGGTTTACCTGGTACAATATATGTATCAGGTAGATACAATATATGTAACAGGTAGATACAATATATGTAACAGGTAGATACAATATATGTAACAGGTAGATACAATATATGTAACAGTTAGGAGGTTGTTTTCAGAGTTAGTTTGAAGTTATCATAGACCCCTACCAATGAAAGTCATCACATAATAAATATGGGATGTCTATAATAGGACTCGCAGCCTACAATGTTACATGTGTGTGCACGGCTGATTTTGAAAGCATTTGTAAACTTCCATTAGTCAGTTTTAAAAAGTATAAAACTAAGTTGTCAACTGCACCCTGTCGAAATGTAAACACCAGCGTTCGTTCAGTTATTCGAAAACTAATTTTCCTATTTGTTTGCACCGAGTTGTTAGGCTTCTATAACAGCGGTAGTTGTTCAATAAATCGACATATTGGACAACGAGAATATATAGGGCTGATTACAGATTATGGATAATTTCCTTAGAAGTTAATATGTCCAACACAGGCCCGTATGCTGGGAGTGCGATAGGCGCCACCCCTCTCCTCCTCCCGCTGAAGCAAATAAGTTCCGCCCGAGGTCCCAGCGGTAGCAGTTGAAAGTTTTTGGGAGCCTCTGAGGGTGTAGTAGGACATTTGGGGAACCTGCAATCGCAGGTCGAAAACACACCAACAAACTTTCAAACAACGTTTATTCAACTCTGTCTCTGGTAGGCCCATAAGCGACCAGAGTTACATGAACGACTAGACGTTTATACTGTTATATATCGCAGTAGCTGCACTGGGAATATTTAATACTGCACTTTATCAATACAAGGCGTAGGCTGTGAGTATGTCAAACAATCGTTAAGTATAAGGGCCTACTAGGCGAGCGTGGCACTCGCCTCGATCAGATCTATGCGACCTTTGTCTGCGGTCAACTTGCACTGGTGTTAGATGTGGTAAAGAAAGACGTCGTTTTTAATACGGGAAATGCGGGTTCAACAGCCATGGGCTATTTTGACAACTTATGTTAATGCGTGTTGCCTCAGTTCGGTCACCTGTAAGTTACAGACAAGTGCAAGTCTGTAAATTAGACGAACACTGCATACATTGAATAATGTACACGACACGTGTGGTGCGTGGTTAAAAACCTCTCGTTAAATTAAGTCGAGTTGACGCCAGTGTAACCATTGTCCATAGACCCACGGTAAAAACAGAGGTTGCGAGTTTATTGCAAGTGATGAAAGACTTGCTAGATGATTAAAGCCAACGTTAGCCATCGCGTTGTGTATTTTCGATACATGGAGGTATCCTAATTGTTGCTAAGTTCGACGTAGCATCGAGTAGACCCTTAAATGTCGCCCTGTGTTTAACCCATCAAGTGGATAAGTTTAGTGCTGTTATATAAAGGGTAACCGGATAAAATCCAACAGTCCAAATGCCACGAGACATAACTCACCTGGTTAAATACTACCAGAATGTGAATATGCCCTACACACAAACTTTACAATTTACCAGATCCTTTAAAGTAATGTTAAAGTGAGAAGTCATCTTTAATATTTAATGACATACTGTCGGTATTCAATGGTGGACATTCACCTTTGCGGCATTGTGCCATGTTGTATTTTTGTGCCATAGACATTTTATTTAGTTGTCATGCCAAAATGTCAATTATTCTACCATGGTATGAACGAATTAGGTTATATATTCGCCACACACACACGCACACGCGCACACGCACACACGCACACACGCACACACGCACACACGCAAACACGCAAACACGCACACACGCACACACACACATGCGCGCGCACACATACACACACACATAGGCCTACGCATCAGGTCTGCCCCCCTCTACTGTATGCAGTATAGACCTACGCATCAGGTCTGCCCCCTCTCCTGTATGCAGTATAGACTTACGCATCAGGTCTGACCCCTTCTCCTGTATGCAGTATAGGCATACGTATCAGGTCTGCCCCCTCTCCTGTATGCAGTATAGGCCTACGTATCAGGTCTGACCCCTCTCCTGTATGCAGTATAGGCCTACGTATCATGTCTTCCCCTTCTCATGTATGCAGTATAGGCCTACGCATCAGGTATGACCCCTTCTCATGTATGCAGTATAGGCCTACGTATCAGGTCTGCCCCCTCTCCTGTATGCAGTATAGGCCTACGTATCAGGTCTGCCCCCTCTACTGTGTGCAGCATAGGCCTACGTATCAGGTCTGACCCCTTCTCCTGTATGCAGTATAGGCCTACGTATCAGGTCTGCCCCCTCTCCTGTATGCAGTATAGGCCTACGTATCAGGTCTGCCCCCTCTCCTGTATGCAGTATAGGCCTACGTATCAGTTTTGCCCCCTCTCCTGTATGCAGTATAGGCTTACGCATCAGGTCTGCCACCTCTCCTGCATGCAATATAGGCTTACGCATCACGTCTGCCCCCCTCTCCTGTGTGCAGTATAGACCAACGCATCAGGTCTGCTCCCTCTACTGTGTGCAGTATAGGCCTACGTATCAGGTCTGTCCCCTCTCCAGTATGCAGTACAGGCCTACGCATCAGGTCTGCCCCCTCTCCTGTATGCGGTATAGGCCTACGTATCAGGTCTGCCCCCTCTCCTGTATGCAGTACAGGCCTACGCATCAAGTCTTCCGGCTCTCCTATATGCAGTATAGGCCTACGCATCAGGTCTGCTCCCTCTCCTGTATGCAGTACAGGCCTACACATCAAGTCTGCCCCCCTCTCCTGTATGCAGCATTGGCCTACGCATCAGGTCTGCCCCCTCTCCTGTATGCAGTACAGGCCTACGCATCAAGTCTGCCCCCCCCCCTCTCCTGTATGCAGCATAGGCCTACGCATCAGGTCTGCCCCCTCTCCTGTATGCAGTATAGGCCTACGCATCAGGTCTGCCCCCTCTCCTGTATGCAGTATAGGCCTACGCATCAGGTCTGCCCCCTCTCCTGTATGCAGTACAGGCCTACGCATCAAGTCTGCCCCCCCTCTCCTGTATGCAGCATAGGCCTACGCATCAGGTCTGCCCCCTCTCCTGCGTCAGGTCTAGGTCTGCCCCTCCTCGCCTGTATGTAGTATAGGCCTATATGCATCAGATCTGACCCCGTCCCTTGTACGCAGTATAGGCCTACGCATCAGGTCTGCAACCTCTCCTGTGTGCAGTATAGACCTACGCATCAGGTCTGCCCCCTCTCCTGTATGCAGTATAGGCCTACACATCACGTCTGCCCCCTCTCCTGTATGCAGTATAGGCCTACGCATCAGGTCTGCCCCCTCTCCTGTATGCAGTATAGGCCTATGCATCAGGTCTGCCCCCTCTCCTGCGTCAGGTCTAGGTCTAGTATAGGCCTAGTATAGGTCTAGTATAGGCCTATATGCATTAGATCTGGCCCCGTCCCTTGTACGCAGTATAGGCCTATGCGTCAGGTATGACCCCTCCATTTTACATAGTATGCCTATCTGGCGTACGGTACGCAATACCCTAGACACCGTGTAAGCAATCAGTATATACGTAATTTGACGATGACCCCAAAGCGCGCTACAGTATGCACGGACTGTCACGACGCTACCGTTGCTAGGCAACCGATCAACAGAACGACGCAATGGCACAGCAGTTGGACATAGCAACAGTGCAAAATGACAACATCACCAACTGTTTACGTGGACATCACGAAACAAGGACATACGCATACCATACAACATATTATTTATCGGTAATAAGTAACCTCCCCATTGGTCCAGCATCCTGCATTGCCGAATTGTAATCTAGGAGAGCGTCTATGTTACCTACATAACTGAAAGTCCGATTTATTTTATTGTAAAATCAACTTGCATTGTAACCGTTGGCTCCTATGTCTACGGTAACATATTGAGCGCCCAAATATGTTTTCATGGAAATTTTTGCTTAGTTTGAATGTGTTTCTGGGTGAATATAACAATAGGTTGAATGCGGAGGTAATGTTACGGGTGTTAATGAAAATTAGTAACCATCACAAAAACAACTGTATCAGAAGAATATGCAAAATGAACCGAGAAGATACAGTGAAGAGGAAGAAATTGAGGGGAGAGATTGGCACGAAGAAACACCTGAATATGAAAGTAGGCTAGTTGGGAGCAGACTGAGATGAGCAGACCGAATGACGTGGACCCCAAGCTTTGCGGGATGGCGTTCACATCTTTCTGTGGCTTCTTCTGTTTCGCTTCTTTAGAGTACTCTCCAGCTCCCCCTGACCTTGCACATGCAAGGTCTCGTTTGATGCTGTCGTTCCATTTCAGCTTTCGTCTTTTTCTTTTGTCACAATCTTCTACGTTGAGTTAGGCAGGACATTGCAGAGAATGGGTCAGTACATAGAATAACAAACAGAACGTGGAAAACGTACGAGGGTGGAAAAAGGAGAAGAGGAACATCAACACTGAGATGGAATGACGGCGCAAAGCGAGATTTTGAACAGGCAAACTTGTAATATGTGAACGGCCGAGAATGAAAATCGCAGAGCACAGCAGAAGACCGAGAGATGTTGAGAAATGTGGAAAACAAGGCAGAAGAGACTACCCAGTGATGTGGACCACGCAGGGAGCAAGGGGAAGAAGATAATTCAAATGATTATGCGAACACTGCGATTCTGTAAAGCGCATATTAACGATCAAAGCTTTACCATTACTGTCGTAACATATAGGATTCGGAACGCGGAGAATACTGGGGGGCTGAAGCTCACAAAAATCCTCGATCTACACCCTCTTGAGGTTCACCAGAGAAACCGCACTGCACCCCATTGCCAAAATATTGGGTGCTAAACATATATCCAGTCCCCATCCCAAACTCCAAGACCCCTTTCCCATGCCAATAAATATTGTTTATGCTATGTTTCAACGTGGTTTGTAAAAACGATCGTACAGTTAATTAAAACATCGCCTGCGTGCGTTCATTTGTTAAAGACTTGTTGTAATTCGGTTTACCAATCAACACCGCTTTCACGCGGACTGCCACTGACTAATTGATGACATAATCCTTGATTGTTATTTGTGCAACTCGCACGCCTATAATTTCCAGGTAACACTCACATCGGTCGCGTCTTTCCTGTGTTTACGAATTACTTGTCAAGCATTTAATCAGCTTGGTTGCCACCACCCAGGCCTTGCCACTGTAGCTCGTGTCAACATATACAAATATGGAAGTGTGGGGAATTACTAGAATACTCCGCTCGCCAGGTGGTCAACTATCACGCTTTGATTTCGCTCATACAGACGTCTGCAAATGTCGTCTGCTTGGGGGACCGACTTCCGGAACCAGCGAGACTTCCGGCCGAGTAATGAAAGATTGCCTGGGAGCGTGTTGCGTGGAATACCCTCAGCAATGGCGAACGTACAACAACATGCCATGCACATTCACGGAATGCCTGAAAAAGCTGTCTGTAAACAGTCGTCTTTGTTTCTTCTCGGATATATATTTATGCGAATTAAATACGCATTTAGTGCAAGGTCGTAATTACCATTAGACAACATGCAGAAGGCACTTGCATCGGTGTTTTCAAAGATGTCTTCAAGTATATTCCGCCGAAAAATATAAAAAGTTAAAACATTTATAAATGTACTAACATTGTGTAGTGGTTTATAAACAAAATTCTAAATTGTCACAGTTGATGACTTCGATTCGAACGTAAAAGGGGTGTTGATATAATGGTAATCCTGGTTATGTGATAATCAGCGTGATCTTCGACTAACTTCCCAACAGCGTCCTCGTGCTTTTTGAGAAATTATAACCTCTGAAAAGTTATACAATGCGACGGGCATATATCCATCAACGTGCATGCATATGTACACGTGCAAACGTGCATGCGCGCATGTTGAATTGTACGTGAACGTCAGTCGTCCATAAAACCCAGCAACAACGGGTAATCTGCGTTGATTTGGATTCATAATTAATTACGCAATTTGATTAGATCGTGTAAACCTGTAAATTGATTAGTTTTGTTCGTATCCGTGCAACTAGTGGACACAGGCGTTGCTCCACCGGACATACGATGCCCACTAGGTCACTGGGGACTCTCTGTGAGTTTCCGTCCACGATCTCCGTCTGGCGGGATAGGCATGCCGGGGTACGGCGCTTTAATGGCTGCTCATAGGCTCGCCTCGTACTCGTACTCCGGCTTAAAATAGACTGTATATATTATAATCATGTACGCTGTTACATAGGCACATGGCCAAAAGCATAGTACACATTTAGACCACAGGAGCCCCACGCGACGTGGATTCTACGATAATCATCTTATTAACTTCGGTCGAAAGCTAGTACACAGGCGAATGTTGCCAAGAGCGAGCACCAACCGTCAACACACTGGTCGGGTCAATGCACCGAGCAAGTGCAAGTGCCACTCGATGCGTGTTAAACCCAAGTTCAGCGGAGTATACGATCAAGTACCCGAAGCCTGCGGCGAAGAAGTGCGATTAAGCATGGAGATCTCTAAGCAACCTTCGAAGCGCTGGTATAAATGCACCGACATTCGCCAACGTTTACGTGACTTTTCAAAGAACGTTCCTACATTAGCCGCATTGAACACCTGCATTTTCAGCTGGACATAATTTCCTTTATCCAACTGGTGGGTTCACTGGACCGGTGCTCGTGTCTCGTACCAACGCTGCCCCGAAAAATTCATTCGTGCACCGATCGAATGCGGTGTCGATGTGTGAGTTCTGAACCTCTGTCTAGCGAGTGATGTTGAACTTGTAACAGTCATCTTTTGTTGAGTGCAAACGTACGTCGCACTAGCTGTAACCGCACTGCACTTGCATTGTTATGGGTCGATTGTGATTCACCCTCTCTTTTACAACAATGCAGTATTGTTGTGCAAACACACTATAGTGCCTTCTTTTGTTATCTCTTGTTTTAAACAAATCTCCACACATTTTGTCGTAATATTTTATATAAACGTATAAACAACATCTACCGTATCTCGTGAAGATCTATTTCATTTTATTGAATTACATTTACGCCTAAGTTCGTCGTTATTTTTTTCTCAATATCATTCTTATATTCAATATAGACAGGTAGAGGCCTAATTATATTTTAAGAAGTGCATTAGGCCTATACACAATTGAGCAGTCAATTAGTTTTAATGGATATAATATAGTTCATATTATATATGGCCTGATTTTACGATAAACAGGATCACGTCTTTAGCGGCTTGGGCCCAAGGTGGCTGGCCGTTGCATATTACGATCGCACTGCGGAATTTTCGGAATATTGTTTTCAACCAGGCGTTTCACCAATATGGCATGTGTTGTGCGTTTCAGTAGAATAAGTGGAATGTTCTTTTCAACCTATCCATTGCTACAAGCCAACTATCTTTGTCATACATGTGCCATGGCTCACTTGCATTTCTTGCATAACTTAAACTTACATTGTGGAGAAAAAAGTAATTGTTTCACAACGCAACATGGGCATTTAACGATTTCTAAATATGTTTTGCTGTGGGACATGTCAACTGGCTATAAATAACTTTATTGTGAATATCTATGTAATTGAGTGGTCCAAATACCTCTGCTTTATTTGGCTAGCATCGCATCAGTCGTAATCAAATCATATAACCGAGTGCAAACGTTTATGTTTAGATTACAATATCTGGACAAAACAGTGCTATTTCATGCAACAAAATACCAAACCACGCATATATACTCGACATTGATATCTTTGTTTTATTACACGCTGCTTTAATTAAGCCAGACGGGTCTTTTGTTTTGTTGAAATCATTATAAATTAGTATATACATAACAAAATGCAACACTGAGTTGATTTTATCATAGGTTCAAGGATGTCTTTCTGCTGTTTCTAAATATGGATTTGTATGTGTACTCTATCGCAGGTTCACATATGATACATTTTTGTGTTGGACAATTCTGCAATTGTATCGTCGTGATGACTAATGTAGTGGAAATCCAAATTACAAAAACATTATACATAAACTTCTATGCTTTCCTCTGACATATAATCTTCACAAATATATTTATTGTTGAATTCACCAGCCATCAGTACAGATCGATTTCATAATTGTCGTGATGACAAATAGTCTATGTTTGTATCGTGTGTCACTTTAAGGAATGCTGTTATGTTAGATGCTTACACAATGGCGTAAGACAGCCCCCCCCCCGGAAGTAACCAGCTAAGCGTGCCAAAGTGCGGACCATATATGACAATTGTGACACGCGCGAGCCAGTTCACATCCGATTTGTCGCATTCCTCGCGTTCACTAGACCGTGTCCATAGTTGCAATAGGAAGACACGTTGTAATTACGACCGGTACGTCTCACACACTATCTAGTGTGCGTGAGTGTGTGTATTGAACGTGCTGCACCGCGCACTGAATCAATGTTTCCATTGAGAAAAACGATATACATTGTTGGGCTACCTCGTGCCGTTATCGGAGAGCGACTGGTGCGTTAGTGGTGACTGGGCGGCACAGAGACATGCATCAGGGCCTGGAATCACGAGACGTTGTCGATTAATAACGTGTTTTTACAAAGCCGTACTCAAATAAGTAAAAAAGGCAAGAGTTTATGTCTAATTAACCAACATTCTCATATGCGTTCCTTCCCCTAAATCTGTGTTTGAATGATAAAGCGACTTTGTTCATTCCGGCACCGAAATCACCCTCTCAAACCAGAGGTGAAACTGTATCCCATTTGCGGAATGAAATGTATAAACGAGCCGATGTGTAAAAGTCCTTGCTTCCATAATAACAAGTGGCAATAGTGGCTGTTTACCATTTGAATGTGTGGTTTACGATTTGAACGTTTCACGGACACAGCGTTCATACTGCGAACGATATTTCGGGCTTGTTAAACGCAATATGGCTGGAAGCACACTTTCAAAAAAATTATGTCTATTTTAGTATTAAGAACACATTATATTTTAAAAAGACGAGCATACAAAATCTGTTTATTAACCGTCTACTTTCACAATGACCAACGTGTCTGTTAAAGTGTTTGTAAGCAATTCAAACAGGTATTGTACGTGGTTGTGTTTAATCTGGCATGATTTATTTAGCGTGAGTCAGGATAGTAAATGACTAATGTTGCGGCAGTGAGCTATGGGTAAGACAGGGCCCGAGGGTACTGTGCGTGCGCTCTATGCGAGAGCGGTTTTGTGGCTCCTGTGGAATGCGATTACAACCTATACACGTGTACACGGTGTTGTAAACATATGAGAATGTCATTATATCTGGCATAACTATATAAGGCAATACCTGGATATTATTTGCATAATTTGTCAGCAGAGCTGCTTGTATTTCGGTCTTTGTTAAAAGGACAAGACAATGTCTAATCATTTGATCGAAACATCATTTTATACGTACATTATATAGCCTACATCTATGTTAATTACACAATTAATGTTAATATTTTGATCGATTTATTATGTTTACATTGCTTGAGGACCCTTAAACGTAAGACACATTCCAGAGATTCTTGAAGAATTCCACTTGAGCAATGCAGGCATTTCGTGAAGTACCGATGTCGCTACGTACATATGTGGTCCCTTTGTTTGTTTTTATCGTGATGTTTGTAACATTTAGGATGCTTACGGTGCTATCACGTGACAGCATGTTCACGTATGATGTCACACAAAGGAACAGCCGTCATAATCACCTGCAAATAACGTGATCAATCACCGAACATAACAGCAGCACGTCGCCAGACTTTAAAAAGTCCATAATTTTCAGTGTTCCTATTGATGGCACTGTTTGGCAAGCTCAAAGGGAAATGTTTGTCTTTTAAGTACCATCATCATCATCAGCAGCAGCAGCAGCAGCAGCAGCAGCAGCAGCAGCAGCAGCAGCAGCAGCAGCAGCAGCAGCAGCAGCAGCAGCAGCAGCAGCAGCAGCAGCAGAAGCAGCAGCAAGCAGCAGCCGTATTTCCAGCAAGCTTAGGCGACCGTAACCATCCCATTCCCACGGTCGTATGTGTTCTACTACAGTTTTGTAGTACTAACTGTACGTATTATAAAAAGAATAATTCAAAAGCGTAGTGGGATAGCATCAACCCACAAAGGGTCTTCAACAACCGAAGTTGGTTACATCGACTGTGGTTCTTCCATGGAAGACGAAGAAGATAATGACGAAGACAAAGAACATGAAGAACAAGAAAACCCATATGAAAACAAAGAACTCACAAAAAAGAATAAGAAGAAAAAGAAGAACAAGAGGAACAAGAGGAACAAGAATAATAATCAGAAGAACCAAAAAAGAAAACATGATGATGAGGAGGTTAATAAATGAACGAGAAGAAGGTGAATAAAATGAAGAACAAAAGGAACAAGAACTCTAAATGACATTTCTGAACATATGTCTGTCCTACCATCAAGACTGCTTTGGACAGAAGGAGGCGCCACCTATAATATCACTAGCTTTGTGCAGACGTACTAATCCCACCACCGTCGTTGTCAGAAAAATCGATAGTTCGCCGTAGGCGCTGCGTGCGAAGATTTACTGCCTGTTGCCTGGCGCCCGTCTACCGCTAGTAAACATTGTGCTTTCTTCGGTGTACCCGATTTTCTCGTTACTGGTTCGTTAATCTCGTTATCACCAAACGTGATACTGAAAACTCTCCTACAGAGAAAGGGAGCTCTGCGCTCCGTGTGGTCGTACTCCCGGAAGCGTGCTAATACGCGGAACAACGGAAAGTTCCTTGAAGTCTGCTCAACGAAATATGCTTCAGTAAAGTTGTTATTGATTGAACATGTTGCATGGTTCCTGTGTTAAATGATCGCCAAGCTCTCTCTTTCTTTCGGGACCTCTTCTTACATCCACTATTTCTCGTACCTCTGTGTATCTGGCCCGCTCTCGTGCTCTCTCACACTGTCTGTCTGTCTGTCCCTGTCTGTCTGGCTGGCTGTCTGGCTGGCTGTCTGGCTGGCTGTCTGGCTGTCTGGCTGGCTGGCTGGCTGGCTGGCTGGCTGGCTGGCTGGCTGGCCGTCTGGCTGGTTGTCTGTCTGGCTGGCTGGCTGTCTGTGTGGCTGACTGTCTGTATGTATGTCTGTCTGTCTGGCTAGTTGTCTGTCTGGCTGGCTGGCTGGCTGACTCGCTGGCTGGCTGTCTGGCTGGCTGGCTGTCTGTCTGTTTGTCTGTCTGTCTTTCTGTCTGTCTGTTTGTTTGTCTGTCTGTCTGTCTGGCTGACTGGCTGACTGGCTGGCTGGCTGGCTGGCTGGCTGGCTGGCTGGCTGGCTGGCTGGCTGGCTGGCTGGCTGGCTGGCTGGCTGGCTGGCTGACTGGTTGGCTGGCTGGCTGGCTGGCTGGCTGGCTGGCTGGCTGGCTGGCTGGCTGGCTGGCTGGCTGGCTGGCTGACTCAGTCACTCAGTCACTCAGTCACTCACTCACTCACTCACCCACTCACTCACCCACTCACCCACTCACCCTCCCACTCACTCACTCACTCACTCACTCACTCACTCACTCACTCACTCACTCACTCACTCACTCACTCACTCACTCACTCACTCACTCACTCACTCACTCACTCACTCACTCACTCACTCACTCACTCACTCACTCACTCACTCACTCACTCACTCACTCACACATAGTCGAGAGTTGTGTTATGCACCCGTTGTGATAGAAGTACGCACGTCTACATTGGTATAATACGAAGACTTGCCACAACGTTTTATCTCTGTCACTGTCATCCCATCATAATTGTTTCTACTCCACCCTACCTTCTACAACATGGACTTCACAGCACAGCATGATTTATTTGGCATTTAAAACATATATATGCATCATATAACACATTTGTTATATGTCTGCAGATTACATACATGCGTGACGTATTAAATATTATTATTACATGTTTAAATAATTCATCCAACGAAAAAACATAATTTTGCACATTCCCTTCCAGTATTGCTAATACTCATGGAAAGACAACAGCTCTACCGAAACCCGTTCGCAAAGCAAAACGCATGGAAATGTTTGTCCTCGCGGAGAATTATGCGCACAAATCAATTTTACTCTCAACATGGCATTTCCGCGGAAAATCCCCGGAAATGCCACATTAAAGGTTAATCTTTGAAGACGGATTGTCTTGATCACTGCGTATACGTTGAAGCAAATCACCTTGTTTGATCGCGGAAAATTCAACAGGCGCATGTTTACGGTACGTCACTGTATATCGCTGACAGGTGCGTGGAAAAACCGCGTAGACTGTCACAAAAAGGTCAATCATTAAAGACAAATTGTTGTTGTCGTCATGCCAGGAAGTAAACCGCACGGTGTGACCGCGGAAAATTCTAGCGTCGCATGTTTACGATACATTACCGGCGTAATCAATACACACTGAGAGCGCTGCGCTGAACGCTTCTATGACAGTTTATCGCACGCGCGTCGGCGGAAAAGTAAAGCGGCGATGCGGGAGATTTATTGCGGGCGGAGGCACGCACCGGTATGGTCTCCTATAGCGTGTTGCTGGTCAAGGCGCCCGGGGTGGACGGGTGCATCACAACGGTGAGGTGGAAAGTACACGGACACGCACTGACTACCCACAGACTGCTGCAATGAAAACACCTGGCAGTACGGCGTAAACAATAGAAATTTGAATTTCGATACTCTGAATGATCAATATGGAAGATGCAACGTTTGATACTTTTTTTATCGTATACTCTATAGTATCAACTATAGCTGTATAAACATAAAAAGTTTTCTAAATGTGCTTTAGGGACAGTTAGGAGTAATGCATCGCACTTTGATATTGTCTTTTGACCGGCATCTGGTTAATCCTAATGTCGTTTTTAACTTGTATGTATACTATTAGTTGACACCGTGTTTAACTTGTATAATTGTGTGTGTGTGTCTGTCTGTGTGTGTGTGCGTGTGCGTGTGTGTGTGCGGGTGTGTGGGTGTGCTTGCATGAGTGTGTTATTATTAATATTTATATACAGCTTTACTTAAGCCAGACATTGTTTTCAATTAATATTGAATGCATACGGTTCGCAGTATTCCAGTGCAAACCCTCGTTGCTTGTGAGAGCATGTCACTTTCTTTGTAAAAGATACTTAAAATAGAAGGTTGCTTTTCATTTGCTCTTTAATATCGGCCTGACTCCTACGTATTCCTGTTATAGTGGTTCGGTTCTAAAAATGTCACAAAGACGGGACGGGACGTTTACGGCTAAGGTGACGGCCATTTACATGCACACGCCTTTTCTTGACCTATATCAAGTTGACACGGTTTTACAGGCCCCAATATTCAAGCCGTAGTAATTATGGCAAAAATCTAATTTACCTGTTCGTGTAATTTCTATGTAATTTAGTGGGCCTAAGTAAATGACACAGGGGCGCGCCATCACGGTTGAGATGACAGACATTGATTTACCTATACACTTTATATAATTATGTTAAAACAATCAAATTGACATGGTGGTTTAGCCATGTAAAACGTAACACCCACTACGTACAAGAGGCAAATGTCCGTCGCTCGATGCAAGTCGCGTTCATGGTACATGTTTTCATAACGACAACAGCAACCCACTGCGCGGAGTTGACAGACAGCAGCAGCACGCGATTGCATCGACCGCGGCACGAACGTTTAGACTTAATTGAGTGTCGGATGGCACCGAACAAAGAGTCGGTTCACAGCGAGGTTCAAGCGTAGAAAACGTATAACGACCGTGTAAAACAGGCACTGCTGCTGCATTGTATTTCACGGATGTCAAGGATGTCGCTGTTGTTGTTGTTGTTGTTGTTGCTGCTGCTGCTGCTGCTGCTGCTGCTGCTGCTGCTGCTGCTGCTGCTGCTGCTGCTATTATTATTATTACTGTTCTTGTCATCGTCGTCGTTGTTGTTGTTTTGTTGTTATAGTTGTTGGTCTAGTTGTTGTCGTCGTCGTAGTTTGTTGTTATTATTGTTGTTGTTGATTCCGGTTGTGATATACTCGAAACACTGGCAGGCGTGTTAATACTTAAAGAAAACTGTCCGTTTTACCGTTAGCCTGCGACAGGAATAACATTAAACCTATTCCGCACGTCGATGACGCAGTGGCTATATGATGGATGTCATGAAGTTGTTGCATTTTTGTATTATTCATGTTTACACAATCAGTCGAAAGGTCCAGAACACCTCTTGCCTTCTACGTCGTCCTCGAGTTTTCTCTAAATCCAGAAATCCACCGAAGACAACATCTGAAGCCATGTCCGATGATTGCCTACGAGTCAACACCGGCAAGGCGAACACATCCGAATATGCTCCCTACGTGCATGTCACGTCGTAACACCCAAAACATAATCCACCATGTGCGCGTTACTGTGATCAAATCACAGAAACGTCTACAAGTGCGATCTTGTCCTGCCCAGGACAGGACCAGGCCGGTGAACAAGGCCTGTTCACCGTGCGACAGGCCTTGTCACTCTTATATGCAGTGTTGTCGTCCTTGACACATTTCCAACTTTCTTTTTGTGTTTTTCCTTGCCCAACTGACGGCATTATTCATGATATCTTAAGTTGACATTTAGTTGTTTTGGTAATCCACCGGCTTCCTTGCTTGGTAACTAAGTGACCATCTCCATTTTGCTCTCATGACAAATATTGTTATGTACATTTCACATATTATGCTCTATTAATTATAGTAACGTATTCAACATACTACACGTGAAATCAATACATTGGTTTGTAATACTAATTTTGGGTTGGATGCGACCGGTTCATTTAACCATTGATTAATCTTACATTGTTATAATTCATCTCAAATGGCCACAGCCTTAATTGGCTCCGCCGCCAACCCACAATTGTATGTCGTTTAACTGACTGTTCTACATATTGCTTATGGTTGTATTCTGATTTCTACACTTCCAAAATAAAGTCTTTCTGTTTGTTTATATCTCGTTGTTCCCCTTCTTCTGAAGTCAACTGGGGTTGTTCATTGCATTGCACATGTTTTATATCCGGCATCGCGGCATGTTGTTAAATGACAGGCCCCCTAACAGCGCCGTCGTATGTTCTTTTCTGATAATCTGCTGTTGGATCGGTCCCCATCTCCCCCCCCCCAGACGTCCAACACTCGCGTGTAGTTATCAACACGTATCTCTGGCGGTGGGAACGAGCCTGTGTGCTGGTGCTGCGTTCTACACGCCAACTGCAAGATAACATGTTATCGTCTTGGATACTCACGTTTTACTTTGGAGCGATACAAGCGTTAGTTGTAGTTAATCGTTGTGATCTTTAACGCAACTGGCACACGTTTACTGGGCCTACGCTTAAAAAAGTCTACACAAACCGTGCAAATACGATCAACAGATGTGGCATGGGTCTCAACCAAGACTTGTTTCATAAGTCCAAAGCAGTGACTCAGCTAGTCAGGCAGCATTCAGCTCAGAATTGAGCCTGGGTGTTATAATAATAATAATAATAATAATAATAATCTTTATTGATACATAATGTTAAGTATAGCCCAGATGTAGCAGTAATATGAAACATGTATACATTACGTAACAAATGGAACGAAGCAACACATTGCTTGTGTTCCTTATTCATGTCATATTTGCAATGAAAACTATGATTCGTGTCAAAAAAAAAAAAAAAAAAAAAAAAACATCTTCATAATAAACTAACTAATTATTTAATAATGCATTATACGAATACCGTAAGACTGAACACCAGGTACATCTTAACATGACAACATTATACGAGTACCGTAACACTGAACATCAGGTACATCTTAACATGACAACATTACACGAGTACCGTAACACTGAACACCAGGTACATCTTAACACGACAACATTATACGAGTACCTAACACTGAACACCGGGTACATCTTAACATGACAAAGTTACATTAAAGCAGCATTTAGCATATGTTTGCTAGAATTAGACGCTTGGTCCTTTGTTTGAACATATGAAGAGATGTACAATATTGTTTGTAATAAATGTATTCCAGATTTTAGGACCAACATAAGCCAAAGACAGTTGTCTACAATTAGTCTTGCAGTATGGTATTTTATATGTTACTTCCTGCCTTGTATTATATTTATGTGTGGATATTTGCAGGACAAATACATCATGATATATATCTGGCAACATACCCCTATTATGCTTGTACATTAGAATACAGCATAAATATTTATTTACGTCATAAATATTCATTATTTGATAAGATGTAAATAAAGGCTGCGTATGATCAATAAATCCTACATGACTTATTACACGCAAAACTCGTTTTTGGAGTAAATGAATTTTAGCAAGGTATATATTCGGGGCCCTTCCCCAGACGACATTACAATAAGTAATATATGGGTACATAAACATGTAATACAGGTTTAACAATGATTTGTTATCTAATTTGTTTGTCACCTTTTTTATAATACCAATATTCTTAGAAATTTTATTTGATATATATTTAATGTGTGTGCTCCAATTCAATGTATTATTTATAAGCAAACCCAAAAACTTTATCTCATGTGCAGTGTTAATTTGTATGCCGTCTATACAAATGTTATTACACCTCTCTCTTATACTGATCGTATTACTAAAGGTCACTGTGTGAGTTTTCTGTATATTCAAAGAAAGTTTATTAATGTTAAGCCATAAAGATAGTTTTTTTATTTCAGAGTTCAGAACATTTTCCATTTCATCTATATTGTTGCCTTGTATAAAGATGCTCGTGTCATCAGCAAACATAATGGTAAACGTTGTGTCAGATAAAGTAGATAAATCATTTATATAGATAAGAAAGAGTAAAGGTCCCAGAATTGAACCCTGCGGAACACCACATGTTATGTTTTTAAGGGAAGATTTTGTTCCATAGAATTTTACTCGTTGTTGTCTGTTACTTAAAAAGTTACGAATCCATTGGAGTATATTTCCTCTGATTCCATAATGTGTTAATTTTCTCAATAATATATTATGATTAACGGTATCAAAGGCTTTGGCTAAATCCAGAAATAACCCAATTACGTGCTCTTTGGTATCAATTGCCTTACTAATTTTGTCAATTAGCAGTGAAATAGCCATATCAGTGGAATATCCTTTCGTAAATCCAAATTGGGAATTAGACAAGATGTTATGTTTCATTGTGTAATTCATTAATCTATTGTACATTAATCTTTCAAAAACCTTTGAAAATACAGGCAAGACAGAAATAGGCCTGTAATTATTAATTAATGATGTATCGCCATGTTGCTTTTGTTTTGATTACTTTTGTTTTGGTTTTGTGTGCCAGCCGTGAGAGGCATTGGCAGCAAGAATGTGTGCTGTATTTAACAATTATGAAATAGACTTTGCGAGTATTGTACCGTCACTGCTCTTGGTGGGGGATATTTTCCTAGGAATATTGTGTCCGGGTGATCTATATACTGTCTAGTGGTTAAGGTCAGGTAGGTGATGCTTGGGCGGTATTGTCCAAGGGGTAACGCCTAAGAGGTATTGTCCATGACATAATGTATGGGAGTATTGTCAATCACCGTATACACTGAAATTATACATTGATTGCACAAATGTGTTGATGAACCAATTTAATAGCTGTATAATTGGGTCGTTTTAATTGCCATGAGCACCGCCCTTGTCGCTCAGTATGTTATGTAAATAAACATGACAGTTGGAGCGAAACAATGAAATTAAACAAAATAAGGTCAAGCACTATCACAACGGCTCATTAGGCTGAAACCACATGTAGGCAGGACACTGAGAATATACTGTAACATGATTTTATGATAAACACGGCTACGTGTTGTACCTTTAAGAACCCAATAAACAGGGCTTAAAAAACCGCACAACCGATAGTAGCTCTGAATTAGCAGTCGGCTATCAGTACTCGTGGTTCCAACCATTACCAGTCTTTAGGTCCTGGTTTTACACGTGTCGACACGGCCACAGGGCGTCTGCCACAATCACTTCCGCGAAATACATACAGACTGCCGTAAACTGGAATGCTTATCTGTGTGCAACCAACGTGAATCACGTCCTTAGTTTTACCTTGCAGGCAACTTTTGGTCGGATTTGCAGAAAACGACGAACTACATTCGAAACGAGATACGCATCAACGCAGCACGGAGACCAGTGCGGTGGTTGGTGATTACGTTTTGAACGCTGCGTTGTTTTTGTCGCTTGAAACGAAAATATCGAGTGTCATTCAATTTGCGGAGGCGTGTAGATAGCGGTGGTGTGGGGTTCTGCACGTATTCCGTTCACTGTGCGAAATGTTAGGATGATACATACAGTATCGGATTTAGAGCAGGACAGACGGGGAAATTGTCCAGAACCCCCACATTATAATTTTTTGGGGACCGCCAAAAAACGCTTTTTATTTGGGGTCTAAACGTATTTAGACGTAACTTGAGTGATTCCGTGTGATGCAATTTGGTGGACAAACGTTTTATTTTGAAGTGAAGTCCCTACTATAGAAGGTAGGGAGGAGTGTGAACTATTAAGATACGATACCCGGTCAATCACTGTCTAGGGGCATCCACAGTCCTAAATCCGGGGATGAATACATATTATGAGGAGGGGAAGAAGGAGATAAAGAAAAAAATAAGTAGAAAACGAAGAAGAAGAAGAACGAGAAGAAAGCAAAACAAAGAAGAAGAAGGAGAAGAAGGAGAAGAAGAAGAGGTAGAAGAAGACCAAGGAGTGTCAGCAATTAACAAGACCTCCGTTTTATGTTATGCAACACTTGTCTTTCTGTGAAACGCTCATTCCTTCCTGGTCGGCCGACGCAGCAACCTCACGTATCCGCGATCTGACAGTGCATTTGCATTGTTTTATAGCTATTGTTTTTTTTCCTGCATCCGAGTTTATATTTATATATAGAACGCTACGCCATTGGCGGAAAATCAGCAGGAAGTGAACGGCGTAGTAAATACTTCCCCCGAAACTTGATATTTTAGCGGATCCTACAGTCAGTCAATGTCTATGCCAGTCTAGGTCAGAGCGACTCTGGTTCCTCAGTGGACTGTCTTATTACGCATACCGATGGTTTTCATACGACAACACTATGGAAGGAAAAACCTACACACATGTACGCGCGCGCACATGCATACATCCACGTATACGTAAGTGCACACGCACACATATGCACGGACACGTGCATGGGTACACGGATGTACACATGTTATCAACATGGTAGTCTTAAGCAGTTAACTTAACGGGAATCTCTGAGACATTTTGTTAATTTGCAAATATTTGGGGGCAATGTTTACTCCACCCTTCTACTCAACATATCGGGATCCGTCCTTCCATGGCCTGTCGGTTCTTTCTTCGTTCCCGCCTTGTTCTGTCCAGCGTGCTCTCTTTTTCGTTATAAATGAACTTAGACTGTCTTTCCTCTCCAATGCCATGCATAACGTCTTGGTTGCTATATTTTCTTGTTTTAGGTGAATCCAAACATCAAATTGGTCGCCTTTCCTTCGCCTAACCAGAAAAAAGCCCATAGTAGCTCGTAACATCAAAATAAGCGCCCCGACAGAAATGGTGCAAGGAACTGTTCAGAGTCGGTCACTGGCCGTTTCGCGGGAATTCTCGCCGTTCTCGCGACTAGAAGCGACGACCTTTCACCGCCAACGTAATTCGACACGATATTGACAACGCGCTTCTGGCAACCAATTTCCAGAACTACGCGAGTGGCCGCTAGCGAGAAAATCAATATTAGCATCAGCGTTCATTCACCAAAGCAGCTGCGCAGTGTTTGTTCACCGCTGCTCGGGGTCGTTTGATCGGTGCGCCGAGAACTAAAACAATTATCAGAAACGGAAATGTGTTTATTAATTATGCCTAACTGCTTATCAGACCATTTGTTTTGTATACGTTTCGAAGAATTTCAAAATAGATGCAATTAAGTAGACTGTGCAACAGCAGCATACACCAACACATTATTTCCTCGCCGCGTTGTTACGATAGAGGTTACGAGATAACAGCAATAAAACAAAAAAACTAGTCGATCTGACGGTTGTGTTTTCACGTGATAACATAAGTATGCAAGCAGATAAGAAAGCTGGAAATATCTGTAGGAAAAATACGCGACATGAGTGTATTTTTATAAAGTTCTTTTAGTGCATCTGAATAGTGTGTTTATTGTCGCTGCGAGCAGTTGCTATTATTAATGAAAGCCTTTGGCGTTTAATACGTCTATGCATGCAGCCACAAAACAAAACTTGCACTTTTGGCAGAAAGCCACATTGAACAGTGGTACGAATTATATCAACTCGCCTGTTTTCCGAAAACCCAAAACGTTGATGTAAAACGTTGTTTTGTAATTTAATGTTTAGTTAATACGGGATAGTTTATAAAAAATATAGGGTGTCGAATTATGTCGTTTGAATGTATGCCAAAGCATGTGCTCAAAGGAACGTGTGCTGGTGGAATCTTGCTAAACGAATCCACTAGGTCAGCCGAACGTGGGTTGAAAGCTGATCACGGAGATACAGCACCTGGTCAGCTCAACTACACAAGGAGGAGGAAACGCCGAGAGAACACCCCTAAATGGTTGGGTACACAGGGTTCATCATGTCAAACCCCGAAACTATATATGCAAGCCAGCGATGCACTGGCCACGATGAATGTGGATACATTGAGTTGTGTTTGTTATTACCTACACAATCTTAGTGGCATAGGTCAGTTGGTAGATATCAACACATCGCTGTATAACGATAATGAATCTGCGTGAAATAAATGTAGTTTGATTCATATGAAAACACAGTTGTCAGCGTTATATACATATTGCATAGACGTCAGAATGTAACGAATAATATTATTAGTAGTATTATAGGGCTAGGGCTCACCGTTACCCTCCAACTGCACCCCAGTTGGGGCTAACCAAAAACCTCCATCTGCATGCCACTGCGGAAATATTGGCGGGCCGACATAACCATCCAAAATATTTGGGGGCTCAGCCCTCCCGGTTCGGACGTCTATCGTGGACTAAATTAGAGGAGACCCACTTGTTACGAGTGAAATCTGAGTGAAATATAATCTTGCCACTGGGCGTCCTGGGGATGGGCGATAGGTTCAACAGAGAAGTAGGACAATGTAAGGAGTTAAACGATCACCTAATGAAAACAACCACTGCAAACAGAAAACCATATTTCTGCGCCGCCTATTACTGGGGGGGGGGGGGGGGGGCAGAAAACCATAATTATGTATGCCCTCCAATTGCACACACCTTTCACAGTCCACAAAAATACACATCAATAGCCTCATAAAATTTACATTTCCATCCGCCATTGACGCTCGCCACAAAAACAAACACCCACGCTCACATTTAATGGGGATCATGTGTCTGTCCCCCAGAGAAATTCCGGGGGGAAGCTTCCCCTTGTCCCCCCTGTTCCCGAGCCTATGGTCCTGGCTATTTGTGTGGATAATGTCCTATTCCAAGAAAACCGTACATGAAGTCTCCACACAATCGCCGATTATTGTCGATGTGAAATGCATGCCCATTTCCAAGTTCAACC
Organism: Escarpia spicata; assembly: GCA_963995525.1. Lineage (NCBI taxonomy): Eukaryota > Metazoa > Annelida > Polychaeta > Sabellida > Siboglinidae > Escarpia > Escarpia spicata. Next base: position 6,606,596 of record OZ023208.1, read on the forward strand.
GTCTGCCACACCGGCGGCGTAAGTAGCCATGGGCTTGGTAATCTTCGCGTGATCGGTTCTTTCGGTCTGGGGGTAATACCTGTGCAGGGGTCGCGGGTACGTAGAACTTAGAACGGGAGCCACACAGGCTGCGCCGGGGGTCAGCGAGAGAGTGTAATGTTATGGATAATGTGATCGTTCGGTGGATATAATAATCACTATGACAAAAACAGTTCAGTTGCTCTGTTGAAGCGTTTTTGGGTATTCAGCAGTTTATTGTTCGTTCATAAAGTTCGAATAGACATGATAATTGCGTGCGTGTGTGCGTGCGTGCGTGCGTGCGTGCGTGCGTGCGTGCGTGCGTGTGAGTGTATGTGTGTGTGTGTGTGTGTGTGTGTGTGTGTGTGTGTGTGTGTGTGTGTGTGTGTGTGTGTGTGTGTGTGTGTGTGTGTGTGTGTGTGTGTGTGTTAAGCGCGCGTGCGCGTATACGTGCGTGCGTGCGTGCGTGCGTGTGCGTGTGTGCCTGAGTGCATGCGTGGGCATGTGCGCGAGCGACGCACGTTTCTTGGCAAACTATATTCATCGCGAAGGATAACCAGATTACACAGAAAGACGCAATTGGCAATGATGTGGTACATTTAAAAGACGACCAGCATTACCGGATTAATCACATCAAAACCACCATGGTGCTCCGCTCAGGCCAGTGCTCCAAATTTAACGTAATTCATAGTAGCGATGTCCGGCCAGTGGAGTAGACACTGGTCATCCGGGCGTCCATGGCAACCAATCAACATACCATGTACAGGTAATGAGCGCAACTTTCAACGGGATTATCACTCATTAGAACCTTTGTCACGTCGTTTTTAATAATCGATCTGCTTCAGCGAGGACACCAACCCGAGGTGCCCGCCAAGACTACACGGACAATCACTGCATTATTGGCACGTTGCAAGTGGACATTATCGATCCACTGACTGACCGGTCGCGCAAAGCACGAGGCGGCGTTGACCTGTTCAGTATCTGGCCTCAGGTCATTGGCTTTGCATAAATGTGTCAGATTTCTGTCCAGTTGTTTCTACTCGGCTAATTGTACTATCGTACAAACACCTTTACAGAAAGTGATTTGAAAATTATAAGTGCACCTCGCAAATGTGTCCACTCCAGACATGTGTCCGCAGGGGCCGTTGGATTGCGTTGCCGTTCGTTGACATCTATTGTCGTTGCATTGACGACAGCCGTAGTGTTACAGACAGCCGTAGTTAGGCACACCGTAACGTGCACACAGCCGAATAAAAATCATGCAACACTTGCTTACGTGTGCTCCCATGCATTATTGGGTTTTTTTGTGCGGGACAAAATCATCCCTGAATTGTTTATTACTGCCTTTCTTCCAATAGCCTTTGCAGCTAGACCGTAATTATATAAAACTCCACAAAGCATTTATACTGGATGCACCGAGTTCGGATGTCACAACACAGGGAGCAACGTTGTGGTCTGAAATTAAGACCTCGTCATAGTAGCAACAGTACGCCTAGTCCGTTGAAGATACACCAATGTTGCTACTGTTGTTGTTATTGCGATTGCTACAACTACCATACACCAAGCTGATCTGCGAAAACATTGATATTGAAGAGACAGACCTTCCATCCGTGATGAACGATCGACCCGTATAGAAACGGCTCATCTATGCTTCCTCCCTCCCGACCGATGATGACAACTACCGCTATTAAAACCACTACAACAACCAACGCGGAAACCATATACGCATAGACCTAGATTACTTAGACATATACAATTGCAGCGTTCACTGCTCCAGTGTAAATGATTCGAGCAACTCGAATCCACTGACTGCTTATACAATACTGACGTCTGAACGTGATGAATATTGGGCGCTGCGATTCTCTGAAAACATCTATTTGTAACACCCGAGGCTCGCCAAAAAGCCAAATTGAGGCTCTCCAAAAACCCCGATTGCATCCCTTGATGCTCGACAAGAACACATTAAATTACTTTTAATGAGAACACAAACACCCTAAGTCCACTATTTTGCTTTGCCTGGCATTTAAGTGGTCCCATGTCAAACAGTGTGTGTCCATCGAAACGGCGGTTTGACGCGGGGGTCTTACGCGGCGAGGTGACACTATCTCGAGACATCTCCAGGCACTCGTAGGCGAACAGATACACGCACAGACGAACATACCTCTTATCTGTCGCACGTCAGTGTCGCGGCACCGGCGCTTCTCGAGTACAATACCTGTATGTATGGCCGCATTCAGACGGTTCTGTGCTTGTCCCATGACCCGACGGTACTCAGTTTGAATTCCATGTCTACAGCTGAGTCGCATTGTTGGTTCATAAAGATTGATTACAACTGTTCTACTCTTCAAGCACTATCGAATGGGAATGAAAAGATCCCCCGAAGGAGGGTCAATCTTGTGAACTTTCACAGCTGATCGTCTTTATATATCTGTATACCCATTACCGTAGAAAACCATTCCTGCGTTAGCCTAGGGAAAAGATTGTTTTGGTATACAGTATATCGTAACGTAAGGTTGCTATGGCTAATGTCAAAACGTGTAAATGTGTCTCCAGAAAGGCTATTTTACCTTATTGACTAGGCCAGACAAGTCATTGAATCCTAATATACAGGACATTGCAATTAGTGACATTAGTTGTATGTCGAATTTGGAGAATCCACTGGATCTCAGCCGCGTATGATGTGTATACATGCTGCTTTATATATTGGTTATTTCTGTAATAAATATATGGACATGCTGACCGATTGTCTAAAATAAAAACCTGAGTATCATTGTTGTTGTTGTCAGACAACATATCACTTTGTCATGTTCATAGTCAATCACATATGCTACCCTACCTATATCGACTAGATACGCTGGTGATGTCTCAACAGTGAATATGTGACTAAACGAACTAGACTAATTAAACTATGCACGCCACTTTGTTTTATCAAGTATTGAAAACTGTCTAAGCATCGTTACGTAATTTATAGATGACACCTTTATAAACATTTCCCCAAACCGATCCTGATAAAAGTATATAATCATAATTATTATTATATTATGACATTGCTTCGCTAAAATCACTTAGCGCACCATTAAAACATGTCTACCTCTAAAGAAATGGAGCTATATATTCTTGAAATGTCACTGAATTCTAGCGAGAGTGATGCCCGTTTGGTTTGAGTAACGAACGTGCGCACAGTCGCGGCAGTTATATAACGCCCCGGCGGTGTCAAGTTGCAACCGAGACGTCAGATTGTTTAAAGTTTGTTGACTTGTTTTTCTTTGTCTTCGTTCTTGTGAAACGAGTAGCTTTTTTCAAACATATATTAAACGTATACAAGCGATGCTGGCAACTAAAGTGCATATTTGTAAATAAACCACGTGTTTTGTTTGTTTGTTATGTAAGAGCGAAGTTACTATGTAAGCGTCTTACGAAACACGTGGACAAAAATAACACATCTTGACCATTCTCAGCGCTGTCACCGTTCTATTAATTATGTAATGTTTTAGTAGACCGATATCTCAACAACACGGTTTTGTGTTGTTGTTGTTGATAATGGTGTTACTGTTTTCTCATCTTTCTGCCTGAAGTCCTTGTTGAGGCCTTGGAGAAATGTTGATGTTGATCTCCGATACTTTTCGTTTTTTTTCCTAGCTGTACAAAACAGTAAACAATGGGGCTTTCTTGATTAGTGTTTGACTTTAAAGGTTGGCCAGTGCCAATTACGCACCCACCCACATGCTTACAATAACATATGTAAAGGTTATTTGTTCAATTATACACATTCTTCTTCTTCTTATGTATAGCTCAGAACTCTGTATCAGCCACATGTATGTGGCTAGAGTATTCAATTCAATTCACAATATATTAGTATTATTACATGTTGTACAACCTATCATAAACAACCACAACAACAACTACGATAACAACGACCACAAGAAGTGAATCATTTGAGTATCACCGGCCGGTGCAACTGTTTACAAATGACGATAAACGTCAGTGCAACCAAGCATGACCGCAGAGCGACGTTTAGAACGCCCGTGTGGACAGAATTGTGTCAACCTCCCCTGACTTGTGTTTACAAAATATTGCAATATCGTATGTATACGAACAACATTTTGGAACAGTCGACCACCGCTCGTTGCGTCACCAACAAAAGCGACATATGGAAAGCGAGTCTGTTTTTAAAACGCTGTCATGTTGTGTAAACAACTCGCGAGACTCTAACAGGCTAGGGTTATTTGTAAATGATATGTTCTCTGGTTGAAAAGACGGTCACATAGACTTCAACGGAGAAATCCATTAATCGACGTGTGAATTCAACACAGCACTTGTTGCACTGTCATTGTGTTGTGGTCTCACCGTATCATGAGATCGGACAACGACAATGTACCGTATGTTTCAGTACAAAAATAGCTGCAGAATACTATATAATATCCAAAATAGCCCCGTATTCCAAATATAACGCGTCCACCTGTTATGATGACGGTAACCTGACGATCGGAAGAAAGTATGCTATTGATATGATGATATTTATTCATCACAAACAAATAACTCAGATACTACGCATTTCCATAACGTTCGGCACAAGACCGAAACTGCCAAACATTTTGCCGATTGTCATTTTACTTCCCCCTCTATAATAACGCCCTAAAGTTGTTTATGATACGGAGAGCACACACAGTTACTCAAAAGCACAACCGACTATTGATTACTTTTTAATGTTTATAATAACCTATCAGGCACTTCCATGTAAGCAACCAGCATATTATATTCAATGCTTACTCCTGTAAAAAGCCTATCCAGCTTCGATCGTCTAGTTCTGATTTACTTTTTGTTCCTAGAGTCAATATTAATATTGGATCTATAGGGCATTTTCTGTTGCTGCACCAACTCTTTGGAATATGCTTCCTCGTAGTGTTAGATCAGTTGGAAACATTATACAATTTCGCCGTCATTTAAAAACTTGTCTTTATAACCTTGCATATCCACCTTAGCTCGATGGCTTATCGTGACTCCGGCTTATCTGATGATGACAAACCCTTTTGTATTGATGCGCCTCTGAGCTTGGTTTACGGGGATTTAGGCGCAAAAGAAGTTACCTTATTTTTATTATTATTACGACTGGTATAGAAAAATGACTTACTGATTTTAGATTAATGGTTTGATTAAAAATCATTAGTGCAACTTTACAAGAAAGGTCATTCAGCCCTAGTCTATCCCACGGCGAAACTAGGCAAACAAAGGGATTATATGGATGCAATTACACATTATAAACCGAGTGTGGAAGATACCATGGGATATATTTGATAGCCGGTGGAGATATACTGTCACGTCCGCAATGTCAATTATGTATACAATTGTGCCCAATATGGGCGCTGCATCTTTTGCCAGCATCTTCTAGGGTAGCATTCCACACTGGGATACGAGCAACATAACTTGCCTAATTACTGTTTCACGCAGTCGCCAGACCACCTTATAAAATGTAATCGGTGATTGCTTTTACGAATTGTTGCTGTACATATCCAGGATTGTGTTCTAGGAAGCATCACGCGTTTTCTATATGTCTAACGTACGCTGTAGATATTTCGGAGTAAGATGTACTTTGTTTTGTAAACAAGAGCCAGACCTCCCTCATCAACCACATCCTAACCATACATGGATATGTCTCTCATCTACATCTGAAGCCGTTCCTCTGCGTCAAGTTCCCATCGCCTGTTGGTGGGTCGGGTGCTATTGATAGTAGTTCCTTCGTTCCATAATGTATAGATGAAATAAGGGATAGCTGCTATTGTTCAATCTCACTCTAGTCAACTGTCTGCACTTAGGATACAGTAACACACCTGATGCATATTTTCAGGAAAATGGATGTATAAATTCGATAGATATGGAGAAAGGTTACATACACAAATCACTTAAAATAAGGGAGCATGTAAACTACGTTGTCAAGAAAGCAAATATAATACTTGAGATAATTCGTACGACATGCACAAAAAACGTGAAGTACATAAACAAATGAATGTATCACTTGTTTGACACATCATTGAAACCTGCAAACAGGCATGGTCCCCAAATCTTCAGAATCACAGAGAAACTATAAACTGTGCAGAGGGTAGCCATTAAAATGATAGCGAGTATCGTCAAGCTGCCGTATTACCAAGTTTTACGACAATGTGGCCGCCAGTCTTCACGTGAGAGCCGGAGGAGTGCTGACGGGAAGGGACTATAACTAAGTTAGCTTATTAATTTATTTTTACTTTAAAACACCATGTTTCTTATTTCTTTTGCTCACTATTCCCACCTTTAAGGCGTTTTGGTTCGTTATCCAGGATTGGTGTCTTGCAATTTGGAGGGTGTACGTGAAATGCATCCCCATTGTCTATGTACGACCGAATTCTTAGTAGGGTAACACGTACCGCGTGTATAATGTCACAGTAGAATTCACCTATGACGCAGTGACAACTCTCCAGATAAAGCCATTACTAGCGGGATATCGTGCCTACTTCCACGCCCCTTCATCTTGAAATCGGATACCTAGGAAGCTTTATCAATCTACGGTCGTGTCCGGTGAGAATTTGGCAACCATTGTAGATTATTATAATTGCATGTTTTTGTTTAGTGCTTCCTTTTTATGGTATTTCTATGCACCAGTTTCAGTACTGTGATATGAGCTATAAAAATAATGTGTATCTATTATTCCTATAAAAATGGATCTCTCTAAGATATTAGTAATAGGGGGCTACTATATAGAAAACATAGACTTACAATGTCTTCAATAAAGCACAGCTATAGTTGTAATAACCGTTTGTTGGAACATAACCATAACATAAATACAAGATGGGAACTTCCAATTGAAACTAGCATCGGGAATCCGGGAATAACATCACAATGGCGTTGAATAAACACATGCTGCGTCGTCGATTCTGCAGTGGGATTCCACGTCAAACCGAGCCACGACGTTTGTTTGTTGCTTCCCGTGGTGGTGACTCACCGCCAGTAGCCGCGATCTCATTGGATGGTGCAAGCGGGGGATTCCCCTGCAGACTGTGCGTTAACAGCGCTACGGGACGTTATTGTAAATCAAGTTTACACGTAGCGAGCAGCCCAGAGATCAGATAGCGAACATCGCCGCGTGATCGAGGAATGGGTGGATTTGTGATTGCATAGCATGAAGCATTTTGTTGTCGTTCTTACAGAAGTAACACAATGAACACAAATTGGTATGTTACCCGGTAGCACCCACGCTGGAGGGATTGCTATAAGGCGAAGTTGGTTAGGGTTTATCATTGAACAAATCCTAATCTAGTATCAGGAAGTTAGAAACACACGTGAACTACTTACGTAATAAATGTTGATGACAATCAAAGGATATTCTCTTCAATACAATAGAATGCAATTTTGTTAGTGGTTACCCACATGGCGTGACTTCATATGTAAAATACCTGGGGTATACCAATAATTAGGGTTATGGTGTATACAAGCAAACGTAGGTATGGGTTTTCCGCAGCAGCAAGGTGAGCGCAATGTATCACCAGGGTAATACCCATAGGTATGGAATAAACCATACGTGTGGTTTCATCGCGGAGTCAATATGTGCGCAATAGATCACCTGCATACCCTTGGTATTACCTGTAACTGGAGTTATGCTGTGATCCATAACGTGTGCACGGTTTTATAACAAATGCATGATGTACGTAACACACTGGGTTACGCATAATGGGGACGGCATGTACAAAAACATGATTTTAACGTTAGAAATGCCTCATCACGGTTACAAAATTAACACTTCCATCGAAGTTTGTTCGAGGCCCATTGCGTCACTGAAGAATTTTAGAATAATCATTACTGCAAAACCAAAACGTGTTATAATCAGCTTAATTGTCACCAAAGGTGTGCATATTCATTCGCGCTTTACATTGCATACAGTGGTTCTAAATCTGCTTTAGCACGAACGAATAACAAGTCGTATTCTGCGTGGAACTTTCTAAGTACAATACGTCGCTAGGAAAGTTTGCCGCTAAACAGAAAGACGCTGCGGTTTCCTCGAAAGACGAAGGTTATTTACTCATTGGCAGTAAGCCAGCGTGGTTACGGACACGCGAACAACAACCTCACGACAGGTCAATATGGCCGCGTAGCAGCGCTCGGCCAATCAGCGCGCGGCCGCGAACGTCAGACGTTCGTTTATGCTAATGAGGCACGAATATATAAAGGCGCTGAGCGCAGTGCAGCGTCATAACACGTTGAAAGCTACAGCAAGTAACAACGTCGAACGGAGTGATTACTGAATACTGGTGTATGCCCTATCGGATGATTCTCTCTCCTAACATCAATATGACATTTGAAGACAGCGAAGATACGAAGACCTATAAGATCGAGTGAGTACATGCATTGAGTTTTATTTCCGATTTAGCGCGTTTTGATAGAGTTTCATCAGCCTGTGTTGCGCTTGCATCAGACGGGCCGTTATTGATGCGGGTTGCTACGTACACACAACGTAGCCAGTGTAAACAGCTGTACTGTTATTTGTATATCAGCGTGACTTCGTAGTTATGAAATGCATTCTCCACTATGAGCGGATAGAATATGTATCCGACGAAAATCACACCAGTCGTCGTGATCATAGAATCGGGTGACTTTCAGTGATGTTATTACTAACACGGTAAGTATGTTGAGTCATTGTTTTGGACCGACAGCAACACGTGGGTGGAGATCGATACGGTGCTGAGTCATCGGGTGGAATAATCACAAGCACGAGTCATCACGCGCAGCGATATGATTTATTACATACTTCTGACTAGATAGGTTAGTGATTGCAACAAACTGGATCTTGGGGCCAGTGAGAGCATCGGTGGGTGGCGTGAACCGGTCCATGCCACTCTTGCTAGGCGAGTCGATGTACTCGTGGATCGTTGTTCCAAGCGAGGTTACTCGGTGCCTGCGAGCTCGCCCAGACAAAGCCGGGTGAACAGGTGCGATCGTGTACTGGCAGGACGGGATTCGAGGATATGCGGGCGGGGTGTATCGTACCAACTATCGCGTTTACCCAGTACGCACTGGAATCCTATTACGGTTCACTGCGACCGTGCTATGAAGAAGTTAGGAGGTATAACTGATTGGCATGAACAAGGTGATACAAACTTTGCTTGGCTTTCTTTCCATATCACGCCTTGGCATGCGTCTGAATGCCAATGCACGATAAGTATCATACTCATGTTTATACATGGCCGAACAACTTATTCTTCAGTAATCTACATAATAACTTATATTGTGCAGTATTATAAGTTATGACATTGACTGTTATTTGCAAAATTTGATAAACTAAATTCCTGATATCATATTTTGTATTTCAACAACTATTTTCTGTGATACACTTGTCTCCTAACAATGTGCGTACAACTAACGTTTTTTTTATTATTTCCAGTAACAAGATGGATATTGGTCTCATGCTGCGAGACTGTCTGGCAGCTGCCAAGAAAGAAGATCGTGTTATATGCGGTCTCAACAACGCGTGCGAACTGCTCGAAACGTAAGTTAGCATTAAATAAGTTACAAACACGAACGTAACTAGTTATTACACGTTCCCAGCGATATCTTCACATTGGTAGTCGTATGCAAAGACTTCTGCAGTTTTCAATGCATTTTGTGAGAAGACATTTTATAAGTTGTGGCGCGCTCGATTGGTAATTATAGTTCTTTTGTTTGCTCACAGGAAAGCTGACGGGGTGATGCTCTGCATTCTGCCCGTCAACGACACGAATGACGTTACGCTGCAGATCACCTCGACCCTCATCGAGGCCTTCTGCTGGGAGAACGACATCAACCTGGTCAAGGTGCGTGTCTTTTGTTAGTTCTGTGTCGTTGGTAGGTCGGTGCAACTGGCCATTTGGATATCTATTAGACTGAAAGTATAACATATACGAACATTTTGCATGCGTTGGCAGTAGTTGGTGTATAATGAAAAATAGACGCAAATTGTAATCGTAATTTTGGCAATAAACAAGCAAACAAAGATGTTAGCCAACTGGCTGGTTGCCAGTAGTTATGGTGGTGTTTTGAAGTGGTTAACAAGAAAACTGAGTGTAGGTAAATGGTGTATTATTCGGGGGTATTGACGGGAAGTTTCCCTAAAAAAACATGTTAAATACTAGGTGTTGCGTACCACTCCAAACATCGGTTCTGGCGTGTCCGCACGGACCGGTCATTCCAGGCACTGACCGCGGTCAGTGCAGACAGGAGTAGTTGCATAAAGTGCAGATAGCGAGCCAGTCAAGACAGGTCAAATCGAAGGCTATGCGGGCGGCTTGCAGCGTGGCGAGGTGAACGACTGTAGCCGGTCTGTACTAGTTGGCCAGGCGCGTGATCTGTGGATGTTCACGTCGGGTCTTGACTGATAGGCGCCGTCCTGGACTGACATTGTGTGCAGGACGCGTGTCCGTTACACAATACGGCATGTTTTTATATGTAACTCTCGCGTTCTTCTCACGTTCTTTTTTGACTCCGACTGCTTGACCTGACAATTAAAGGTGGCATCAAAGGTCACAATTACTCATTTCCCCAATGGCGGTTACATCATGCTGTGGTTCACTGTATACGGCGGTCGTGGGTAGTTGTGACTTTTGTGTGGTTTGTTTGTTTCAACTCTCTCTACCCTGGGGTGGAGGTGGGGTAAGCGGGCAATCGGTACCCTTCTAAACCCTGGACCGATTTGGTGCAATGCACGCGAGTCGCCATTGAACGCAGTGGGAAAGTGCGTCGACCTGAATAATGCATGCTGCGAGGACAAAGCCACGACCTGTAGGCAGCGTGGCGGACGCCAATCGATTAACAAGCGAGGTCATTAGCGTTCGCGTAACTGTTCGCGTGTGACCTCGCGGGGTTCCGGTCAGCGATACTGACCACTCCGGCCAATCATCTGTCCGAAGGCCGGCAGCTGTGGGGCAACAGATGTCCGGGAGTTTAGACAGTCTAGACAGATACTAGAACAAAGATCGCCGTTGTCGCCGCTTCCTTTGTGTGCCTACTGTCGCCACGGGACAATGGACACGGCCCCTTGGCGTGGGATGCCAACTGCAAGACTGCCTTTGTCCCGTATCGTGACATCTCACTTCGAACTCTTTGACTTTGCGTTTGTCGCGTTCCAATCCGGCGTTCCCATTAATTATTAGGATAGCATCGGCGCTACTGTGCGGTTCTCCGGTATTTGTTTGGGTCGCGTAGTGCTCTTAAAAAAACGCGTGCAATGTTATCAACAGCGCCGTAAACAAAAGCGCACGCTGTCACGTCCGTCTCGGCGTCGTCGTACGAACGATTCCTATTGATTTCACAGCATCAAATCGTATACTCCTTGTGTTTCGTGCTGATATGCATAACGACACGACGGCGCGTACTCCGTGCTTTCTTTGTGCACCGGCGCGCCGAGGTCGCCATGGTTTGTTGACGTGGTAGATAAATATGCTGGATGGTGACTTACTGATTCGCAGGGGAAATGTACGTAGTAAGACAAGGTCAGTCCAGTGCTGTGGGATGACGCGAGCGTGTCACTGCCGGTCGGTTGGACAATCACCGCAGCGTCTGACGAATGTTCGTAAAGAACGCATTAGCAGCGACAGCGCGGCCTAGGTTAGATTGCCATGACAACGACGCCGGTGCGACGTCTGAGGTCCGACGTAAACCACATATGAATTAAGATGCGACGCACGAACAGCGCGCATGCGGCTAGTTACCTTGGCCTCTCCGCGAAAACATGTTCTCTTGGTCTGTTTTATGCCACTTGTTTTTCTGCGCTCGGTGATTTCGCAGGGGATTTAATGCTAGACCTCTATCGCCGCGATTGCGAAAACAGTAGAGTAAATATTGTCGTGGCTAAGTATACAGTAACTCTTTTTCGCACGTCTCGATAACAGTTGTGTTAAACAGGTAAACAGCGAAACCTTATATAATCGTCACAACAACAATAATGACCTTGAAAGCACACACTGCGCGACGCAACTTGCAGCCCGATAGTATTGACGTCAATGCTGTCGCTTTTCGTGACTCCACAATATTGTCGTCGTGAGTGATTAGTTACACAACATGTTTTTAATCGAAGTCACTTAATCCAAGATGCGCGGGCCGCTCATATTCCTACAAGATGACACCACAATGCGGCGTCAATCTTGTTTGTTGACACGACGCTGCAAACGGTCACAAACATCTCGTGATTGTTCATGTGACAACTTTTGACATTTGCACATGCGATGTGGTTTGCATCACGGCAAGTGTCAGCGAAGATTGCCGTATAGCTAAACAACCGTTACCTTTGTGTACCGAGTGAGATCTACTCCTCGCGTTACGGCCACCGCCAGCTGCAGCTGAATTATTCAGTCGTTAGATCCGCGGTGTTCTTGGAAGCGTCTCTTTTTCTTCGGGAACGCTGCACCATACGTCTACCGCATGAATACACAGTGGGGTTTACTTGTCCTCTAAACAACCCACCCTTCTGCATTTTAGGAATTCTGACAGGAAATATGGTTTATCGTTAACATTCTCCTATTTATCAAACGCCGAGCAGCGCTGGATAAATACAATACTTGGATTCTCAGAAGGTTGGAAATAAACTGTATTTATATGTTTCTTTTATCATAGAACAAAATTACTGTTTTCTTCGATTTTCTATTACATACATGTATGTACTTATTAAGCGTTAATATTCGTCATTAGACTGGAGAAACTAAGCGATGGTTCTGACGGTGTCTGTCTCCCTTGTTCCAGGTCGACTCGGCGGAGAAACTCGCAAAGCTTCTGGGCAACGCGCCCCCGACTTCCGTCAACGATAACGACCGCCCCACGGGCCGCTCTGTCCCAGCGTCGACCGCCGACTTCGAGTGCGTGCTCGTTGAACACCCGACGGGCGTTCCCACGGAGTCTGACGAAGAGGTGATGGAGTTCTGTAAGGTGACATGTGATATGTCGCCTCCCCCCGTCGTCGACCTCGCCGTCTGAATACCGAGTTGACTCCGCAGGTGAGACTCGCTTACTGCGTCGTCAGACAACTTATTGTCGTATGATAATAATAATGATAACATGGCATTTATCTGCGTAAAAAACCAGGCCGATTAGGCCATTCAAAAGCGAATTAAAATAGCGTAAGGTTAGTACCAAAATGTATACTAAAACGCTAAGACATAAAAGTATTATATAAATATATGTTGTGTTCACTTACAATACATTTTTTGTATCGGAAAAAAGGTTGGTTAAGGCACGTTTTTGTGCAATTGCATTAGTATTTTGATAAAATGTGGCTTCCTCTCATCAAAAGAACATCTGTTACTAGAAAATGTTTTAATTTTATTTGTTTAAATTAGTTGCTGAAAGTTACTGTCGCTATATATCCAAAACGAACCTTCTACAGTATCGCATTATTCTTTTGTTGGCAGGATTCAACCTACACGGGGAATGAAATCAAACACCTCAACGGTGTCTCGATCGCCCCACACATGCGAATGACGTTCGCTCGCCAACGGCCGGGTCTGGCTGGACGGAAGTAGCGGCCTTCCGATGGAGCACACGCCACAAGAGCGATACGCGGCCGACGGTCCCGCCACCGTCGGCCTGGCTGGGTGGCCCCTGTCGCTCACCCAGAGTACTGGCACGGGAGACGCGCCAGAACCTCGCACACGAGTGATGTTCTCGTCGAATCAGCATCATCCAGAGAACGGTTGACACCTTGCTATGTACAGACGATGCACAATGAATGGCACGCACACATTTGTGCGGCGCCAACGACTGTATTGGTTCTTTACGTAACTGGGATACGCTACGTCACTGTTCACAGTTGACTCACAGTGACACGTAACAATCGTTGTCGGCTTGTGCCGATAAAAGCCGGTGTATGTGACTTCGCCGACGTGAAATGACTGGAATGAACACTGGTGATGACGCTGGTCATATACCAGAAGAAAACACGTGGCAAATCCACGATTTCGTCACGTAGCAGCGTGTTTCATATAAGAGCTATGTCTACTGCGTGCCAAGAGTAGATTACTTCAATAATGAACTCTAAACATCACTAGTATGGGATGTGTACCAAGTTTTGCCTCCCTGAGAATGATGTGTACGGCTAGACAGTAGCGACATCTAGGAGGCTTATTTGTACTAATGTCTATATTGTAACCTTACATAATAATATATATTATATAAAACATACATCTCGGTGAAGGTTAAAAGTACCTGTGTCGTGTTTACTTCATTGTACGGCTATTTAAGCTAAATAATATACACGTTTGTCTTTACAACGGTGACAGTGTTTGGTGCAATTGTACGCAATCACAAGTGGTAGGATTCTTATGACTTACAACACAAGAACAATTTTTTCAAGAAAAATAAAACTATTGAAATTACTATACTACTGGTTTGTTTATTCGCAAAGTTAGTCCAATAACACTGTAACATTATATATGTGCTACATCTCACCTCGCATAGTTAGGGCGTGTCCGTTATGAGGGTATTTATAATTATACACTAGCTTACTTCCACACACCTCACTTCACAATGTTGGGGCGTGACCATGTACGGGGGTATTCACTTCACAATGTTGGGGCGTGATCATGTACGGGGGTATTCATATACATGTGCATACACCCATCCACGAAGCAACATGAGCGCTTACATCCACCCATGGAGCAACATGAACGCCAACATCCACCCACAGAGCCACAAACCAAGGGCAACTGCTAACACACATTCACCATTACAGTATTTCGATCTTAAAGTCGTTCCCGCCTGCCTATTTAATTTGTCATCAATTACGGCATTGTGTAGATGCCGATAACAATTTTCCGGTAGTGATCGCCTCATTGTAAATCGAACATAACACCAGGAGAGAATGTTTCACTATTCAAGTTGACCGCTGATAAAAGTAAATAACTCCCATTAAAAAATGCATCGCCAATTAGTAGATCAGAAGCCAATGATCCAGGGAATCGAAAAAAACGACGCCTCGGAGGAGATACACTTACAACGATCCACATTTAGCGTATCAATACACACACAAACGCCCACACACGCATGCACGCACACACGCACACACGCACACACGCACACACACGCGCGCGCGCGCACACGGTGTGAATAATTAAATCCGATATTTTCCTGGCTTCATCTATAACAGGAAATTATGGAAAGAAAAAACAGGAAGAGTGGTTCGACAGTACTATACCTGACCTCACCCCGACACATATTAAAATCAGGCGGAACTTATTCCTCCAAGCGGAACTTTGTTTTGGCTCAGCGTACGCCCCCACAGTACCCCCAACCTACGGGCATGGTTTAGCGGAATAGTTCTAATAGTGTCCTCCCCCGAAGAGCTGCCTTAATTTGATAAGGGTTAGGGCCATATTATATGGTAATTACCCGGGCGCCCCTTACGAAAAAATTGCGCTTTCTGACACTGGACAATCACATCATTTTCTCATACTCTCCCTCACTTCTGTTATAGTAGCGACACCTTGCGGACTTGTATGAAACTGAAACGTTTAATTTGTGTAAATGGTGATCGTTGTAAGAAAGTAAGTCATATTTTTGTTGACGGCAGATAATTTTATCTATGATGATAAGAGTAGTTTGGTGGCTCTAGGTGGTCGTTTTCATTGTCAGGTCAGTAATATGGTACATTAAAGGTGTATCCTTACCCATCCTCAAGCACCGGCGAACGCTGCTGATTGCAACTATACCACACATGGCTTGCGGTTAATAAACCAAACATCCAGTTTCAAGTAATCCACTCCGCCGGTCGCAACTGTACCAATCGTGAGAACAGTGCACACGTCTGCGCCCCCGCATCAAAGACTCCTTGGAATCGACAACAATTATTATTGGCTGAGCGTAAAGTTAAAGGTACAGGTAGTTCTTATATAGCTCAGTATCCAGTCCTCGGGACTGCTCAAAACGCTTTACACTTTACTTCCTGGCAGACCTGTTCAATTGAACACCATCTCGACTTCTCTTGGAAACATCCATCCACGCTGCAATTAACACGCGATGACTATTCGAACACAAATATCCAACGTTGTCTATAGCCAGGTACTCATTCATACAGCTGAGTGAACTGAAGCAACGTAGAGTGAACGAACTTGCCCAAGGTTCGACACGGCAGCACAGGATTCGAACCCGGAGGACCAAATAAGTTACTTGGACTAGGACTAGGGCACACATTTATTCCTTAATATTGATTATCACTTGCCCAATCTTCTTTACATTAGGTTATGATGAGTATATATTATCCACATATATAGGCATTCTAGCTCATATGCGTTGAAGCTGAACACGAACTTTTGGCAGTGCATAAATAAAGAGTTGTTATTATTATTATGAAACACCGATGATTAAAAAACACATTGTTCAAGGTCGACGTTGTCGTCATGCAACTGGCATTTCAACTAAGTGCTCCTCGTCCAAATAAGACCTTGGCGAGCGTGATAGTTTAAGAAATCGCTTAGTCGGCAAATGCTTGGTTGCAAGATACACCTAATTGAATGTAACTTTTAGTGCCACAGAGTCACCTTATATTTTGTCGAACTTCATCTACACAGTTTCCAGCGCGTCGTCGACCTAAACGGGTTGTAAAATAAGAGCAACTACGAGCTCCGAGATCTGTAAAAACGCTCTGCAAACTCCCGTCTCGGCAGCTCAACGAATGCTTCGTACGTGTCCGGCCTTTGTAGTTCGTTTTCAGGAGTGTCGAGAAATGCAGTAGTTGTGCATCCTACAATCGCAACTTGATCTCGAAAGCGAAAACGAGTTGGAAGAAACGAACTAGAAGAGTTATTTGCTATTGTGATCTCGTCCCTTGATTTGACAATTCAGCAGATTGAAATGCGCCACAAAAAACTTGGCTCGTCGAGTTGTTAATATCAGATGTAACTGCACTTGTTCGGTCAGTTTTTGTGTAGATTTCAATAACATTCGAACGAAAACCCAGCAATGTAGTTTATTAGTACCTATTACTGTTTTTATTACTTTGCAGATTGTACATATTACGCGTAATAAAAGAAAATGCATAGATTCCATTAATTAGGCTGGTAAGGAATGCGCATCTACCATCTGAAGCTGATATCTAAAGAACGGTGTTAACCGTCTGGAAGCAATTCAGAGACGTGCAACAATACAAGATGGACAACTTCACAATATAGTGTTTCTGAATTATTTAAAAAAATTAAAACGGGCACAATTATCAGATAGGCATTTATCTTTATTTAATATGAATTTATTATTTATTGTTTTCAGACTATGGTACAAAACACACGAGGAGGTATTAATAAGTTAAGATGGTGACATTCCTATAAATTATAATTAACTAGACCTATATTCAATGACATTAATTTGTGTAAATATGCTATATTTAAAACCACACAAGAACGGAATAAATTATCTAGACACATTCTTGCGGCCTACTCCAATACTGCATTTAGGAATAAGCTAGAGGCACTCCTAGAGCGCATTGCCTCTCTTTTCATATCTCTGTTTCTTTTCTTATCCCTGTTAAGCATTTCCGGATTTGTAAACAAGATTACGATTAAGTTGTCCTTTAGCTTAAATTTTGTGTGTTTAACTACTAGAAAACCATGCTTGGTAGTTACAAATGGTTAGTTTTAAGTAACCCATTTAGACGCACAGACCCATCAGTAAACTGTTTTCCATTTATTATGCAATTCACTGGATAAAAAAGATAACTGCGTTGTTGAGATGCGTCGGTTAAAGAAGAAATTACGTAAGTGCCGTTTTCGCGCGTATTTAAACGATAATAACGTCGGACGTCACTGCTAGAGCGGAAATGACGTGAACAGGGCATACTGGTTTCGCGCATGCCCGTTCTCCATAGTGAACGACCGAGGCGCTTTGTATTCGGGAAGAAATGTGGAACCCCTTAATGTTCGATCATAAACTGAGAACGAGCCGGTAGAAACAAATGACACCTTGTAAGTGGTAGTGCTATTTTAAACTTGACTTAAATCCCTAGGCCAAATTTACCAATTTAAAACATGTTCAACGGCGAAATGCACGCCGTTCAAGTCGGCTGCTATTGGCTGTATTGCGACAGAACGACAACGCTGAACAGTTCTGACAGCGGGCAAAGCTAAGTGCCCAGTTTTCACTGTTGTGTTTTAACACATAGTAGCATCAAAACGACCTCCCACAAAAGTAGTAACTGGTGTCCAAGTACTTTTACTGTAAATGGTGTTAATAAATGTTTAATCATATTATTTATTATTGGTTGCCAATTTATTATATGACGTCATTGTTGCGAATGGTTACGTCTTACTACGGGCCAGTGCGGACGGTCTATCTTCATTACACGACTCCGGGTTGTCATTTTATTTCAAAACGTAATTTGTATTCTCGTTATTATGCCTCATACAATTGCCCCGTTGTCATATCATAATACACATGTGTATGTTTCCATTAATTAATACGTGATTATGAGTTGTTCGCGATGGACGTACAGTGTATGTATTTGTGTAATTGCTGCTATAGGGACAGGTGTCTGTACGGCTTATGGTTCCGATTCTTATATTTTTCTCATTATTATCTTATGTTTGCTTGTGAAACAATAGGGTAACAGGCTGCATACAGCTATGCTGTCCTGTGGGGGTGGCCGTCCTTGCCCTTAGCTAGCCGCTGACCCGGCTGACCCGGCTGACCCGGCTGACCCGGCTGACCCGGCTGACAGCACCCACAAAGGTTCCCTATACCCAGGGTGACGGGTCAGCTTCTTCCCTGCTCTATTAAGGGGTCAGCACACTGTTGGACTTCTTGCTTGATTACAGACGAAACAAAGTGCATTATATTTTTGAGAAATGATTTTTTACAATGTTCACTTGCTCTGACATAAGTGCATTTGAGTAGTCAGATTTCTAGATGTGATTGTAGCAGCTGTTGACAGTAAAATTGTGTCTTTTTAGCTGATTTTACTAAGCGGAAGGGTATTTGGCAGCAATTTGGCTAGTTGACACTTTAGCCGGATTACTGCCTGCATGCATTTGTAAATATTGACGAGTGTCATACATACAGGCATTTTGCAAGAGCTAGATATATTAGATTTTGACTAAAATCGACCCGCATGTCAATGAGATGATGATAACAGCAGGTGGGAAGATTAAGAAACTTTATAGGTCACGTTTTCTTATAATCACACACAACATTAACATGGTCGCCAATGTGAAAACTGACAGTGTGCTGAGCCCTTAACTTTAGTAGCAGAACGGCGTGTTAAACGGGCCCCTAAAGCCAGACTTGTCATCGAATTGACATTTTTCTTCTAATAAATTATTCTCTACGGGATCATCTTCTCTACTTATTTGACTACGTCTCTGCAAATATTTAGCGCATTTCTATTAAAATTACTGTATCTACGGGATGTTTCAGAACACCACCCGATTTTTGACTTGTTAAAAAGGTTCACTAAAACGGGCCCCCTGCACATCCATTTGTATTATTTAGTCATCATCGCACATTTTG
Source organism: Escarpia spicata (assembly GCA_963995525.1). NCBI lineage: Eukaryota > Metazoa > Annelida > Polychaeta > Sabellida > Siboglinidae > Escarpia > Escarpia spicata. Next base: position 6,626,096 of record OZ023208.1, read on the forward strand.
CAAACACATTGTGCATATTCGGACCCTGGCCAGTCATAGTGTGCCCATGGCACATAGTAGTCATACTTAATTTTTTTCTTCCCCGTCCTTACTGTCCGAAAACAGTTGGTGCATTATTGTTTTTGCACCCAGTTGTCTCGCTTGTTTTCGAAGCTACGAAACATTGATACGGCGAACGATCTCTTCCTTCCCTGAATAGTTCCACTCGTTTTGATTTGAGGCTCCTCCCGCGTTGTAAGATTTTTGAGAGATTTTGTTCTCAGTCGAAGTTGACGTTTGTATGGACTGAGCGGGGCGATGCATGTCTTTTTTCAGTTATACTGGACTTTCATTTTCTTGACTGATCTCTTTTCAGTATATATGAGACACTTCGCTACGGGGTTTAGTATCATGGTTTAGTGATACATGCAACTTGACAATATACTTATATATAAATAACAATACTTAATAATATAATAATATAATATGTACCCATACAGCTCATATTGACGATATATATAATATATTATTGTTTTGCTTAATAATATTATTATTACTATTATTATTACTGTTGTATAACTGGGTAATATGTAATGCCCTATGTAACATAATGTAATACCATAAAACCTTACAAATGCAAAGGTGTGTATTGTACCAACAGCATATTGAAGATAGCGAACCCCTGTTAGCATGGCGGACCACCTTGGGACCCAATTTGGACGCACTTCACGTCCTCGGGTTGATTATCAATTTTAATGCAAACTCTCCATGTTTTTAAAATCTAATATATATATATATAGTATATAATTATATATGTATACAATGTGTATATGTATGTATATATATATATATATATATATATATATCAGAGCATATACGTTTGGCTTATGTATACCACAGTTTCCGTTGTTTTCAACGCGTACAAAACGGAAATATGATATTTGGAAAATAATGTTAACATTTTAAGAAAAGTGTGAACAACAATCTTTTTGAGCTCACCTCTTTAATTGTGCATTTCGCATTTCCGACCAATGTTCACTAGGGCCCATTTATGAGTTAGTTACTAGTGCCACCATAAATATTATGTGTGTGTGTGTGTGTGTGTGTGTGTGTATGTGTGTGTGTGTGTGTGTGTGTGTGTGTGTGTGTGTGTGTGTGTGTGTGTGTATGTGTATGTGTGTGTGTGTGTGTGTGTGTGTGTGTGTGTGTGTGTGTGTGTGTGTGTGTGTGTGTGTGTGTGTGTGTGTGTGTGTGTGTGTGTGTGTGTGTGTGTGTGTGTGTGTGTGTGTGTGTGTGTGTGTGTGTGTGTGTGTGTGTGTGTAGTACAATAACAACAAACGGTCCTTTTTGGGCAGTGGGCCCGTTTTGCACACCGTTCTCCTAGTTTTTATGTTACAGATGCAGAGTATCAGCCGGGGCGTCAGCGGACACCAGAAGGCTGAGTATCGAGTAAAATGTATTTCGGTAATTATACACTGATGTTTGTATTTCAGGTGATATGACCCAGAAGAGGACGCAGAAGACGAAGCGGAAGAGGACGTAGAAGGGGATTCTGAAGGGGACTGAGAAGAGGATCTAGAACCGAACGCAGAAGAAGAACGCAGAGCGGACACAGAAGAGGACGCAGAAGAGGACCAAGAAGTGAACCTAACCAAGTTATCCATTGCTGTGTTAACTCAATTTTTTCTGTTTTCATGTGCCGTGACGTCAGCGGACATCGGAAGAGGAGTTTCGAGCTAAAGCTAAGTCTATAACTGCTGCTGTGCCAACAGCAGTATTTATAGATTCTTATTATTTCTTTAGCTATGTCTTATCTTATATATGTGTTGCCTTCAAGCTCTTATGGTTGTAGGCTGCGTCACGTTTTCTGTTGGTCTGTTAATTTTGTCGTTTTTCTGTTGTATGTGCAATGCGTCAGCCGTGTCGCCAGTGAACATCAGAACATCGGACAGAAGGTATTGATATATTTGCTATCTCTCTACCTGCAGTCACAGACTCTGCTGTTTTAATTGACTATTTCTCAGAGATTATCTCAAAACAGTGCCATGAGTGCAGACGTCGTTTCGCGGCTGTTTTTTTATGCAGGTAGAGCTACTTGTACAGATGTGGCTGCGGTTCTGTTACTTTGATGTCATTGCACGCTTCTTTAGTTTTGCTTTCTTTCTTTTTTATAGGAAACGTCAGCCGTGAAGCCTAAAGACAAAGCATCAAGCAAACGCTGCGAATGTAATCGTTGCTGTAGGCGCTTGCAAACTGCAATTGCGTACTCCTGTTTTATGTTTTGTTGTCATAGGGTAACATTGCAGATGTTGTGGTGTTTTGCTATGTTAATTGAGTCTATTTTCGGGGCGTCAGTTGATGTTTTCCACAATAACATCGTATTCCATAATATCCCTATTTTGGTTTTATTATAAGACTACGTTTACTTTCTTTCAGGTTGCACATAATGCAATCGATGTGAGATCGTCCATCCCTAACGATTGAACAAGATTGAACAAGATTGCCACCCAGAAAATTAACTCTAGGTGGCAGGTGGACAAGGAAGCCCTTTGGCTTATCGAGAGTTCGACCCTTTTATCTATGTGTATCCCGCCCGTCTGAAGTAAGTGTCGATTTTATTTTTAAACATATTCACGCTACTAGCACACACACAATCAGCAGTCCTTTGTGAAAACGACAACTTTCTTATATCTAATCTACTCTGCTCCTTTGCTAATGTAACTTCATGTCCTCTAGTCCTTCTATCTTTCTTAACTGACCAACAAATATTTCTATCAATATTTTCATAACCATTCAATATTTTAAACACTTCTATCTGATCTCCTCTCAATCTCCTGGTCTTTAGTGTTGTTAAACCGCATTTTTTAGGTGTATTTCTTAACTAAGATCCCTCAGTTTTGGTATCATTTTAGTTGCTCTCCTCTGCACTCTTTCTAACATATCTATGTCCTTCCTGCGATATGGCTTCCACGCTTGAATACAATGTTCTAAATGAGGCCTGACTATTGTTTTGTACAGCGGTATTATTAGCTCTATTTTTCTTATTCGTTGTTTCGCCTAATTAATCCAAGGATTTGATTTCCTTTTGAAGCTGCAATTCTGCACTGCTCTGAAACCTTCATATCAGCACTAATGGTTAATCCTAAATCCTTTTCTTTTACAGTAGTACTTAGTACCCCCCCCCCCCCCCCATTGTATATTCTACCTCTTCGTTCCCATGTCCTGTGTGGGGGCATTTACATTTCCCAAAATTGAACAGCATTTGCCACTTTTCAGACCATTTGATCAACCTGTCAAGATCATCTTGTAAATGCTGTCTATCTCCATCACTTTTAATCCTTCTCAACACTTTTGTATCATCCGCAAATTTCAACACCTTGCTTGTTATTTCATCATCCAAATCGTTGATATATATTAAGAATAATATAGGTCCTAATACTGATCCCTGTGGTACCCCACTCAATACCGATTGCCAGTTTGAAGCCTCCCCATCAACTACTGCACGTTGTCTTCTGTCAATCAGCCATTGTTCTATCCAGTTTATTATACCATTTCTTATGCCATGGGCCTTTAGTTTAAGCAGTAATCTTTGATGTGGTACTTTGTCGAAAGCTTTTTGAAAACCTGAGTAGACGATATCTACTGGTGATCCCTCATCTACCCACGTAGTGATGTCTTCTAAAAAACATAACATGTTTGTTAAGCATGACCTCGCTTTAAAAAAACCATGTTGAGATGGGTTTATCAAGTTTTGTTTAACAAGAAAATCCACCATGTGATCTTTAATTAGTCTTTCTAATAATTTGCAAATCACTGATGCTAAACTCACTGGTCTATAGTTATCTGACTTGTTTCTCGAACCTTTTTTAAATAACGGTATAATGTTTGCCTCTTTTCATTCTAAAGGAACCACTCCCTCTTCTAATGACAATTTGAAAACTGTTGCAAGCGGTACGCTGATTTGTTCTACAATTTCCAATAGTAGTTTGGGCGGAATCCCATCCACTCCAGGTGATTTATTTTCCTTCATAGCCCTTATATTCTTAGCTACCATTTCCGAGGTTACAATTAATTGTCCTAAATAGTCTGAATCTGCCACCTTGAACTTAGCCTCTGGTACTAGTAGTGAACTAATATCTTCTTTGGTAAACACTGAACTAAAGTACTCATTCAGGTCTTCTGCAATTAAGAATACCTCTGATATTATATTTCCAGCACTATCTTCTAGAGGACCGACCTTATCTTGAACGTTCTATTTGCTTCGAACATACGCATGAAAACTCTTGCTGTCATGTTTTATATTACTAGCTAATTGTTGTTCATAGCTTCTCTTTGAATTTCTAATTTAAGCTGTAGGTTGGTTAAGTGCTTCTTTATAACTGTTGTAGTCTTCAACATTTCCAGTACATCTATATGACTTCCACATCATTTGTTTATACTTAATTTTTCTAATGGCTTCTTTCGATAAGTGTTTCTTTTTGGACCGTTTCCCTTGTTTTTTGAAGGGTACAAATTTATCGACTATGCACTTAATTTCACTCTTTAATATATTCCAGCATTCTGTTGCCGTCTTATTTTTCAGTGTCTTATTCCAGTCTATCTTTGCTAAATATTTCCTCATGTCCTCATACCTTCCTTTGTGGAAATTTCTCCTATACTGCTTTTTACTATTCCTTTCTGATTTTACTTTGATGGTAAAATGTATCTGGTTGTGATCGCTACTCCCCAGTGGCTCAGATATCTTGACATTGTCAACTAATTCATTCTGTGAGGACAAAACTATGTCTAACACATTCTCACTCCTGATTGGTTCTAGCACATGTTGAGAAAGGAAAGTATCTTGAACTAAAACTAAAAACTTGTGGTCCTCACTCCCCATACTCTGTAGAGATTTCCATTGTATATGCCCGTGGTTAAAATCCCCCATACTAATACAGTCCCGTTTGCTTACTTCCCTTATAGCATTTTGTATTTTTTCATTCTCTTCTATGCTTATGTTTGGACTTCGATAAACTAACCCAACTGTTAACGTTGAGTTTCCTGTAACTACGTTACACCAAACAGCTTCTTCGCAATCTGCTTCTCTTTCTAATTTTATATCATAAGCCTGGATAGATTCTTTAATATATAAAATAACTCCACCTCCCTTTCTTCCTATTCTATCTTTTCTAAACATGACATATCCTGTCAGTCCCAATTCAACATATGATATATCGGTGGTGGTCCAGGATTCGGTTATACCTATTATATGAGGGTCAATATCTTCTACCATAATGTTTAGTTCTTTTTTTTGGGTACTATACTCCTTGCATAGCTTGTAAAACAATGGCTCAGATATCGTGATGTTGTTAGAACTGTAGTTTAAATACCCATGTTTCGTGCTGAAAACTGCTCAGTGAAACTGCCGGAAGACGTGACGTCACAGGTATGAGCAACACAAAGAACAACCGCTGCAGCAACGAAAAAGGTAATCGTGATTATTTTTGTTACAGAGACATCTTTTGAAACAACGAGAACGGATGCGGACAAGGGACACATGCCAAAGTAACGACGTTTTGATTTCACAGTTTACGTAGACCGCGTACAACAAAGACACAAACGTCATGTTTGATTTTATTATCGTTTTTATTTGTTTTATATATAAACATCCACAACTTCAACAACGTGATATTTTTGACCAGTCACGTCTACTTCGTCGTTGTTGTCGTGGATGTCACGTGTGAACTCGGAGCGTCTGTGGATCGCGGCAGCCTCCATGGAATATTTATGGTTTGATTGTGTTGCCAATTGTCATTCTATGTATTATGTGATGATCTTGAAATGTGTTCAGTGTTCGGTTTTTGCAACGCATCAATTATGGAAGGCTAGTGACCACAGTGTATTTATATATCTGCAAATTGTTTTATCCAGAATTGATAACGCTACCTTGCCTGCCGTAATTGTGCCGCCTGTCAGCGCTGTTAAAACACAAAGCGTTTTCAGTTCAACGGTGGCGGCTCGGTATGAAGTGACGGCGGGCAAGATGGTGACACAACAACAATTGGGCCGGCGTCTTGCGGCATGGCGACAGGAGATACGCGGTCAACTGACAGTGCTTCGCAACCGGTGTGATAACGTTTCAAGTGTGCCGCCTACTTTCTTAATTATCAACAAAGTAACTGTAACATATACTGAAACTTCCAAACGTTCTGATGTACAAGAAGCGTCGTCTTTCTACTAAACGCCCATCTGATACTGACATGGGTTTCGGCAGTTTCTTCAAGCAGTTGTAGGAGAAGAACTTGAAAGGCCCCCGTGAACATATGTGTGGCAAGTCGTGACACGGCGCTAGATGCCAGCTATAATCAAGGTATCATAGTCAAAACGAAAATGCTCACACTGTCGCAGAAACACTGTTTCTATTGGCGTGCAACATTGGTACTGTACCATTTGGTTTTGTGTATCGCGAGGGTGAAGCAAAATCGAAAAAAAAATTGTGGAATAAAAAAACGATGAAATGCACTGCTCTATTAATGCTTTCGTATATGATATGATTAAAAGGAGGTTATATGTTCATAATTTTTCTATTTTTTATATGCTCTCAGAATTAAAATAACTATGTTGAAGGTATCCTGCCGACAAATTGCATTTAATAAGCCCGACACAAGTGTTCCCTATATGAATGTTTAGTATGTTCCTTTACCCGGAATTAGCCAGCGTCGTAACATGTATCAGGAAGTCTGTTGTATTGAACGTGGAAAAATGGGACATTGTTGAACATCAAAGAGTACTGCGGTTAACGCCTCGGCGGTATTGCCAATAAAGCTTGTTTTGAACATGCTTCGAGGTCATACCTTCGAAATTAAGAACAGCTTGCTAAACACAATTTGGCAGGCAGTACACCTTCAACATAGTTATTATAATATTGAAAACATAAAACGTATTATTAATTAATAAATGAAAAATAAGAACATAATACCTCCTTTTAATACAGCACACTCTTGGAGCAAATACAACCTACACGTACACTGTACTTACATTGGCGCCATCTGGTGAGTTGGTTGCCACTCAAATCTGTCTGATATGATAAAAGCCGTCCAGAAAAGGTACGTATAGGTCACTCTAAATCACCATCGTTGTGTCTTTGAAATGCATCGCATGTAGTTAGATCAGACGCCTTGTCAAATGAAGCCAGTGGACAACGAAAGAGGCGAGTGGCCTCGGCGCCTCGAATCATATAGGGCCTACACTTACAATGATCCAACGTTACCGCGTTAATATAACAATTATCATGGTGTTTCCTCTTCACTGTTGGGAAATCATTCGTCCCGATCGCATACGTTATTAATAATAATGTTATGTGAATTATTCTAAAAGAAAAACACACAGCGATAACTTACAACGTTTTATTTTTCAAGTCTACCATATAGCCACACTTGTCATCACATCGATATCAAATATAAAACAACATACGACTGTGTTGTCATACTTATGGCGCTGTTAATTTAAGAGTTGCATCTTACAGCCATATACAACCTTGTCATGTTATGAAAATACAGATTCTTATCAGTACACAACAAGATGAAAGATAGATACAGGTACACGAATTAATGAAACGGCTTCCACAGGGCGAAGAAAATAAATGTGTTTCTACTCGAACGATCACAGCAAGGTTTGGTTGCAAGATTCCTAGTGAACACGTGGAACTATTATATTGAGTTAAGCGTAACACGACAGGAAACGTCACTCCCAGGGAATGTCACTGCAGGCTACGATGCCGATCTGCATTGAACACGTGCTTGGAATTGAAAAGTATCTACTAAAGAAAACTGCTAGGCGAGTCGATGACCTAATGTTAAGCAGCGAACAACAGTGCAGACGGCGCAGTACAATCACAGTTGTTTAGACGAAGCATTGAACAAACAAAACTTAGCATTACTTCAATGATTCCAACTTATTTTCCAGCAAACTGATCAGTAACGTCACCATTTGGTAGGGCTCAACGTTCTAGAAAGACATCGGTTCTGACCGATCGAAATCCAAAATACAAAAACACCAAATATGACAAGATTCAAGCGCCATATTTTTCAAAACAAGAGAAATGCTCATTTTGTGATCCACAATCTGGTGAAGCTCAACTGTAGTACCTCCAAACATGCGCCATTCATAAACATATAAAGGTAGGATTTTCACTGGCTGACTAATTTTATTGACATGCCAAAACACAGTACAGCGGGCTGTATATGTCATAAAATGTGACTAAATAAATACAATAAGTGTATCTGTATTTTGACTGGCAAAATGTCCTACATCGCCATTTTATTCCATTGCTGAATCATGTATTATCGGTTATATAAACAGATGAAAGGTATTGCACGGAACACATTTTGCATAGATCTTGTTGAAATGTTATTTCAAAAGTACTATTAAATATGGTGAATCATAAATATAAGTGTCGTAAAGCTCGGCCGTACAACAAGTCGTGCTCTATCTAAAAAGATAACGCCGTTCAGTTCGTTTTGCCCATTCATTTTCGAATTAACGTTTACACAATTTATAATCTGCGGGAAAATATATGCATGCAATGTATATTTAAATATATAGGTATACTAAAATATATTATTAATGTTGATGCAATTTCAGATCGATCAATAAAGAGAACTGAAGAATTTTGTTAGATGAAACACTAATAGCTCTGAACTAGTTAGCCAATGAAAATCGCTGCACATTCGCGTTAATGTCGGGCTACACAGTTTGCACGGGTAGCCATATACTCTTGGCCATGGCACGAATACTTTCTATATCCTGGTTCTTTAGTGTGCTTCGTGATACGTAAATCGCACGATTTTCATTCATCATTGCAAGTAAGGAATATTGAGGCGGCAGACACTAAAAGTAACAACCCACGCATTCCTGAACATTTATCTTATCACGGTTGTCACGACTTACATTAATTTTATGTGCAGATTTTACATACTATTTTTACTTAATTTGTTTGACTCCTAGTGTTTGTTGAGAAATGACTCAATTCAATTCGTGATGGTATTTTATAATAACACGACTAGAAACACGATAACATTAGTTAATATGTGGAACCATTTTACGTTTCCTGTGTGTAATAACTCGTAAACAACAATTCGCCAGACGTCCATTGTGCATTTATAATCAAGATGCGGATGTGGCGATAAGGTGACTACTAGGGAATGTGCTAAAGTAATGCATATCAATGATTGCATCATCACGAGAATGTGCGTGGTGAGTATCCGTGTAAGTGACATGTATATTGGTATCACATAAGGAGAATGTACACGATAACCGTGGTTTAAATACAAAAATAGTTCACCTGAAGCATCAGAAACACATAAGGCATATGACGAAAACTCCACCACATTATGTAAACACAAAATCTTCGTTTAACACATATTAAAGCACCACGTGAATACAAATATAAAACGTAAACAATTCAATATGTTGCAGTTCTGGCAAACATGCGGCAACAGCAAACATCGACTACACACGTAACCATCAGCTGATAAATCAGTAATGTAATTATTACATTTATTACATCTTTGACACACGCGTTTATTGGAAACAATGTAAATTAGCGCCAAAACGTTGGTATACGTGCGTGTTTTTAATCACACTGCTTACAACAAAACCATATGTCAAGAGAGTCAATGTCTCGGAGAAATCGCTGGGTGAACGTTAACACAAAAACAAACCGACACAAACATAAACACAACTGACGTAAGACCACACTGAGGATTCGTTCGCCATTACCCCCTAAAAGAATCCCCAAGAATTAGCAATATGCAGCTTATATGATTTTCTGAGAGGACTCGTACAGTGTTGATTGAGTAGAACTGCTGTCTTTCCTCAGCGTTGTATCAGAGCTGTCAACTAACACTGCACTCTGCCTGTAGAAGTTAAATATGCTGGGAAATTTTAAAGAATATTCTTGGAGAATTGTTGTCGAAAATGAAGGAAACGTCACGGTGGCCGCCTAAGGGGGAAATCTAATGTGGTCTCACCCCAACTGGACTGACTTAGCTAACGAACGGACTGTTCCACCGCTACAACACCGTACATTTGGCCTTCTCCCTGAAGGGATTGTCGCTCTGCTTGGCGAAGCCGTTCATGAGTGCGTCGTTCTCCTGATGCCGCTCGCAGTACTTCACCATCTCGGCGACGCACTCCGACACCGGAAGTCGCTGTACGGCCGACTCGATGCGCAGCTGCTCGACCAACTTCCGTTGCGCCTGCAGGCCTTCGTGTAGCTTGTTCATGACGCGGACGGGTTGGACGACGACGCAGGCACAGATGGCGACGAAAGACGTGCTAGGCGTTGCGAGAAACCTACAATGGCACCATCGTGAGTTCGTCTTGTTTGGTGACGAGATTGATGTCGAGTTGGCTGGTCTACCATAAATAGTAATATTACATCGACGGGGACCTTGTTCAACTTTCCTTTCATGTACATATACCACCACTTTATAACCCCACGCCATATCTCATTTTGACGGGGACAGAATACACTTTCTAACGACGTATGAAGTGGCCTAATATAGGTAGACAAAGTAGATACGCAACGATTGTAATTGTACAACGTTTGCGGAATGGCACAGTTGTGAACATTCATCATTTAATGATGACCTTGTTTGACCCGAACTACACACCTGTTGCACAACTTAATAGCTCCCCGCGGTGTACCGTATTTATGGGGAGGCAGTAGGCTTTCCAAAGGTATATGACATGGCCGTGAGCACAGGTAAGTATCGAAGATATTTCGCAATTTCGAATATTTATCACTTGACGGCGACTGTTTTCGACGCTCCACACAAACTCCATCAACTGGCAGGTCCATGTCATATCTTATTTTGACGAGGAGAAATTATTCGTTCACATAAGATACGATATGTACATGGAAATTACGTATTTACTTCCTTTTAACTTTAAAACGTTTACGGTATTGCCAAACAAATCATTTTACGGTTTCCAAGTTTGACCTCAGCTGGACACTTATCCTACCAGGTAACAGCCGCAAGTCATACCTCATTCTGACGGGGGAACAATAAGCTGTCCAACAATAGTTGACATCGCTATTTTGTAATTAAATAAAGTAGATATGCAACATGATATGTCTAATGTTAAGTCGTTTGTGGAAGCGCACAATTTCGCATATTCATAATTTGACAGTGACCTTGGATTCACGCTTACTATATTGATTGTGGTTAATTTTTCATTGTTTGAGTTTATGTAATCAAAGCGAATATTCGTTTTCCAACAATTTTGTGTAAAGCAGCAACTAATAATGTAGGCTTACCTGCAAAAACGGTGCAGTAAATGAAATACATTTGCTGTCTGTACAAATCAACAAACTTTTCCTAATAAACTACTGGTATGATGTTTTATTATAGTTACAACTTGTTAGTTTATTAAACCTTTTAATTACATATCCCCAAAATACTGTTTTCCCTTTAATGAACGTACCTCGATGCATGAAGCGTAATATATAGAAATGAATTACAAGTTACACATGATGCAACATTCATACCTAGTATACTAATATTATTATGTTTGTTGCAAGGGATTATTAATTGTGAGATCGTGTTATTTGTTTCTCGTGATCACAACAGGCAATTCATCAGGTGGGATTTGGGGTATCCTGCCAAGGCAACCTTAAACAATTTAGCTATCTAAACACTTTCCTTTCGCCAATTAAACTCATCTTTTTGGGCCTATAAAAGAGTTATTAAAGACTGACCAGTTGCAACCACACTCCAGCACATCAATCCAATATATATAATATTTGAAGATGTTGACGTTGAGTTTACAAATAAACGTTAATCGACTCCCGGTCAACAGGTGAGCGCGGACGTAGAAACGAGTGTGTCGTGAATGGATGGGAGTTCGTTTGAACAACACAATTTGGACAGTTTCGTTTGTCAGAAACAATTGTTGTACGCGCTCTTATACCCTCTTTAACAACAAAAAACATGTCGATCTATAAATGGTCAATTGAATTGTCTTCAAAGCAAAACTGTGTTGCTACATTTTCAGGTTAGACGAACAGTTAAAATCATATATAACATGTTTTATTTGCGTTTAGATATTCTGTCCGGTTGTTTTGAACCGTACATATAATAAACAAAAGAAACAAAACCATCTAAACATTTATTAAACGAAGCGAACTTTGAACAGTTGATATTGTGAACTTAACATTGAAAACATGATGTCAAGTGGGAAAAGTTAAAACTATATTTCTTTACAAACATTCCATATTTAATGGTATTTTGTAATTCATCATCTTCATCATCGGTCGGCCGAGGTCAAAGCATAGATGAGCGGTTTCAGTATGGGTCGACATTAATGTTGTAATTAACGACGAATAATCTTGTCTAAATTTATTAGCTCACCTATATAGTGTGTACGAATTACCTATGAGAAACATTACCTAGTGTTAAGACGTATTTCCAGTGCGAAAGATCAGCAAGTCATCAGCGAGTTTATTTGTGAACAAGTAAGTATAGTAGTACTGGGGTGCGAAGTAGTATAGCATTAGTGTTTCGCACCCCAGTACTATTATACTACTTCATCGACATGACGGAACAAGTCCGTAGTGCTGACACAACAGTAGAAGGTGGAACAACAGCAGGAATGCACAAAATCAGCAGAGTTGAGCGACAACAGGAAGCAGACAACGTCTAAAAGCACAGACACCGAACAAAAAGTTTATGCGACCGGCGAGACAACCGTAACATTGTAGCGTGACCGTCAACTTCGGTGATCAGTTGTCATGTTAGTACGCACATCGGTCAAGATATAATCATAAGGGCATCAATCGGCTTTAATGGTAAATCAGGGATATAGACGCTGGCTGGAACACATTTCGATAGAACATGTGTAAGCACCTGCATTATGGGGATAACACCGAGAACATACATATGCAATGGTAGCAACTGACTATGTGCGTGATTCGATACATTATCGTTTACCTCCCACCGAAATGAACTGGCGTAACACAACCGCCCCCCTCTTACTGATCACTGCCCATATGTATTCTAAACATCGGTTTGTCCATGTCCTTTTGCATGGACATGGACAAACAAAGGTTATCCGTTATACTGAATATTGGTTATGGTTGTGCTGCTTACTGCCGTGCACTATAGAAATACCATTATATCCACCCCATACTGTATTAACTACGCTAACAATAAATATGAAACAACCATAGAAGAACGAACATACATCAAGCAACAACATATATTTGCGCAGCGCAGCCACGGATTTTAACCATTCATATCAGTATTAGATTTACAGTGTCCGCTGTCTGCAAAGATCGTACTCAACTACACGTAACTAAAACTGACACACGTACGCTGCTACATATGTCACTCTTCGACGACAAAGCTCTATCGAAAACTACACCGGCCAATATGGCGCGTCAGGCTGCACTGTCATGTGACGGTAACGTGAACGCCGCGCACGCGCTAGAGTATGGCGCAACCACTTTTCTCCAAGTACGGGTTGTCCTTGCGGTTAGGGAAGCCGAGAACGAGTCGGTCCTTGCTGCCGTGTTCCTCCATGTAGGCGACCATGTCCCGCACGCACTCCGACACCGGCTTTCGCTGCATGTTGCACTCGATTCGCAGCTGCTCAACGGCTTTCTTCTGCTGTGCGACGCTCGACATGGTTCGGTGCTAGTGGTTGAGGGGTGCGACACCGTGTCTGTAACAGCCTTCAACCGAGAAGACAGAACAGACTGCTTATACGGCGTGCGGCTCCAAGTGGGGTTTACATACTAAGATTTACGAATTGTTAGCCGTCTTATCAAAACTGTACACTTGCCACATTGCGCAATATTATGCAATCGGTGTTGCTGAACATCGGGTAGGGAGAACAGGTATGCTTATAAATTTACACTGTCGTTTTGACATCGGTTTTTGGCCGTTTAAGTAATTTGGAAGTGTGATATTACTAAAAGGTAACAAGTCTGATCGTTTATCGTACACACGTATTAATGAACGAAACTTTACATCCTAACACATTAACAACCACAATCGTGTTAACGGTCCACCATTTAAAAATCTAACTTGACAGTTAGCTGTTTAAGAATATCATTCTTACCATTCAGCATGCAACAAAAATAGAAAATTCGGGTCGATGCAATCTAGGAAACACGGTTAATCCTAACAAAAAACGATGAGACTATTTGAAACAACTGAAGTTCATTAAAGCAAATGTTTGGGCAGCGATTAAGTGAAATGTATAATATTTATACTACATAACATATAATCTGACTATGCACCTTTAAAGGACACAACGCTATCCACACTAAGCCGATGTATAATTTAACGATGCAGGCATTGTTTCTGACCTAATGAAAATAGAAATGGCCGGACCAAACCATGATTATGAGGTTAACGACGGTGTTCAGAACATTGCAATATTTAAAATGGTCGATTTTAAATTCCTGTATATACTGGTAATAAACACGTGTAAAAATAATGATCATTATGCCGTCCGGCTATCCCATTATGTGATCACCGTTTAAATCACGTCCATCGACAATGTTAGCCAGGAAGCATGGGATTCTCTCTATTTTCATTCTAGTGAAGATTGACATTTCTACAGCCTATTTATGCATTCCGCTATTTTCCTTACGTACCATTGATTGTAATGGTAGTGAACACTCCATAATGAATCCAACCCTGGATTAAATAGGCTTCCCAATAACTTTACATAATGCACACCAAGCCGAATCATTTGCCACACATTTTGGCCACGTAACATTCGAGCAGATGACTTACTAAAACACGTAACTTCTGAGTACAGTAGTATACACATTCAAAACAGCGCACTACAGTTACACAAGCAGTTGGCAGACTTCCTCCAAAAACGTCAGAAATTAATATTGTATAAATCTAACGAAGCGAATACATAGTAACATACACATTTATATTTGCAGAATAATGCATTTCATGTTGTGTATGCCATAACTTTCTTGCTTACCCAATATTATTCGTTTTAAATGGTTATCACATTTTAATAATTACCTTTAATCGTTTTGTACATAGCATTCATACACGCCGTGTGGTCACGTGTCCAAACTGACTGACTACAGTATTGCACCCATTTCATTACTGGCATAATAATATATAAATTATATAATGACCTTAAATGTGTTGATAAACCACTAGTATGTCTTAAACTGTTTCATTATTATGTTTAATTGATGTTAACTAAATACTCTAATAATATAAAACAATCCTTAATAATTTAAAATCATAATTTCACACTTGTCCTGGATAACGTTCAAAGTCTTGTCACATTGAAAATGACATTTAAATGCACTCACAGTGATACGGACACTGTCTTTGATAGTTAGCTACACGACTTGTATAATTATTGTTTCAAGTAAATGTTTCGTTAGCAGAGTCGAGCTGATAATGTGTCGGCATTGTCAAGTAGAGCTAAATTAGATTAAGGTGGCGTTTGGATAGTTTTTGTCTGAAGAGAAACAGCTCTAACTAGGCAACATAATAACAACGTCGGGTTGTTGTCGTACACAAATCGCACTCCGAGGAATTGCCACTGCACGATTCACCTCCGAAGATCTTAACATTTATAATTATACTGAAGTTACACCTTAATCACACGAGGCCGAAGTTAGCGATTTGAAGGGGTATCTAAAATAATAAGATCAAAAAATCAAGACAGCGAATTGGCAAGTATGGTGATTTATGCTAGCATTTTTCGAATTATCTCTTATTTATTTCAGTGTATATGTGCGCGCGTGAAAACATTGTTAATTTCGATTTACTTTGAGATCAAAACATCGGAGAATTCAGTTATTTTACTATACGAAACTCCAACAAATGCCGTATGTGATTATACGTTAGTGGTGTAGACTCTCTAGAATTATAGCATCGCGTTTATAACTGCATACCGATTGCCATGGTCCTTAAACTGTTAGACGAACCTACTCTCTACGTTGAGTGCTATAAGTTTACCGGTAACATCTGGCTAGTGCAACAAATAATACTAGTGCCACACAAAATGTACACAACGTAAGGAAATGAACAAGGAACACAATGTGCGGAACAAACATGCGACTACAACAAGAACCCGTCTCCCTACAATTTTTATGAGCTCATAAAATGCGATTCCCATCACGCAGGCTAGTTCCATCGTAAAGTGGCACTGTGAAATGTAATTCTCTCCAGCCGTAGCACGGACAAATATTGCGGATATTACGTCCCATGGTTGCAATACAATCTTCCTTTACGGTTATTCTCCCGAGGAAGTGATAAGCTTTAATATGCTTGTGATAAAATCATTTGATGAGCTCACTATTTGAATGAAACGAACAGGGAATGGATTTGCGGCTACACAACTGCGCATGCGAGAGGACACGTTTGATGAACAAATCACTCAGGAAACACTAAAAGCAAGATGATGATTTTCGTGCTGATCTTGCCCATCGGAACATGTATATTTTAAATAGTTTGACGAAAGACCTTAAAACACTTTGTATGTACGATCAGTTGGTATTTAGAATTACTATGTTTTATGTAATTAGTGATATCATTGTTTATGGTAACAAACTAAACCGTTGCGGAACGATGCATGCGTCATCGCCTGCCCATGATCAACGTTTCATCGCTATACATAATGTGTTAATTTTAAAAGTAACGACTTCACCATAAAACTCCACTGCTTCTACTGTAACATTTTGCTTTTATGAGTAGTTATTATAAGGGCTGGTTTCATTAGTTCGTAAAGTCCAAAAAGTGTATAATGTTTCGTTTTGGTTCAATCCACCACCAACAAGTACTTTATGGGTATCGATGCAAAATGGCTTCCAGATCCATTAATTGCCGGGTTGAGCCGCTGATCAATGATTTCAACGACCGTGACATGGTTGCGTCACTGTCCGGTTTTAATATCCACGATAGTAACGATGTGCATAAGTGGTGCCACGGAGGCGATTTATTTCCCCGTTGATAATCAAACCACCACCCACCATACGTAATGCTACACGTTTTGTGGACTTCACGAACTTATGCAGCCCTCGTTCCGTTTAGAAGATCTCGTGTCCCAGTATATTATCTTTATCGCTTTTTCACAAATTACGAGTATTTATTTACTCGCGAGTTTTGTTTCCATTCTTCCCCGAGTGAGTAAGCCGTCGTTATACAAAACAGCAACGTCGACACTAGCTAGCTATTGAACGAAACGGACAATCCGCGGAGATAACTGACAACGATACCCTCGAATTGGTTACACTATGACGCATTAATAAGGGGGTTTACGATCGGCCACATTGATTTCCAGGACATTACGGCGAATCATCCCACAATTGGAACTAATCCTACGCATAGTGTCGGTAGTGTCGCCTGAAAATAATATTTCACTTGCAGGCTACATACTTAGAAATAAAGAGAACACAAATGATTATGAAACGGTGAGCTGTCTAGAATAATTAGAAAAAAAACATACTAGAAATAAACCGTGCAGTTATTTGTGCAGACAGTGCCATATCCAGAACGTTTCATTAAATCGACAAACCTGATATTTTCTAGTAAGCAAATTTCGGTGATAGTTATGTAGTCATTACGTTTTAGAAGAAGCGCACGCAGAACAGATATTTTCTAAAGGAACCGTCACGGGGAATTTGACTGTTGACTACATAAGCTTTAGTGCAATAATAGTAAACGCAATGTCTCGCCCGCCAAACGTGTAGATAAACGATAATAGAAATATCACGGTGCTAATAAATAGTGAGATATTTGATGGGTGAGAACTTTTACAAGATCGAGTCGGCGGATGGAGATATTTCTTATAGGGCTGTCCGATAAAGGTTCGAGACGAGTGATGGAGAACCTTATAAGGAACATACCTCATAAAGCATACATTTATATCATAAACCTCCTGGAAGCGATACAGGTTGGAAAATCTCTGTCAAAATGTCTGGCTGCGGCACCGGTAGAGAAATCTGGAAATAAATTTATATTTAGCCTGCCCTATCCAGACAATGCAACCTGGCACTGATGACTAAACATATTAATATCAGTAGGCCGTACTTAAGCCAAACGAACGGTCATCCTTTGTTTCTATATTATATGTGTTGCAAAGTACACACATTCGTTCGGTTCACTTCGCAACACCTGCACGGGTAGCCGAGGCATTAAACTGACACAACACATTTGAACGGCGTTTGTAGATACTGGGCCCATTCGACTGGGGCAAATCAGCACAAAAACTGCGCAGCTTGCATTCTCATAAAAATATTTTGCTAAAATGATGCCCAATGTTTGTTCAATGGTGTTAGTGCAGTCCTGGATCGACTGGGCCCAGCAGTTATACGCGCTATAAGTCTACTTAAGACGCCACCTGTTCGTTTCTATGCAGACATCGAAGACTTACCGTTGACTTTGGATAGTCTGCCTTAGAAGACCAAGCAACGCTTAACTGCAGTCTGAAACACGAATGTCTACTAAACTGCCTTGCAAGAAACATTCACGTAATTTACTGGCGTTACGATGTGTCGACTCTTCCAAAGTAGACCGACAAAAGAATTACCAATCATTTCGTTATCATCCTACCTTATTATGATTCAAAATAAAATATATTCCAACAGAGATATTGGCAGTTGAAGTTAGTACCAAGTCTATACAATTAATCAAACTATCCTGGCGCGGAGAAACTGCATTATAAATATATCATTGTCCTGATCGTGAAAGTCAAAACATGCAGTGTGTGAAAGTAATACCTGCAGTTAGTTTAATAGACAGTACATACTTTTGATTAAATGGTTGAAAGAACTTACTTTGGTCGTCGCATCTTTTAATTTGCTAAAGTCAATTGCTGGACCGATAATTATCCAAATCACTGAACTTGTCGTCTACATGGGTTTTTGTGAGTACAAGAAAAGTTGACATCAACACAAAATCGTATTGTGAAGATTCCAGTTTTGAAAATCACTTGTATTAATGTTTGGTAATATATCTGGTGATTTCACAGAAACTTTATAAAACGTCGCACAAACGAGCTAGCTTGTTGTTTTGAACATTAGGTAGGGTTAATTGTCACAAAAAGAAATTGAAACGAGATGAGCGAAGAAAAGAATTGAGGAGGCACCCCTAACCGAGGCACAATAACCAACAACAAATGTAATACATATACCGTATATTTTCAAACAGAAGCACGCTATATAATAGCAATGCACCTCTCCCTTTTTGGAGTGAAACCACTTGCACAATCACTCCCATCAGGACTATGTGCACAGTTCAAAAAGTATTTAAACATTACCGTGTATAAAATAACACGTGTCCTATACTGTACTTGCCTACATTTCAGCTTAATGTTGACTATTTCTTACGCTAGCGTGCTGAGCATCCATTGGAAACTATACGGTATTAGTGATTCAAAAATTAATGTGGACCAACAAAGGCAGTGTAATTGTTTTATTCGTTGTTAATAACTTAAACTATAATTTATTACACGATACATTGTTCACGTGCTATGACAACGCGGACTGTGGTCTGAGACGGCCCAATAACTAACAATTCGCCAACGTAGGACACATCTAAAGTGGACATAATGCACTTGTACTGCTAAAACGTAATTACTGGACAAGAAAATATTGGATGGATACCTGCTGATGATAGTTAAGCACAACAAAGATGCAACTGATATACAACATGGCGACCGTGGTAACGAAACGTGTTGTCGTTTCTGACCGACGGCTAAGCGTTTATCCAAACAGGGAGTATGTATGGCACATAAGACGAGGCAGAATCACCTAACACTGGCAGTAATTTGCAGGTCACACTTTCCTTAACACACACACTTAATCACAACATTGACGTATAGGCCCCCTACAAACCGAAACCGAGTCTTTTGCGAGAATAACTGTGTCAACCATACAGCGTTATGAATTATCCTATCGGATAACTAAATATGAGCGTATGAACGTTCGTAGATCTTAGCTGTTTGGCAGTGATATCGGCCTGTCACAATACGTTTCTATCTAGGTGTGTACCTTGTGGCAAAATGTTATTAATTTTACACATGACAACAACAATGGTGTATATGTATGTATATATATATATATGGAACAATAATTCTACCGCCAAGGATGAGTACATTTTCCGCATTTAGACTATACTTTTACATTCAGTTTATCGTACCTTTTCCCATTCTAGTAAGACTAACCCCACGACATTTGTGTAACACTTATACATGTCAAAGAACGGTATAAAAAGTACCGTTCGTTTGAACAACAATAATGGCTTGAACGGAACATATTACAAATTGTAATTTAAATGCAGCATATGCGAAGTACAGTAATGCAGTGATCACAATAAAGTAACCCTAAATCGCAACCGCACCGTAGCTTCACACAGACACGAAAATGCAACTTGGAAAACCGACAGCTTTCACAAGGTAGCGAACCTGGACGTACCATCGTATCTATTGATAACAAATCTCCATTGAACAGTTATCGATGTCAAGACCTTAATCTTAATATCGACAATCGTTCACCAAGCTGACATAATTTGTGAATATTAAAAAAGTTACTATAAAATCGACAATTGTATATAACGTGATTCTAAAACCTGACATACAAAGAACAATCGCCATGGACTAGACAGAGACGTAACCAGACATGCCACAGGTTACGGATTCCCGTTTTTATACGGATTTGCATCAAATGGAAAAAACCGCTACAAATTACTTATTTGCTTGTGTCGAAGAGCAATATTTTGATGTTACAGATTTCCAATAAACGTGTTTGATGTAGGGGTCTAGGCCTACAAAATGTGTTCGATGCAGGGGATCTAGCCCTACAATGTTTTTTGTAACATAACATATGGTAATAATCGATCGGAATTTGGACGCAATATAGGTCGGTTAACGAATAAACAAATGTATACGGACTTAAACAGAATTTCAAACAGAAAATATGGATTTAAAAAAATTAGTGGCATGACTACGTGTGATGGTGGTTTCGTGCGGCGAACTGTTGGCGGGTTGCGAGATTCGCTGAGCCCGTGGTGCTGGCGCCTATAATATAGCGCAGCCGCCCTTCTCCATGAACGGATTTTCCTTCTTATCAATGCCGCACAAGAACGGGTCGTTCTCCTTCGCCTGCTCCGTGTAGGCGACGATCGCCTTGATCGTCTGCGACTGCGGCATGCGCGTCATGCTGCACTCGATGCGCAGCTGCTCGACGAGCTTCCGCTGCTGGGCGACGGCACCGGACATGGCGAACGGGAACGGGCGGGGCGGCGACACAACACCGACACGACGACTACAACTACGACACCTGCACAACAGAAGCAACAAGAGAGCGGCGTCAGATCCCGCACACCGTCGAGACACCTCGCTCGCTCGCTCGCTCGCTCGGTCCGTCACTCACCCGCCTACCACCAGATGGTGCTGCGACCAGCCGCCATACTTTAGTTAGAGTGAACGCATGGGACTGTCGGGGTTTTGATGGTATGTGGAATTAGTTAATCATAAAATGTGATAAGCAGTTAAGTTTATATACCTTTAAGCCCTTTTTGCGACTGTCAAATATTTTCATTCTATTACTTCAAGCACCAATTATCAAGTTATTATTAAATATAGATACATCGATATATCTTAATCACACAAACACAACGATGGATTATGTTGCGAAAGATTGCTAACCGGAAATGATCATTTTGCTGAAACCTTACCCACAAATCTGCCTTTTTACTTACACATTGAGTTGATTTGGTTTCAACGTTATATCATATAAGGCTGTTCTACACTTCCTGTCCAATTCTTCTGAACCATTTATTGCTATCGTCCATTCATTAATCAGTTTCATCTGGTGAACATTCGAGTTCATTGTTCCACGTAAAATATCTCATTATGAATACATTCTTCCATGTTCTCTTCTATTCGTCGCTATTTTCTCCAATAATAGTTGGCTTCTTCTGGCTGTGACAGTGCTATTGTTCAGTATTATTTACTCTCAATCGCCTTTCATTTACAATTGTCAATATAATAGTTCATCTCTCGCTGCATCTAATGATGTGTCCACTTCCGCCTACCCCAAATGAAACTCGCAAAACGCATTTGACATATCGACAAGACTTTTTTTTTAATACTTTTATGTTGCTTGGTGATGGTGTTAGCCCCATGTGTTCACTATAACGCACGCACAAATCAAACCATATCCAATACAATCCTTGTAAACATCGAGTGGCGCAGAATATTTCTTAAACACGTTATTAACATTATGTTACCAGGCTTGCAGGCTTACAGTTTAGCTTAACATGTGGCGGCACGACGGCGAGGTCAGGATTTCGAGAAGCTGAGGACCCAAAAGAAAGTACCACTAACATCGACACGACTTGCATACAATCGACCCTGCTGCTATAGACTCCAACAAGGGTTAGTTACCGTGCGTCGAGGCAATAACTACTCTCCGCGTAGAAAGTGTTTGACCAATATGTCTGGTCATTTAGCAATCGGTCTGGCAGCAAAAGTCGACTGTTCTGATTAGGTACAGTGGGTAGGGTATACACGAAGCACAAAATAACAAATGTATACAGGATCATAATACAAGTATCGACGCTACTAATCAGTAATCATAAACGTCGGAACCGGGGGTTGGGAGCCCAGGCCTCCATAATTTTGGTGGGGGAGGGCTGGACATAGGCTTAGCCCCCAATATTTCAACAAGTTGGGTGCAGGTGGAGGTTTCTGGTGGGCCTCAATGAGAGTGCAGTTGGAGGGTTTTGGTGAGCCTCAGCCATCCCCCTAATATTCACCACATTCCGACGCCTACGTTAATGCAACGAACATCTAGCGGTGTCTTGGTTAGACGAGGCTCGGCCAAATACCATATCGGGACAGTGTGGCTATTAACTTAATTAAGGAAAACTGCGTATTAGTTTGCACACGGCCAGACATTGTCGACGGATTTGGAATACAATATGTACATTGTAGATTCAACAAAACCAACACGGTTACCCTGCTTACACGGACGATGCACAAATACAACTTAAACATATTTTTTAATCACTGCCACACTAAATCTACAACACGAGATAATGCAGATAAACACAGAAAAATCATACACAAAGTTCAAACAAAAGAAACATGCTTATGGTGGAATCGACAATCATGCAGGTAGGGTGGAAACATGTTTTCTCGTCATGCTCCATGCACAAGACTGCAACTACAATTGGTTTCTAGAAACGGGCACAAAGACATCCAGCAAACTACCCATGCTAGTTCTTGCGAAATTATAGCGGCAACACAAAGCACCCTGATATCCGGTGAAGTCCAAGTAACCGCTGACGTGTTGAAAGACGATTACTGTTTTCACAGGAAACTATAACGGCCCTACATCTTAGCCATTGCCAATTAGCGTTTACAACCAACACCCAACAAATAAAACACGTTTAACGAGAGCAAGATGATCGAGGAAACCAGCGGTTGGCCTTCACGCGGACATCAGCGCAACACAGACGTACATGCAAATGCATAACAGGCATGCGTATAGATTAGAAACTTGCATAGACAAAGCGGTGCCACGCCGACAATCTTGCGTGTTCGTCGAGCGGGCTCCCTCCCCACGGCGTGCGGTTACAAAGCGGCAGCGTTATCCAGACAGCGACTGTTCCTGTTGCAAGCACACTGCACGAGAAGCACGCGCGACAAAGGCTAACGGGTGGTGGTGGCGCCTCGCGGAACGCACACGCCAGGCATTGTGAAAACCTAGCCGCCTCACTGAGGCGTGTCGTGCGAAAAACAACGGTCATTCATTCACTCATTCACTGCCACAAAGGCGACATGCTCTTACCTTTAGACGCAGCGGGATCGGAGGAGCGGGTCGCGCAGGTCGTCGTCGATACCTGGGCGGCTTCTGTCAGCAGACGGACAACAAGTGTAAACTCATGGGTAGCCGATGAGCTCTGTGCAAGCTATTGTTACACATTTATTATAAGTTTATTACAACTGCAGTTTCCAGGGGTGCTATGCATGAACTGAGACAACTGATAGTCTAGTCTAAGACAATGTCATTATCCAAGACAATAAAGGTCGGGACTTCTGCCGTCACGAAATTGCTATCCATGGATCGGACGCTACACCGAGACAATGAAGTCAAGACACTTTAACGCGACTGTCCCGACATTTGGTGTAGGGCTAATTTTAGACGAGGTGATCCCGGGAAACCATACATTTTTGTGAAGAGCGTAAGCGCCTCCCGTTACTTCCTTCCGGATAAATTTCGTCTGCTTCTAGTTTTTGTAAATATGGAACTTGGAAATGTCATTTTAATTCATCCTGTTTTACGTTGATCCTCATCTTTTTCCAATGTAGTCGTGGATATGACAAGGAAGGGAGTCAAACGCTGACTCGCGTAATCCTTCCCTATTTGTAAGGTATCTGTTCACGTGTCATTTGAATTGTTTTTCTCTGCAATGCCGGTTGACATAACACATCAAATCTTATTTTGCAACAACAACAACATAATCGAATACACAAAACAATCGTGTATGTTGTAGTAACACTGGTCTGGTCATCAGCATCCATTCACGAACAAGAAAGTATGCTTATGATTAACGACATACATGTACTCCAGGAAAGTCGTAATATTCAACACACTAGTGTGAAGTATTCATACCATCTACAAAACTAAGGAATTCAAGAATATGACGCAACTAGTTCTAACTATAATGTTTGCTTGATCAGCTTCTTCAGTTCATAATAAAATTATTGTAATGTACCAGTTTGTAATTTATTGCTAATCCACAGATTTACAGGGCGTAATTATATTTGGGCGATAATGTATCTACATATTGTATTGACATCAATTAGTCTAATTTAATGGAAATTACTTTATTGCTCAACGAAAGGTTGCGGGAATAAAGTGGGATTAATAAGGTATAGATTAAATTTCAATTATGAAATAAAGATATTAGTTAAAACATCAGGAGGGACTAACAGTAACAATACCAGTATGTGGAGGTGTCTCATTGCATATGGTCATTATAGGAAATTATGGACGTCCTAAACCATTTAATGAACATTTTAATTAGTTTATCAATTGAATTTACATTATCAAGGTAAAATCATCAAAATATTTTATTCTTACAGGGAGCATTTATTTTTAAATACTTTTAAAATAAATGAGTAAGAATATTGTAGCAATTTCTTTGACATCTCCATAATATATTGTTTCAAAGCAGATAATGTTAACCGAGTATAAACAAATAAATTTATATTACATGTAAGCATAAACACAACATGCCAATCAACAAGATGTTATAGCATTATATTTATACTCTATGTCACTTGTAGACAGGATGGGGTGTGTCCATAACTTGTTTTGTAATTTCACAAAACACCACGTTTATTTTATCAATACTGCTATGGAAAAAAACACATGCTACAACATTTATTTAAATTAATATACAAAATAAAGAGGCTACATCATCTTAAAAGCATAGTATAATTATATATATATATATATTATATTTATAAGAAGCTTGATAGAACTCCAAATCTGTATTATGTTTATGCATACACACACCTGTACTAGCACACTTCTTCATTTGTGTTTAATTATCTACCAATCACACATTTATCTAACTGGTTACATCAACATTGTTCCAGATGCTGGCCACAGTTTTGTATCTGAAGATGTCCCGGGTAACAACCCTCAAGCAGCTGTGGGGTACAGTGGTAGTGGTCCATGACACCCAGTGGCCCAGCTTCCTCCTACAGTGGTTCATCAGCAACTGCCAGTAGATTGGCTTCATTAAGCAGACAAGAGGAAAGAATTGCTGATTTCTGATTGCAGATCTGGAGTGTCAAGTTCTGAAAGAGAATTTTTCTTTCTTCAGGAATAAGGCAATTGATAGGCACTATTTATATACTTGACTACAAGTGTATCACATAAGATATTGTACTACAATGTTGAAGTGTCAGAATGTATGTCAGAATAAATTATTTGAATATTAGCTATGCTGTTGTTACAATTTGATTTTGTTATATAAACACAAGTAATAAGATGTATCTAAACACATTAACTGAACATCAATTACTTGTCTATGCTGTTGAAAATAGCATTTTTTTGTGAGTATATACCTTCAACATCAGTGAAGAAGGATGATTTTCTTAGACTCGGGTCATATTGGTCATGACATTGGATTGATGAATAGCAGATCTGCATCACTTTTGTATAAAGTATAAATATTCTAAATCACTAGCCATTATATTACATCGATGAAAAGCAAAAAAATAGTTTTGAGTGACTTATGATTGTTCAATGATTGAAACACGCCACCACGTCCATAAATTTGGTATTTACGGAAAGGTCTATTCCTGTAACTATTACAACTCAAGTAGAACTACATAGACAAAAGGTGAAACGTATGCTTTCAACACTATCACTGATTTGCCCATGTGGTGACTTAGTGATAGATGTTCTAGAAAAATATGTATCCGAAAATCCAATTTGCATAAGGCCTAATATTTTGTCGAACGTGTTAACTTATCTTAGTCACACTTTAAATGTTTCATACTTCCAGTGACTATATCTGACTAACAATGTATTCAATGTAAGATCCAGTGATATCACAAAGATAAAGTTTACGACGCCACGGCCTGGGTAGGAAAACGATAGATTGGACACACGTTACTGTCACATTCACTATGCACGGTAAAGTTCGATAACTGCTCTGACTTACCTGAACATTTATGACGTTGATTGTTTTCGATTAATGAATTAATTTTCTTGCTGTTATGGCACTAGAACTAGAATGCAGGAATTGGTCTCGTCAACATATCTGATCATAAAAACACAATGGCAGCTATTAATTACGAAACAGTCAGAGACAACTGCGTTAGGCCAGCGTTATCGCGGGTCTAAAAATCGTGTTGCTTCGTCCCGCGAAAAGTCTGAGACTTCTAGTTGTATACGTTCATGCATAGCGATTATCCCAACAAAGTCCCGACATTCGTAAATAGTCCGAGACAACGCTCATTGTCTCAGTTCATGCATAGCACCCCAGCGTACTACACAGCAGACGATAAGTCGATGACCAAGTGCCACCAATCATATCCTGCCATATTAGGATGATATAAATATCAACAACATACTAGCCATCCGACGGGTTGCAGGCGAAACAAGTCAATACATTCACTGGCGTTATTGCATATTATTGTATGCCGTGAAGCTTTCAATACTAGCCGGCTGTGTGAAATTAGATTCTGTGTCAGTGCGGAGAAAACTCGCCCGTTCGGCATCAGGTATTGCATTACTTCCGACAGATCAATGCAGCAGCATTCAATATCACACGACACATGTGCAGCAGTTGTATTCAATTTTCATCAGGTTCACCATAAAAAAAATGCTGTCATTACAACCTAATGAAATGGCACATTGCTGGGAGTAATACTTCCAAATATCATGTGTTGCGACAAGACAATATAGTATAATGTGGGTTCAAATATGGCCAACTTGTGTAAGAAGCGGATGTTCAACATCAGTACATTTATAAATGTTCAAATACCGAGGACAAACAATGGATATAATTTGTATTTTGAACGGGTAATATGGTACTCAACATCTGGTACTACACTGGCTCGGTTTTTGTTTCACGACATGCGTTGCTGCATTAAAGTCCTGTGTGTATGTGCAGTCACCAACCGTGTAAGTCACAGAGATCTACACAGTATCATTATAAATGTACATATTTATTGTATGAATATAAAACAGAACTGCAGAGATAGCAGCAAAGCATCAACAATAGCAATGATAATGGGATGGTTCGGCGCGGTTGGCATTCATTTATCTGATATCATTAGAAAAGGGCGCAACAAAACTATGGGGTAAAGGAAAGAGGTTAGACTAGTCCTGGGTCCGCCTCTGGACAAAGTGTCGTTCTATCACAGACATAGTTCCCAACAATGCCGGGATCACTGGAAACGTACATAACGACCAAACATACACATGCAGTGGCTTGATGCCGGCCAACGAAAATCACACGTATCTGCTCTAGCATGCACAACATAAATACTGTGTCGAATAATTTCTACGCAAGCAAAAGGCTACACTGTAAAGCTTGCGAATGCACATGCAATAAGGGTTTCAAACAATTACCTTCGCCTCCATGAACAACGAATACACACATACAATTAGACATCCGGGTGTTGTTATGGATGAGTGCTTAGTTATATGTTAACATGATGCATATCTTATACTCACTCTCATGTTCACGCAGCGGGCTACACACTCATGTTTACTTTTATCAAAAATACATAACTTTTAGCAATGCTGTCCCCTGCCTTCACCCTATCCAGTAACGTCCCGAACAACACTTTCAGATCTGTAGATTATATATCAGTTCGTCGGCCTGGAGTGGGAAGCGTCTGGCAGCCTAGAACAGTCAGAGGATTGTACACGACTTCTTCTCCTTGAACGGATTCTCCTTCACGGGGCAAAAGAGCGGATCTGCCTGCATGTTCTCGTGGCAGTAGTTGATCAGGCCCTGCACCGACTTGGACACCTGCATGCGCTCCATGCCGCAGTGGATACGCAACTGCTCCACCTCGGTGAGCATCTTCGAGCGCTGCCCCTCGAAGCTCTGTGGTGGCATGGTGGACGACAACGCCAAGCGACCGATCAGACGAGGGTTAGGGTTCCGTCGCAAACACCCGACGGACGGACAGTTGATGCAAGCAGGACAGCGTGATCCTATCGAGACAAAGGAAACACGGTTAAGCCGACCCCCTCACTGACAAGTTGGTTGCCTTTGTCTGTCCAGTACCATGCCTGCATTGTCCTGCCACGCCACCCAGGAGTCTTCTCTAGTCACCACATAGCAAGAGGAACTACCAGCGGAAGAGACGGTGTATCGCAGAAGGTTAAGGCCAAAGAGCTGTGACCCAGCTTCTGACAAAGCTCAAGTTGTGAGTGAGTACAAACACGTCTATGCAGCCTTAATGTTTCGTTATACACTGCACACAGAAGGGTTACAGTGCAAGATTCACGCCTAAAGACATATTGGCATCGTCACACACCATACGGCGTGGGGATCTGCTTTGACTTTGTGCCCGAGTCTCGTGTACCAAAGAAGGCTACACAGGCCAAAAAATCTGTGTTCAGACATACTGAACATCAATGATAGAAAGCCACAGAATTGCAAGTGCAACCACACAGAAACAAGATGGTGCAAAGATATCATTGGAAAGCCAGAATGGTCAAATTCAGTCAGTTGCTGAGATACATGTCCAGAAAACCCTATATCATGCCACAAATTCACCAGGATGTCTGACAACAACGCTACTGTTCCAAGTCACTGTCATTTCCAAACATGAAGATACCACATGTACCATACTGACTGGCCAGTGGAGATATTTATTGTAAGTGACACTGGATTAACAGAATTACTTTTTTTTATACATATTTCGCATTTTGACTTTTTTGTGGCTGCAGAACATTCCTTCTGTACAGTGCTTACCACTGGTGGACACTCTCAACCACTTGCTTGAGGAAAAATATTTTGTCACATGTAAAATTTTCACAGCCTATTGTTGGAAATTTATTTGAAATTCATTGTTATTCTTGTGTATTTAAGTTCTCCACAACCATATAAACAATAAGCCGCATTCCTACTTCAAACGTACAGGTGCATTAACTCTCATGACAATGTTGTTAATGGAAATAACATTTTCCACATGCAGTCTTCAGTCCTACAACCTTGCAAAGTCAGAGCAAAGTGTACCACTGAGGAATCCACAGAAGATGGGAAGATACACACAGTGCAACTTTACAAAGTTCTACAAACTAGGTGACTGTGAGAACTAGCAGGCAAGACACTGGACAACAAATAAACCAAATAAGAAATTAATGTTAACATTCCATACTCTCCAAGACCAGAAGGTGGCTTTGGACAGTAACACATTCAACAGCAAAACAACCAAAAGTGGGTACATATACATAACAAAAACAACTGTGCATAAGAATCCATATAAACAAAGATGCAGTAATTGTAATTTATAACTACTGATTACATTTACACTGATTTCAGTCATTCAAATGTAGTATGTTACACATGACAAATATATAAAATCACCGAAAAGTGACTGGATATTTTCATGCTTTAACAGGGCACACTTTTAACATGTTTTAGCTTGTCATTAAGCAATAACACAAAAATGCTGGCTGTATGTTAACTGCTATTGATTTGATAGGTTATTTAAATATATAAAAGACCTATCAAATCAATAACAATGAAGTATTGTTATTAAAGTCGACAACATGCAACAATGTATTATAAGGTTATGTACAATCTTTAAATGAGTATATTTAAAAAAATTCTAGTTTTTGTAATTGCTAATACTTGTGAGAAAACATAAAATAACAAAGAAAACGTGTTACTAATAAAACATCTGAACGAATGCACAAATGTGAAGCTTCAAGACAAAATGTGCAATTTTTAGTGAAGACTAATTTGACAGCTCCACAACTTCAACATCAATTAATTCAGAAATCTGGTGACATTGGATGACAAGACACTGGATAAATTAACTTTGAAATGTCAAATCTGATCAAACACCAACATTTATATAATTTTTTGTTCAATATCCCAAAGTATAACCAAACAGAAAAAAAACACCAAAGAAAACAAAAATTCACTCCTACACAGGCTACAGGTGTTATCAATACATATTACTACACATTTATGCATTTTAATTAAAAATCTAAATTACTCTAAATTATTGTTTCCACATAAATAGCAGTTAAAGGGTGATGTGAATGAAAGACACACTCATGTGCAATATGAAACACATACAATCACCACAAGTAATTAAGTGTTAATTGCAGCCACAAAAGATACACCCAATCCTAAACACCAATCACTCAGTGTGTATGGTTAACACAACAGCTTGCTCACTGGGAAGAAAGACCAGAGGGCTGAGTTGATTTACATAAAACCAAATCAATTACAATTACTTTTTATTTGTCATTTCAATTACTTCTTAAAATGTTAAATCAGTTACTTTGGAACTGAAGTGAGGTACAAAGATCATTTGTATAAAGAACAATTTAGTATTTACACATTGATGGCATCAAAGCCATGGAACAAAGGCCTTCCTTCAAAATGCAAAGTTTCCCAGGCAAACACACACACAGTTAATACACATCAAAGGCCATAATCCTTTTGCTTGTTTATTTAGCCAGGAAGGGATAAATTTGCCTTTGTTGCTTTCAGAAGACACAATGCTAAGAACTAAAACAAATCATGAGTCTTCTTCTAAAGAAGTATAGTGACTCTCAAGACAACCTGCACCAGTGTAGTCTGGTATCAGTTTGCAGCCTGGCTAAAGAACAAAGGGAATACTAATGCATGGAAACTGGCAGGTGTTAGCATGAAATCTTCATTAGGAGAGTGGTTTACCATTTTGTTTTATGATTGAAAACAATATGTGAGACAGCTGAAGTCATATGTAGTCATGGTTTACACAAAGGCCAACAATTCTTATTGTAATGTGATTGACTAAATGTGTCACCAAACAGAAGCTAGGAACTAGACAAATGTCTAAAAGGTCAACACTGGCAATTAGCGAATACTTTTGACTATATATATATATACATATATATATATACCTGTAGTAACCATCTAGATCTATGCCATTTATCTGGCCAGCGGAATACCTTGGTCATTCACAAGTGGCAGAATTGTTGAAGCATACACAACACTTCTAACAAAACGTGCAGCAATAACAACATATTACTCAAGTACTGACAGCACAAATAGTTACATACCTCAAAAGATGATTTTGAGCGGGTCTGCCTGCAACAAACAACGGTAATCCTGCTACAAAACAGAATATTCTATGTGGCAACTTTTTTTAAAGGTTTCAGTAATTTACACAATTTAAATTATGCAACAAATTCTGAATGTACACACAACATAACTAGGGCCAATGGTCGTGTTGATAAGGAAGCTATGAATGTGAGAATTTGAAACAGTAGGAAATTGTTATGGATGATTGACACAGTCAGGGTTCATACAGAATGAGCAAAGTCAAATTCAAGAACATTCAAGAACATTTTCGGGGGAAAAAGGAGGACTTTTCATTAACATTTTTAGAAGCGCTATAAAGAAAATATGTCATTATTTAATGTCATGTATTTATACATTTCCACTAGAAATTTGTAATTGTGTGTAGGTGTTTTTTTGACAAGTTTTGATTAGAAGATTCTCACAGAAGACTATTAAACTCTAATTAAATTGCTTTTCACAATCATAACAATGGCAATGACGCTTAGTGCGTCATGTTTTCACTAAGATTCTCATTAGGCTAACTGTGCACATAATTTCTCAGTGAGTCTGAGATATTGCCTGCGGAAGTCAGTCTTAGCAAGTCCAAGATGTGATATTTATTTTTCAAAATGTTGTCTTTTGCTCTGCCTTACCCTAGCCTAGGGCTAGGCCTGGCCTTTAAAGTTTAATGATATGCTTTATTATTTTGACACCTTAACTTGCTTAAATTATTAGCAGTGTCTGCCTAAAGTTCCTCTTTCGGGGAGTAAAATATTATTTATATATTGTCAATCTAATAAATTTTTCTGGAGCTTCCTTCCTTCATTCGATTTCTTACATTTTATATTTGACTTAGGCTTGCAATGCCTGCAAGTGTGTGATGACAATTGACAGGCGATGTCCACATTATTTTGACATCGTTCCGTGCATCGCACTAACTTCTGAATGTCACAGCGATCGTTCACAACCCAATTTTTATAATCACCATCCAGTAACCCCTCATCTCTGAATCTACTGCCATCCATAACTCAAGGCATGGCAATTGTCAATCATAAACTGGAGAACACATGATGGAAACAAGATTTAAAATAAATAATATTATGGACGTTGGCGAGTGACCGCACACATGGAGAAAGAGCGCATCTGATTGGTTCACGCATTCACATGGTGACATCTAGCGATTATGCATACTGCTATTTCATGTGGCGCCATCTACTGAATTGTGTTACCGCTCATTTTCATCTTCCGCCATGTTGTTTTTGCAAAATTGTCAGAACCACCGATTTTTACGGCAAAAATTACTGACGGATTCCACAAAATATTATTACAATTATTTCGTCGACAACTCGTCACTAACGTGCTTGAATGTTCATGAAAATCTGATTCAAGAACATTCAAGAACATCCAGTGAAATTCAAGATTCGAGGGTACTCGAACGAAAAAATCAAATCCAAGAACATTCAAGACTTTCGGGGACCTGTGCGAACCCTGGACACAGTGTTAAATTGCATAAGTTACTGTTTCCACCAACTGATCCTTTCGAAAAACCGTTGTGTTTACAGTTTAAGAGGTGAACTTGAACGTTCAGAAGCAGTCCAACTTCACCACTTGTAAATATATTCAACCAGGTCACAAAGTTGTATTTATGCTAAACACGAAGTCATTGGAACGCAGCATTACACAGCCACATTCACTTGGTTCCCACACAATCAAGACAACAAGTGGGACTTAGTACTGTAACTGATTCAATGTACTTCCTGTTGTTGGTGACTACAATTAAGAGAATGATTCAAGGTAATATAACAGACATGCTTTAACCGTTTCAGTGCCAGCCAAAACTGCGCTGACATACAAGAAGAGCCAAGCCATTTTTGAGACTTGTACGCCATACTAAACATTTAGTTATATGCGCTTAGTGTTCACAGCAATAGAAATAAATCCAAAAATTTCATTTTTTCGTGGGACAAGTTACTTTTGAAATTTACTTGTCCGCCAAAATGTTCGCTTGTCCGAGTAATTGTTGCAATGAATCAAATCATTTTTTCAACCTTCCTGTGTTGTTGGGAAAGACATAATTTGATCTCAAATGTCAATGTTGAAGTACACGTGTAATTGCAAATATTTCCCAGGTCATTAAGGGGAGGTATGGCAGCTAGATAGGACTTTTTTAAATGCATAATTAATTTAAAAAAATTGCATCCAAGCTGTAGAAAAGCTATTACTGAGTAAAAAATGTATTACATTTTTTCTGCCAGACCCCCCGTTTCCATGGTAATAAACAAAAATGGCCGCCAAATGGTGGTATTCATAGCACATCTAGAAAATTGCAACACTGGAAGTAAAAATGATAGCCTGTTGTATTCTCCTGGATATTCTCCACAATCTGTATAACAAACTTTTCAATTTTTTATTATTTATATTTTATTTTGAATTTTCAAAACTGATTTATTGAAAATGCAACTTTTTTAGACTTTTTTTTAGATAACTACAAAGATAAAACACAAATCCAAAACACAACAACCAAAACCAGATTATCATATCATTTTTACTTCCAGAGTGTTGCAAGTTTATATGGCCAAAAACATGATTTTCTGTAAACGGCCGTCAAAGTTTACACAGTGATAATATGAATAATATTATTGTAAACAAGTAAAACATTCAATAAATTGTGTTTGTTTATCTCCCAGACATTAATTATGCACAATAAATAATATCTGAAATACACCCACAGAATTTATACAATTTAGCTTTTTTTTTATAAATATAAAGGGCATTTGCATCATCATCTGATTTTCTGTAAACGTCCATCTGACACTGAAATGTCAAGATGTGAATAGTAATGGCTGTAAACATCCAAAACAATTCAATTAAAAGTGTTTGTTTTCTCACAATATTAATTATGCATAACAAGCAATGTTTATGATGAAATATATCCACGATAATAAAATTGTATTTATATGCCAACAAATGAAATATATCCACATGATAATACAATTTTATTTATATGCCAACAAATCTGGGGCAACAGCAAGTTACAGGTTTTACTGAAAAGAACAGACGCCCATATATAAGTTGCACAGTTCTGAAAATATAAGTTAACAAAGCAATAACTTAGTCTTATATACCAAACAGTTAACATGTCAAGCCCAAGGGCAAGGCCTGTTAACAGGCCTGCTGTCATCACGCATCAGTACTAGCTTTGTCCGGCTACAGGACGCACTATTTGGCAAAGCTGCAGTCTCTTTAACTATCGTACCGTCACTGGTGCCGATAGTAACATTAGCACAAGCCCCACACTCAGCCATGGCAACGGGCAGCGAAGTCGAAGTGACAGCTTCGACTGGCATTGCCGCGTCTTCGCCAGCGTTTCTGACACGCGACAAAATTAACTTGCGTTTTCCCCACGCAGAAGCCGCCAATAACTGCTGCCTTTTCTTCACAAATGACATTCAGCCACAACGTCCTTTTCCGCAACTTTTCTCTATGCTAACTAACTCTAAACTATCTCTTATCAACATCGTCTGAGACAAAACTCGCATCGCTCGAGAAAACCACCATATTTTATAAACAATGGGAAGTAGCAACAAGTGGCATGCTGGGAGAGTTTTGCGCTCGCGCAACTTCGTAAACCAATCAGAGTGTTCGTAGACACGAGGCGCGTCACGGAACTTAGCGGATGACGACACGACGGTTACCGACGGTTACCGAATGCCAAATAAGGTCATTCTCGGCCAAATATAGCTTGCATAAATAACGATGTTGGCCGAATGCTTTCACAAGGGCGGGATTACCGACTACGGTGATTGACAGACGACGTTTTGGCGGTTCCAAAAATATCAAACAAGATGGCGTAAGTCGAAGGAAGGACCGCGTTGTCATGGCGTAAACATTGACAACTTTCAGCGCATTTCGCGTCTTCCCAATAAAAATGGATATATCAGTGTGATAAGGGTGGACTGTATACACGAATAAAAGTCGTTTAGAGGTATGTTGTTAGTCTAAAAGTGAAGTTTATTTATAGTAAACATACAAATCTATCTGGCGCTGGAAAATTAAATTGACATATTTTTTCCAAAAAAGCGTAAATTAGCACCCGTACCAGGCCTTAAGTGATTAACAATGTTTTTCATCATGAATATTAAAATGAGATATGTCATATGATGTTTCAACAATTATTTCTAGAGATGCTGAGGAAATGTGTACTTACACCAGCAATATCAAATATTACAATGATTATGACAGGAATGAGACAACAGTTATTTTCCTTGCTATTTTTCATAATGTTGCAACAAACTGCTACCAATAAATAAGATGCACTGTTAGACGTTTGCGTCAGTTTGTTATTTAAAATGCCACCCCTCCCACCCGGAATACAACCAATGCAAAGCTAGGAAACACAATTTTATCAAACACAAAATTAATGTGGTATTGTTTTATTCAACCGTACTTCAATATGCACAACTTTCTATAGTTTACAATCAGAAGAAAAATGTCAGTTGATCACTGCGCTTCTTGCTTAAATTAATTTGGATTTTAGTTGTTTAGATCCTGTCATGCATCCGTTAGTTTGTCTTAATGTTGCATATATAAATTGTAATTTGTGTTTAAAAAAAATTATTCCTTAGATTCTGCAATCAGGGGTTGTTCAACCGTTTTCTGCTTTCACAAAAATCAGTGTCCATAAACTTGCAATTTGTGGTAAAATAAATGTGATGAAGACACGACAACACGCGTTGAGATGTTTATTAACATTCCGTTCACCAACCACCACCATAAGTTCACTGGAAATCCGTCGTAAGTTCTGAAAATTCATCCTGAGCTGACAACATTTCGCCGATCTACTGGACCAGGGTTCGGTGACTTTGGGAAGTTGAAGACTGCCAAGTCCATGTTAGTTAATATTGGTTAATTGGCCTACTACAAAATTATTCTAATAAAAGATAGTGATACTTAAACATACTATTTCTCAAGTTCGTCAAATGCGTGGAAGCAAGTTCACCGTCGGCAAAATTGAACTAGATTTTCTTACGAGAACAGCAGAGCTAGATTGGTGCGCTCGGCAGATGACAACTGACACAGCATGGCGGCGGAAAGATAAGACGCCAATGCGCAGACGAAATTGCAATGTGCGCAATTGCTGGCGAACTGTATTTCACTAGAATTTCCACAAATAAGAAAGTTGTTATTTTGCATATGTCCTATTTACTGTAAATTTTCATTTGTCCACCGGACAACCAGACATGCTTATTTTGAACGTCATGTTCAAATATCTCCAAATAAAGTATCCATTTCCTGAAAGGACAGATCATTTTTGTATTTAGTTGAAAAATGTAATAGTCAGATGACACAACATAACTTACTTTCACTAATATATGTGCTTAGGCTGTCATCCGATGCATTTTGCATGGTAAACATGAATTTTTTATTACGACTCGGTTTATTTTCCTCGTCAAACTAGCGTAAATCTAAGTGTAACTGTAAAACCAGCAGTCGAACACCTCCCTTTTGTACTAACTATTGGTCAGTTTAAAATGGTGTCATAGACACCAGCCAATGCCAGTACTCATTGCAAAAAGAAACCGACGCAACCGGATACATCTCTTGGTAAAACCTGTAACTGGCGGAATCGGCTCTGTGGCACTGAAACAGTTAATTTTAACATGCCCCTTTCTAAACATTAAAATTTTAGTTCTAAATTTTTTTTACTACCTTGAACTTTAGCTGCTCAAGTGCTACTCTCAAAATTCAGCAAATAAATTACATTTTTGTGGTATTTTTTCCAGATACCATTTAAAAAACACTTTCTGATTGCTTGCATTACACAATTAGTAATGTGAGACCAACTCGCTGAGACTGAATCTCTAATAAATCAATCAGAGCTAAAGAAAGATTAGATATGTTCCATTCATTGTTATTATGTTACTACTTAACTTACTGTTACATTTATTTATATCTGAAGCCTGCTGAAGTGAAGGCTTCAAATTTAACATCATCAATTAGTCTGAATAAGAGTAAGATTAAAATTAATTTTTTTACAATTTAGGAATTAGACGTAACACTAGTTACCACAAACACGAAGTGTTATTTGTACTACCATGGAATTAACCCAATGTTATGAAAGTGTGTTTAGTCATCTGATCGTACTACTACTAAATTAATTTAATGCAGGCTAGCCGGCGACAGGTCCAAACAACGCCCAGTCAGCGGCAGCGCAGCCAAGCTGCAAACCACTCGCCATTTTCAGTGCTACTGAATCTATTTCAACTCATATGTGTGATTAACTATCAACACAATAAAGGCAAGCACTAAGTGAATTGTGTATACCTACGTGGAATCTCCTGAGAGTCGGGGTAGTTAACAGAAATGAAGAAATGGCACAGAAACGAGCCTCTTTCCCTTCTTTGTTGCTTTGCAATATGGCTACCAGAGAAAAGCCGAGCCTCGATTTCAAATTCAGATTATCGCAAGCGTAGGCGGAGGATCTATTTGTATACCTGTGTGTTCGCTAGATGGCGACGGCGCACACTAAAAGGCGGACAAAAAACTAGCCTCGATTATCCAGGCGCCGTGAGGTGGCAGCATTCGCTTGGTCCATCACGGGCCTGGATTATTAAGCTCCAGCCAATGTTACCGGTAGGGGGCTTTACCCCAGATTCGGGTACAGACGTCGATTGGCTCTCAGGCCAACTATAAAATAACAAATTAAATAAGGATACACTTTTATTAGATAATACTATAACAAATTATTTTCAGAGGAAGTATTATACCTTTTTTGTGTTGAGTCTAAACTGCCAGAGTCTAAATGCAAAATGTGATTAAATTAAGATAAAGAAAGAAATATTTAGAAACAATGGGTTGGAAATAAGTGCTTTTTGTTTACAAGAAACCTGGCTTGCTGATGAATCTGATACATCATTATTTCATACAGATGGTTATACGTTGATATGTCAAGGTAAAATATGTAGTTTACATGCTGGTTTAGCAATATATTTAAGTAATAAATATAGACACAAAACAATAAACATATACGATAACTCTAACATTTGGGAAGGACAATTTCTCGAAATAACATGCTATAATATGAAGAAAAACATTATCATTGGAAATACATATAGACCCCCAGAGACGTCAATGAAAACTACCAAACATTTATTGATGACTTTGCAAATAAATTAGTGAAACTTAACACATTTAAAAGTGAGATTATAATTGCAGGAGATTATAATATAGATTTACTGAAAATAAATTATAAACCCATAATTAGTAAATATTTTGATATAATCACTTCACATAGTTTTTTTCCCAAAATTACTTTACCAACTAGACTTTCAAACTTTCATGGCACACTCATAAATAATTTTCTATGTAACTTGTCGAAAGAGTGTTTCAAATCCTCAGCTGTTATATTAATAAGCAACATATCTGATCACCTTCCTTACTTTATTTCCTTGGACTATGCTCAAACTGTTATCACTACGCCCAAGTTATTACAAATTGAACAAGTTATTACAAATTGAACAAAACAGTCCTGATGCAATTAATAAATTTAAATTAGAACTAATATACTCAAATATTTGCAATAAGCTCAATACTGACGTATATGCAGATCCAGATGATAACTATAATATATTTGAAAAAATTGTTACCCACTAAGATAAGAAAAATTTACAAATATAAACATAAGAAAACGCCCTGCGCCAGTATAGACAACTAGTATATCAACGAACAGCAAAGAACATTTATTAACGCATCAAACAGTGCGCGTAAACATGCCGGAGAGCGAGACCAGTAACGTGACTCGCGTGAGCCGCAATCCCACAGATCTACATATATGGATATGACGATAGACTGGCGCGACCACTTTCCTTTAAGTCCTCTTCTATTCTAAGCAAATTATAGTAAGTCAACTGACTATTAATTTTGTGATAAACAATTAAACACAATGTAAAGATGCAACAATTAACACACAAACTGTTTATGAAGTGACATAGTCTTGTAAGTACTTGGGCTTGACACGTCTGCGGACAGGTCGTGGAGTGTCGGCCGGTGTGTCGATTTTAGCTACGACTTCGTCAGTTGGAGTTGGTAGGACGGGTACCTCCAGCGGAGTAGCGATCGTCAGCGGAGTCTGAGGGGCCTCGTCGAACGAGACCACCGGGGCGTCTTCATCGGACTCGATATCACTGCCAGTGTCGTGATGGGGCGGTGGGGCTACGGTAGTTGGTCTGGAATTGGGGACTAAGTAGCACTCCGAGAGTTTCACCTTGTATGATGATGCACGAAGCTGGTGGCCGCTGAATTTTCGAATGAAACACCAGCGGTCTTCGACGGAGGTGACTAAATATCTGTCCCTCGCTGATGACTTGTTGCGATCGGATGTTATGTATACCAAGTCACCAACGTGGATTGTGTGTGTAGAAGCTTCTCTACCACGGGGGGCTTTCGCGAGTTCACTGTGAGGGTGGTTCCGTTCCCGCGACTGTTGTTGTTCCGTGATGAGAATGCGGTCAGCGATAGGTAGCTGCGAATTAGTGAACTGATCTCTCTGGAACCACATTTCTCGTGCCGAAAGGCCTCGGCTGCGGATTCGCGAGTTGAGCCGCGAGGTAGCGACTGCTAACAGTAGTGGGGACACAGTGCCGCCGCCTGGCTCTTGTCGGAGTATTTCGTCCTCCACTTCCGCCACTGCCTTCTCTGCCACCGGATTTTTGTTGGCGTTTTTGATTCGACCGATTTCGATACTGATGCCCAATCGTTGTAGTGTTGGGTCATCTACGAGAGCGATGAATCCGGGTGCGGGATCCACCCGAACGACAGCTGATGGTCCGTCAATGGGGCGAAGTTCCATGCAAAGACGGGCGAGACTGTCACGCAAGGCGTCGTGACGTTCGTTCTCTATAACACACGTAGACGTGTAGCTAGTCACGGTTTCGCGTACGACGAAGATTAGTTGACGATTGCGTTTGATCATGTCGGCTGCAAACGAGATCCCAACGGCGTCGGGTGCGTCAGTTGAGGTCTGCTCAGTGAGCGTTGTAGGGACCTTTTTCAGCGATGCACACACATGGCACATGTCGGTTACGCGCTCGATTGTGCTGTCCAAATCTAGCGCGAAGAAACTGCGACGCACTACGACTTTTAGTTGATTTTTGGATGGATGACTCAACTTCAGATGTATCGCAGTGAGTAGACCATCCAGTACCTGGCGAGGTACGACAATTAGTTCTCTGGATGGTGCGAATGGCACGTCTTGTCGGACCACAACAACGCCGTCGCGAGCCAGTGTTGAGGTAGTTAGGTATCGCTTAACGTCTTTGATGTTGGTTAGTTTCTTTGATGGGCGAGTGCCTTGTTTCAAGTGGGCACGGACGCGGCGCAAGTCTGGGCATTCTGCTTGTGTTGATAACCAGGCCGACCTACTCGTGAATGGAAGGCGAGCAGAGCCGGATACGATGTCTTCGACGCTGATGCTACCGACGACGGACTCTTCGATACGTGATATGAATGCGCATATCTGGCAACGCGGCTCCATGCATTCCGGCGCGTTTCGGCTGGCAAAGTCGGACGGCACATTCGCGGCTCCCGAGAGATGGCGCAGAGTGACTTGATATCTC
This sequence comes from Escarpia spicata, assembly GCA_963995525.1. Lineage (NCBI taxonomy): Eukaryota > Metazoa > Annelida > Polychaeta > Sabellida > Siboglinidae > Escarpia > Escarpia spicata. Next base: position 6,667,497 of record OZ023208.1, read on the forward strand.
GAGACGATCGTCAAAAACGAAGTTACGCGTGGGCTGGAGGAGAATTCTCCGCGGCATAATTTGTCGATTGCCTGGACGCATGGCTTGCTGTCCGTGAGAAGGCACGGCTTAGACTTGGACTGGATTATGTACGGGCTGAAGTGCTTAACTGCGGCTGCAATGCCGAGCGCTTCGATCTCACATGGTAGCCAAGTCACCTGGTGCTTTTTGAGTTTAGCACTGAAGAATCCTGCAAGGAGGGTTTGACCATTGCGTGATACGTACAGAGTGGCACCGATACCGCGCTGTGTGACGGATCCGTCGGTGACGATCCACAATTGGTCATCAGGTCTTGGCAAGGTGATTGACCTGTTAGTTGACAGGGCCTTCTGGGCTGTACAGAACGCCTCGTGGAGGTTTTCGGACCAGCTTGTCGGCTCCTGAGACTTCTTCCCCGCGATGTGTGATTCGAGAGGAGCGAGCACCTTGGAACTCTGCGGGATGACACATCCCAGTACTTTGAAAGCGCCAACGAAGGAACGCAGCCCGAGAACGGTCTGTGGTGGTACACATGACGACAGTGTTATGATACGATGGGGGCTGGCGCGTATTGTGCCTTGAGACCAAACCCAACCCAGAATGGTAGTAGATGTGGGGAAAACGCGTGTCTTCTTCGCCGACAGACGTAGATCGCATAGATCAAGGGCATCGAGAACGCGACCCCAGTTGTCTAGTAGTTCTTCGGGTGAGTTTCCTCCGCAGTACAAGTCATCGGCCAGTTTGGCCACAACTCCGTCTTGCAGAAGGTCGCCTAGTACTCTGCACATCAGTTCTTCAAGTGCGGTCTCAGAACCGGGCATCCCCATAGCGCATCTGGTGTAGACACGTACTCCACGGAATGGTGTTGCCACTCCACAGAATTTCATTGACTCCTTCGCTAGGGGGATCTGATAGAAAGCACTGGTTAGATCAGACACCACTATGTATTTCCAGCACGCGATCTGGCGGAGGGTAGAGTCAACATCTGGCATGAGTGACGGTTGTGGTTTACTGTACCTCCCAACGTCTGAGAAGGCAGTAACTAGCATCGATCCTCCATTCGGCTTGCGAACGAGGAACGATGGGTTCAGGTACTCGACGGATATTCCGGCATCTTCCGGTCGTTGGAACACGCCAACCGCCTCCAGCTCGTCGAACTTCTCCTGCAGTTCGGTCAGTTTTTCGCGCGCGTATTGAGGACATCTTCCTTTGCGCTGAGGAGGCAGGACCGGACCCATGTTGACGACTGCCGTGAAAGGCCCCGCATGTCCATTATATCCCACGATGCTCGGGTTGAAAACGGAGTCGTGTTGTTGATGTAGACTGCGGAACTGTCCTCGCATGCTCTCGGGTAGTTGTTTGTCGCAGTCCAACTCTATAGCTTCGGAGAAGAGGTCAGTGGTGTGGGCAATGTTACGAGTCTTCACAGCGGGTTCAGATTCGGTGTCACAGGTCGGTGACGCGACAGTGTGACGCACCTGACAAAAGTGTTCGTGGCGAGACAGCTTTAGTGGTCTGGGCAACGTGTTGACGAGTCGTATTTTGTTGCCGACGGCCTCAATGATTCCAGGCTTTGGCCAACCTTCGTTGTGTGGAGAGCTGCGTGGCTCGACTGCCAGAGTCTGGTCGTCTAGGGTCGTGGGCAACTGGAGCTCTACGAACTCACCCGGCCAAACCGTGGTAGATGGCGAGGGTGCGTGCAGCACGTATACGTGAGCCCTGCGTACGGTGTGATATTGCTCGTTACCTGACGTTTGGAAACCGTACTGTATGACAGTGGTTTCACCGATTGTGATCTCGTGTCTGGCAGGACGAACGGATACGTCATTGGTAGACATGAACGGCGTGCCCGCGAGTACGTCCACGTCGAGATCTGCAACAACTAGCGCATCGAGTTGGAGGTCAGTTCCGTCGCGCGACAAGGTCAGGTGTGTTTCTCCGATAACGTTCAGCGGAGTAACACCATCAGCCTGCCTCGCTAGCTGTGAGCTTTTGCCGATTTTAGCTCCGATGCTTTTAGCGACTGCCTCTCTGATCATGTTTGTCTCCGCACCGGTGTCTAGTGTGAGTCGTAATGGATGATGTCGGTAAAATGACTTGAAAAATGGCGACTGTTTTGTGTTCACACGACATGCCACGGTCGACACGTCGCCAGTGCAGTCTCCGTCTCCAGCTGACTGTTCATCATCCGAGCCGTCGTCGCAGTCCACTCCGATTATATTGCGCGCTTTGGATAGGTACAACCGGTCGTTCTCAGGTAGGAACCTGCACTCGCTCAGGTAGTGCTCGTAGCTGGCACGACCCGCTTGCTTGCACAGTGGACACTGTTTGGCTCGCCGAGTGGTTGGGTTGCTTGCACTACGTTGATATCGACGAGATTGAGAAGAGCCAGACCGTTGGTTGGTGGTTGATTGTCGCATGACTTTTATTTCGGAGATAGCGGTTAGCTCATCAAGGAGAGAAGTTAATGCTTGCGATATCTCGGGTTTCAGACTTGCGAGTGTTCGGCTGCGTAATTCTGTCCCGTATCGTTGTTTCACTAGACGGGGTAGCTCAGGGTGGATTAGTTTGAGCCATTGGAGGACGATCATGTTCTCCAACGACGGGGATATGTCCTCGTTTGACGACGGTAACTCCAGGTGGTGAGATATGCCACCTCCCACGGCCAACAGGTTGTCCTCGACGAAAGCCATCAATCTCTGAAAGAGATCTTCATGACTTTCGTCCGCCTCCAGCTTGATTTCGGCGAAGTCGAGGAAGTGTGCGCCCGAGGATTGGAAGCCGAAATGTAAGCGTATTGCTTGCCAGATTGATTTTATAGAAACAGAGTTCTTTACGATTGTATTCCTCGATATAACGGGACAGAAATTGGCGATTTGGCCAAGCATTAGGTCAAGGTGCGTGACCTTTTGTCGCCAGTTCTCAAACGACGTCAGAGTTTCATGCTTTGAGAGTGACCACTGCTTCGGTGCTCTCTGTGCCATGACAGTGACTGACGCTCCGGTTTATAAAGGTTCAAAGCTTTGCCAGTGTAACTTACGTACTCTGTCTCGTTGTGCCTTTTGTTTGGCTATAGTTACGAGTGTCACTTGTGAGGCGTTTCTTAGGGTACACTGCGAACAGTACCGCTGCCACCACGCCAGTATAGACAACTAGTATATCAACGAACAGCAAAGAACATTTATTAACGCATCAAACAGTGCGCGTAAACATGCCGGAGAGCGAGACCAGTAACGTGACTCGCGTGAGCCGCAATCCCACAGATCTACATATATGGATATGACGATAGACTGGCGCTGGATTACTCTAGGAATCATGAAGTCAATTAAATTTTGAGATAAATTATATTTTAATCTGAAACAAACACCTGCAAATACAGAACAATATGTTATACACACAACTAATTTGCATACTTACAATGGATTTATAAAAAGAAATATTCGAATAGCCAAACAAACCCACTATCAGTACAGTTTTGAAAAGTACAAACATGATATAAAACAAACATGGAGTATAATTAAAGAAATCATTAGAACAAAATCAAATTCAGACCAGTTCCCTGATTCTTTTAAAATTAATGGAGATATTATATATGATAAACAAATCATAGCCAATCAATTTAATTAGTTTTTCACGAATATAGGTCGTACCCTTGCATCTCAAATAAGTAATACACCGAAAACAAATGTTACAAAGATTATTTAAACAATCCAAGAACATACGCTTTCAGTTTTAAAACAATATATGTGGACACTACAAGAACTATAATTGATCACTTAAATTAAAGTCCAGTTGTGAGAAAGATAGTATATCAACAACATTATTAAAAGCTATAAAAAACGAAATCTGTGAAGCGCTCACTTTAGTTATCAATCAATCAATAATGACTGGTATATTTCCAAACAAATTAAAAATAACCAAAGTTGTTCCCCTTTAAACAAAAGTTATAACTCTATATTTGATAATTATCGCCCAATTTCTATTCTGCCAGCTATTTCCAAAATATTTGAAAGAACTATGTTTGGTCAAATACACGAATATTTCCAGTTCCAAAAAAATATTACAGTAGCCAATATGAAAAAAACATTTCACTGAACTGGCAACCTTGGAAATAATAGATCGAATTACACAAGACATTGATAATTTCAAAACGCCTATGAATATCTATCTTGACCTATCAAAAACTTTTGATACCATCGACCATAATATACTATTACATAAATTAAAATACTATGGACTAAACGGTAAAGCTTTAGATCTCTGCAAAAGTTATTTATTTAATCGTAAACAATATGTGGAATTTGAAAATATCAAATCTGAAGAACATATTATCACCACCGGTATTCCCCAGGGGTCTATTTTGGGACCCCTCTTATTTAGAATTTATATAAATGATATAGCTCTTTCTAGTAACCTATTTAAATTTATATGTCATGCTGATGCACATTAAATAGTTTTGTGTCAAACACGTTCCAAAAACGCCTTTTTAATGATCGCTAGTACCATTACGGTAATTCGGATCCCAACAATATTGATGTCGTTTGAAAGTTTAAGCTTTCTGCTATTCAAACATATACATGGTTTCCTGGTAAGCATTCCTAAAATTAACTTAAAACGGACCTACAACCGGGCCCGTTCCGTTGTCTTAGACACTGCGAACGATGTTGTTTCGTCGACACAGTTCACCAAATCTACCGATTGAGGCACCACTATCTGATTTTATGATATAAGCTCCACCCACTTTCAAACAGCTGCTAAAATGACATACTCGAAGTAGGCGTGACGTCACAGTCACACATATCAACCAACCAACGCAACGAATTTTGACCCGTTGGAGGCGTACGTTATTGTGACGTCACGCCGACGTAGATATATATCGGTTTCGCTGCGATCAAAGCACATAAGTTTCGCAGCGGTTTAAAAGTGGGTGGAGCTTATAACATGAAATCAAGAAATGGTGAAGTGCGCATGTCTGAACCTATGCAAATGAGGAAAACAGCGCCGCAATCGGAAGATTATTGTACTTAGTACCCGCCGCCAACATCGTTCGGAACCGTACAGAACAACGAAAACGGCGTGATTGTAGGTCCATTTATTGGTGTTCTTTGAACGGTTACCGGGAAATCTAGATGACGTTAGAATAACAAAAAGTGTATCCTTTCAAATGATACCAAGATCGTCGGGACAGGACGAGCCGTGAGGATGCTAGCGGCCGTAGAATTTCGTGTTTTGGACGTGTTCTGAGTTGTTCATTTTTCGCTCGCTTATCTAATTTTGATAATACTAGTATACAATATGCTATATAATTACATATCTGTATTTATTAACATTGAATTGTGAAAATTATTTCTATTTACTCTTGCTATTCACTAATTTGATTTGTAATTATTAAAAGGGGGCTCCCATGTTAGTCTCCTTGACCTTACATATATGCTTTGCTTACATTTATGTTTGTACATTTGTATTTATGTACATCTATGGTCCAAACAAATAAATGTGTCCGTCTGTCTGTCTGTCTGTCTGTCTGTCTGTCTGTCTGTCTGTCTGTCTGTCTGTCTGTCTGTCTGTCTGTCTGTCTGTCTGTCTGTCTGCCTGTATAACAACTATTCAACATTAAACTTATATTGAAACATGTCACACACAAAATAAACCGACATTAAACTGTTTTCGTAGTTTAGTGCCTTTTAATCACATGCATATTCATAAGTGGCAGCTCCCATGAGTTATGGCTGTCGAAAATTTCGTATTTACTTTATTTCAGAAACAAAAGACTAAGTGTGAATAAGCATGATATAAATACCAAACAAGGACAAATTTAACTAAACAAAGTGCAATCGATGTCTAGCGCAACGGTCGGACTGCTATGCTAACTAATATATATGTAGTCGCCAAAGTACAACCACAACGTGCTTGTCCTGGTGACTAAATTGGTAGCGTGTCGAGCTGCTATTTTTAGGGTTCTCGGTTCGAATCCCAGAATACTCGAAACTGTTGTTTGTGTTCATTTAGTTTAAGATTAATTAAATTTTGTATCATACTATTTCGGGCACTATTTCGTAATTTCATTTCGTAATCGAAAAGGCCCACACTAAAAGGTGGACCGCAAACGGGCGGACCGGGAGGACCGGGCGGACCACATTCACAAGGATGCGATGTTCTGTCACAAGCCACCATGTCACCAAACATTTCTGGAAGGCCACAAGGGCATAGAAACTCTATTGAAAATATGTCCATATACATTTTTATTTCATGGGGTAGAAATATTTCTGGGAAAGGGATACACGTTTTGATTTGAGACATGCCATTAAATGTTTTCTACAATTTACTATGTCAACGTTCCGTGATCGTGATTGATTTTCCAGTTCTTTATAACCACTTGTACAACATTCAACAATATTGGCTATGGCAAATATGCCACAATCTACTGTTCCCGGATCTTGTTGTATGAATGGCACAAAAACCTGAAGTTCCTTTATGCCACACCCATATATACAAGCTAACTGTATTTGCAGCGAGAGAGAAAGTTGACTTGTATATAAACTGTCCAAAACATAGATTCGACCACCCTTATCTTTTAAAGAAGCTACCCAATGGCCTTGACCACTGTGGTGTATTTCTGCTGTGGGGGCAACACGCGTTTCAAATTTGGTTGTGTATTGCCAACATTTGTTTTTGTCATCAAATGTGTTCCTTTAAACCAAGTCAGAAGTGCTGCATCAAAGGCACACCTCTGGAGTTATATCTCTTCTAGAAAGCTATTGTTTGTAGTAACTTGCAAAACACGGGTAGACACAATTAGCTATCAAAGCATGTGTAATATATACTCAATTGCTCAGCTAACAATGGAACAATGAACAAATGAATGTTACAAAGTCACACAACCAAATTATAATACAAAGACATGGCAAATGAATAGGTTGCATATGGCCTGTTCCCCACCTTTGTTGTTAGTGACAGTTAGTTAATCCTCGTATTCTTTTATCATCTATAAAACAGCTGGGTTACTATTAATTGTTTTCTTTTTTGTATATACAATTTTTCATTTGACTTTTGTGTTAAGTAAACTTATTATAGGTAGAGTTGTCCTAGTTGCATAAATAAATTTAATAATACCTAAATATTACATTCCAACAACAGTTAAAATAAATGCGATATGCCAATAGGCCTACTGTATATGAACTAATTAACTCTGAAATATATTCAAATAATTGTTCCATGTCAATCTCAACTGTTACAAACAGCATGTACAGATATTCATACATAAAAAGTATGCAGTCATTTATATGCTAAGATTTATATTAAAAATATGCATATAACTGAAGGCCATATCTATGTTATAATTTAGATTAAGCTAATTTAAATTGGGTATTGATTATATAATTACAAAATGAGTGTGAATTTAATAAAGTATCATAAACACCAGCATTAATTAGGCCTACAAAACAAAGTAGTCACAGAGATGCTGTCCACGATCACAGTTAACATTCAAATACGGTGAACTGCTCACACACTCACTAACACATAGGGAGGTAGCAGTGTAATCTAACTGAAATCAAACCCAATATGCCTGCGCCTGTACATTAGATCAAACAAAATCAAAAGATTGCTGGAGCCTCAGAATTCCTCACCTGGGTCTGTCACAATTAGAACTGTTAATATTGTGTAATAATACAATACATTCCAAAATTTATGAACGCACGCGGAAACATCAACAACGCTTGTAAAGGGGTATCATTTTTGGGGGCAAACCTTTTACAGCATTCCATGTCTACTTTCACCAATAAATTGCAATTGGCTCCCTCGGTAAATAATTTACCCAAGCGGCAGTCATGTCAATTAAAGTATAAGTATAAATTATGTTAAAGGACATAATATTGACAGATATTTAACTAATAAGTCGGAGGATTATAAATGTCTGCGTACTCCCTTCTCATCAATTAAAAATACTAGCTAAATGTGTTTAAAAAATATTGAATATAATTTTCCCACCAAATGTGTTAGAAATGTTGTTAGAAAAAAGCCCACCTATATTGTCAATGCTGTTATCCCTCCGCGAAATAATGACCATTTGCGTTACGAATCCCTCGCATCCCGTTGTCGCGCTTACATTTATCCGGGCGTTAAATAATATCCGGGTGACGTTTCTGCGCGTGCGCGTATCTAGGGGAATATATTTAACGCTACCTACGACGTTTACATTTATCCGGGCGTTACATTTTATCCGGGTGATGTTTATGTGCATATGTAAGGCATACTATTTGGCACCAGTAAATCAGGTGGTGATAACTATTATTTAGTAGTTAAATATGTTTCGTTTGTTGTCGAAACACGATCCTTATAGTTAGAGCACATAATAATAATTTCATGTTTCATATTTATAACCAAGTATAAGAGTACGTCACGTGACGTGTGCGTGGAAAAGATATTGTTTATGTATGTGGGAATCAAACATTTTATAATTTATGTCACAATTATATATATATATATATATTGAGGAATACAGATCTACGTACTTATATGAAATGGCTGAATAAAAATGTCCTGATATTATGTCAGTCGTCGGCGACATACACTGTTGTAAATTGTGTGTGTGTGTGTGTGTGTGTGTGTGTGTGTGTGTGTGTGTGTGTGTGTGTGTGTGTGTGTGCAGGCGCGCGTGCGTGCGTAAAGATTATAAAATTATATAATTAACGTACGTTTATGCTAATGCTACCTGCTTTATTAGGTGTTTTAATTAATATTTAATTACTGCACAAATCATTGACATGTCTGATAATGTTATTACGTGGGCATTAGAAGACATGGATACACACGGACAGTTTTGTATACTTGGAGGTTTACGTGACAGAGAGTTTGGTGAGATGTCGGCTGAAGTGGGCGGTACACATAGAACGAATGGGGGGAGAACAGCTAGCGAAGAAAGCGGATACACGGAAAGTGGACGGGGAAAGGAGGCCAGGAAGACTAAGATTGCGTTCGGATGATTGCTTTAAGAGAGACTTTGAAGGATTGAGAGAGGGGTGAAGAAGGAAAGCGAAAGACAGAGGTGAGTGGAGACGGTTTGTTGGAGATAGCAGTAAAAAGGCAGTGAGGGGAGGAACAGAAAAGAAAGGAAAACCCAGAAATCAAGGTCCGCCTCACCGTGGCCCACGTAAAGAAGAGGAGAGCAACAATTGTGGCTAGTTTTTTTATAGACAACTACGCAAATGTATGCTTTAATATGAACATGAACAGTTATTATGCAAACAAAATGTAATATGCTGGACCATACATCAATTATATTCAATTCAAACGTTGTTGGGAAATTGTCCAAATGAGGAAGGAAGGCTCATCAGAGTTACAAATTAGTATAATAAATACATTAAAAAAAACTGCAGAATATGACATGTATAGTATTATATACATAATACAAAAAAACTAGTTTGCTGCATGTATACCTGCGTATACACTGTATGCATATGGTACAAACATTCATTGATTGTTCATGTTACTTGACTATTGTTGTTTTTACATTAGTCAAGTGTATCTCCTGGAGTATGCAATGGAAGACATTACAGACTATGCAACTCCTAGAAATGTCATAATTGTCATAACACATACATATAATATGATTATTGGTGTATTTGTTATGTTGTATCAGACATAAGTTGTCGACCTGTAAATAATACATACAGTCAACCATCGCTTTACGGTAACCTCGGTAATACAACCCTCTCGCAATTGAGGTCACTCTACAACAATTCTACATACAGTAAAGTATAAGAAAGTAGTCCTGCTAATAAGATCACCTCGCTAACCAGGTCGCTTTTGCTCAGACCCAATGGTGACCTTAATAATGAGGTTCCACTGTAATTGCTTTTTACTATATTCTAAGACTATTTGTTGATAGAACAATAACTGCACTTTATATAGTTCACCGTGTTCAAAGTTTGCAATCAATTTTATATAACTCGTTAAACACAAGATATTCCTTTCAGCTGCAGCAAACAACATACAATACACCTGTTTAGAAACATAGCACACAATAATCACTCATTATTCACACATACATCACACACAAAGTAGTTATTGACCGCAGCAGAACACTGTCGCTGCTTGGTCTGATTCTGGGCACATGTGATGTGGTACTGCCAGTGGCACCAGTCACATCTCATCTGCAACAGATACATGTTTTATTCAGCCATAGCCATATTGCAAGACAATGTTTGGTATATATTGTATATATGTACTGTATAAGGCTCGTTATATCTTATAACTTTATATGTGCAGGTTTGTTTATCTAGTTCATTTGTTTTCCAAGTTATAGCAATATTAAATTTATTAATAATATGTATATTGTAGCATTTTAATAAATGGTAAATACTACTGAAGATACATTTACTTTATAATAATAATAATAATAACTTAATTTTGTTTTTTAAATTGGGCTGTGTTAAAAAATCAATGCTAATAACAACTATACAGTTAGTATTTTATAATATTTAGGTTTTATTTATTGAGGAAAATAAACTGGAAATTGAAAGATGAGATTATAAAGTGTAAATTTCTGACATGACAACATTGATGGGACATCACCTAGACATGTATTTTTGGCTCGTGTGCAGAATAATTAATCACTAAATCACCAGTAAGGTGTTTCAATGCAGTACTATTTACCAAACAAATTGATGAAATACTCATCCTTCACAGAATGCTAGTAGTTATATAAAGGACAAAATCCCACCACAATAAAGGTAACCCTTTTATAGATATTGGAAGAACTAAACAACAGACGATTGCAATACTCAGTGAGATGTCCATAAACCAGGACATACCAGCTGGATTTGAACCAGCCACAAAACACTGATATATTGCATTCGATTGTTGAAGTATACAAAGAAATTATAACTATCTATATGACGAGTGTGGACAAAAGTCAGCTGTTTGATCGAGATATACTATGGAAGATGTTACATATTTCTAAAATTGGTAACACAGAGTTATGCACTTGCTTCACCTGAACAAGACATCGTAAGAGCATGGTAAGACAAGACTAGTACATGAAACCAAATTCACACAGGTTTTATTCACAATGCACACATATATACACAGCTATATAAATGAGTACATAACTATAGGCACCATTGAATCTACATACATGACTAACTTTCAAACTGTAATACCTAATTGCAGTGAGTGTTGCTGAATGCTTCCCGGAGACTGTTGGTGTTGCAGTGAACAAGTCTGTCATTGGCTGAAGTACTAGGAGCATCCCCAGTGACAGTTATGTTTTTTTCACTGACATTACAAAAATGTCCAAACTTCATTCATAAGTAAAATTAAATAATACAAAACTGTTAAAGTTTATAAGTGCTCTTAAGTAATGTGTGTCTTGAGGTTTGAACTGCATAGCCATTATAAATTATGTCACATCCATCTTCTGACTGCATGTTCCCAGTTGGTCCAGTTGCCCTGCAATCATAAAAGAATACATTCATTAACATGATTGTGCAATATTATACGAAACATTGTGCTGTGCAGTTTCTCTTAATGCATGCTGAATGGTTGAAACGAATGAATAGCTTTTGTGCAGAATGTGTAATGTAGTGCTGGTTCGATACCAGAATTCTTCGATATCGATCGATACCAGAATTTTATTCGATGCTCGATACTTACGTTGTATGTCTAATTCATATACAGTATAAATCCCAATAGAAACACACTATCCATCTAGACTAATGGCATAGAAGCACACACTGTTTTTCATTAGGGAAACATGTATAAAAGTAGATTTTTCATGAATGAATGCAGGCTGGACATAACTGATGGCAATACTGTTGCTAGCTCCACCTTGCAGATGCTTGATAGGTCATTCATAGTGTGCGTGTGTGCCTTTAGCTGTAACATGTTGCATTCTTGTCATGTGTCGATGTTGCACCAGTCAGTTTGGTAGATGTGCACTGCTGACTATGTGTGTTTGAAAAAGTGTTGCCTGGTACCACTTTTGAGAAACAAATAGTCGTGCACCAAAGTCTTAGCACTCGCTCTGAGCGTCTATTGGGAACTATAGTAGTCTATACGGTACACCTATTCAATTTTCAACTTAACCATTGATACATAAAAAATGTACAGCTACATTTGTCACACTACATGCATGAACATACAACCGCACAATAATTATTTTGTCACTGGGCAAACTTGGGTTTCTACTTTACCCTCGTTCTGACGTTCATGAAGAATAGTCTACATTTTACATGGGTCTACCTAAAAAAAATCACATAAAAAACTTCTGAGTATATTTGATTAATTTTTTTTACTCATTAGCTTATATACATGGCTACATTTCTCTAATTGGACATTGACACATACAACCACTCGGAAATTAGCTAGTAGTAGGACGAAAAAAATATTTGTTTTGCATTTATGTTATGTAAACTTTAAACAGTTATATCTTCATGATTATTTGATGTTATGCAAATATCATCACTGCGTAGTAATAAAGGGTCTTTTTGCCAACAAAATGATAGCTCAATCATATTTTTACGATACGTATTAGCGAAGTTGTGATTTTTTAAAACACCCCTACAAATAGCTCCAAATTGTGTACATCGTGGAAGTTTACCATTGGTCACCTGCAGGGTTAAACACTTTTGTGTTGTTAGGATATCCAAGAACACACTCAGCTATATTATTGGAACTTACCATTAAGCACCAGTTGGCTCTTTCACAGATGGATACTGCAGACAGAAGATTTGCGACTAAAATAATAGTGCATATCATGTGGTAGGTTTATATATAATTATGTATATATTACATATATATATGTTGTTACAAAAGTAAATTAAGACTTGCAGAAAACAATCAAGCCATAGTATCAATATGGCCTATTATATACAATAATTATAAACAGTTGTTAAATATTACATTTCAATTAAATTAACTGTATATACCAAGGGGGTCTACACATATTATTTAAATATTATGTATGACTCGTACTGATAGAAATCCACATCAATAATGGCTAAATACATTATTTCATAGACTATTTTATATTTCATTTGGTGGCTATGCTATGGCTATGCCTGTGGCATTACTACTAGTCAGGAGTCTGTCGACTCTATTCGACTACGTGAGTACCGGGTATGTGACTGTGTGAGTATCACTACGGACATGACTATGCTGCATGCACTATCCAATGTTAAACTATTAAATACTATTACATTTACATCCTGGCATCCAGAAGAATATTCCACAGCTTGTTGCACATGCGCGGTTTAAATGGGTTGATAAAAACAGAGTTGATAAAAACAGTGTTTATTTTTTTATTCTTTTTTAAGGTGTGTCTAGGTAGTATTTTTTTTACCCAGACCTCAACTGCCGCTTTGAAGGCTGTGACGATGCTGGTCGAGGACGCTTTGTCGGGGAAGAAGGAATGGAGGTGCGTGTTTGTTCTGGAGTGAGGCAGGAGGAGCTTGTTGGGCTGTCCCCTGGTGTTGCGGTTGTTTGTTGTCAGTGTGCCCTCGGTTGGCATGATGTCCACAAGTCCGCTAATTATCTTGTACATAAAGGTGGCCTTGTTTTTCTTTCTTGGAGGGTCTGTAGTTGTAGTCTGTTTACAAGTTCTGTGGCACTGGTATAGTGGTTAAAATCATGGTAGATTCTCCTCGCGGCACGGCGCTGGACAGCTTCGATGGTGTTTACCAGGTGTTGCTGGTGGGGATCCCACACGACAGAGGCGTACTCCAACACGGGGCAGACCAGTCCTTTGTAGTAATGTCAGTGCACCTGTGGAGGGCACCCTTTAAGGTTTCTGTATATGAAAGCACTTGTACGGTTTGCCTTGGCAGTGGTGGTCTGTATGTGGTTTCTCCTGTGGAGGTCAGCGGTCAGCTCTACACCTAGGTGTTTGGCACTGGTGACTCTCTCCAGGGGCTGCTGATGGAGTGAATACATTGCTATAATGGGCTTGCGCTTCTTTGTGACAGTTAGGACGTGACACTTGGATATATTGAAACTCATCTGCCACTTCATCTCCCATTTCTCCAAGGTGTTGAGGTCTTGTTGTAGTTGGTGAGTGTCGGCTGTGATATACTTCGATGCCGCATAGCGTATCCTCCTCTTCCTGCTGTTATTGTTTGCAACCGTTGGATGGTGTACGCCATTGTTAATGTAGTGCATGAGCTGTTCGTAAAACATTTCTGCGTTCGTTTTAACACAACTCATACTGTCAGTTTAGACGGTAAACGGAAATGACTGACTCGCGCATGGGCAGAAACGCCACTCGGATATTATTTAACGGGGGTGCCGCGGGGTGGGAAGCGTAAACGTACCCAATGACAACTAATAACAACAACCGACTCGCGCATGCGCAGAAACGTCACCCGGATATTATTTAACGCCGGATAAATGTAAGCGTCATACCGTGTCAAATTTACCCTGCGGCGCCTGCCCATTTGTCATTCGCTTGTGACGGAAGTGATCTTTATGTCTCGTTGCAATGGTTGGTGGGTATAATTGACGCAGTTTAAAAAAATAGGGTTAGTAGATTAACCCTAGAAAAAAACAAGCTATGCGAAAGATTGCTTACAAACAAATTATGTGGAGAGTTTACAGAAACGCTGGAAATATAGAAGACTATAACAACTACAAAGATATACAAACATGGTTGATAGACAGAAAACAGAGAGTAATAGTAGAGGGGGAGATTTCAAACTGGAAACCAGTTTTGAGTGGAGTGCCACAGGGGTCGGTGTTGGGACCTATATTATTCTTGATATATAAATGATTTGGATGATGATATATCAAGCAAAGTATTGAAATTCGCAGACGATACAAAAGTGTTCAGAACAATTAAAGCAGATGCAGATAAACACACGTTACATGTTAATCTAGCTAAATTGGTCAAATGTTATTAAATTTTTGAAAGTGTAAATGCATCCACATAGGAAATGGAAATGTGAACAAAGAATACATATTAGGTAAAACTGTAAAAGAAAAGGACTTATGAGTAACAGTTAGTGCTGACATGAAAGTTTCGGAGCAATGTGGAATTGCTGCTTCAAAGGGTAACCAAATACTAGGGCTAATTAGGAGAAATATCACATATAAGGAGAAACAGCTAATTGTACCACTGTACAAAGTAATAGTTTGGCCACATTTGGAATATTGTATACAAGCATGGAGGCCACATCGTAAGGACATAGATAAGCTAGAAAGAGTGCAACGAAGAACAACAAATCATTTGCGATTTCTTCTGGTTATTTATTTTCTGTCATTGTCAGTAAAGTTGTAAATCGATTCTTCACAGATACTGTGCATTCGTCAGTCAGATTTTCTACATCATATCTCTGTGTTGTTGTCGCTCCTTTTTCACTTTCAACTTAAGTTTCATCTCTGCCATCAGTAGTTCATGATCAGATCCACAGTCTGCTCCTGATAGTGTTCTTGCACTCTTATTGCTGATATCCATCTCTTTTGTATCATGATATAGTCTATCTGATTTCTAGTCTTTCCATCGGGCGATGTCCACGTGTAGATTCTTCTAGGATGATTTGAGAAATTGGTATTTACGATTGTGAGGTTATTAGCGACAGCGAACTCAACAAGTCGTTCTCCCCTTTCGTTTATCTCTCCTAATCAAAATTTCCCGATTGTTCCTCGTTCTATCTCGTCTTGTCTTTGTCCTACTTTGGCGTTAAAATCGCCCATGACATTGGTGATGTCCGATTTCTTGGATTCGTCTATCTATTTCACCTTGCAAATTAGTATAAAAGCTTCTATTTCTTCCTTTTCTGCTGTTGATGTCGGCGCATAGATTTGTATTATTTTGATATTCTTCACTTTTCCTTGTAACTTTATGCTCAGAATTATGTCATTTACTGGTTTGTATCCAAGTACTGTATTTGCTAGTTGTTTACTCAGATATATTGCTACGCCTCCTTATCCTGCCTTTGTTTGTCCGGAGTATATGAATTTTCCTCCTACGTGTGGTGTAAAATGACCTTGTCCCGCCCATCTGTGTTCTGCTCTTCCTAGGACACTTATATTGTTTTGTTTCGCTTCTTGTATTACATTGCCCATTTTCCCAGCCGCCTGCTGCGGACATTCCAAGTTGCTATTCTCGTTTTGTTTTTTAGCCATCCGCTGAACTTCTTTCCCTTCTTCGCACAGTCGAGCAAATTGCCTTCATCAGCTTGAGTAGTACTCCCGGTTGCTTCTGGCTCTTCCCCAATAGCCGTTAGGGACTCTTCTGGCTTGGGGGACTCACCACCGAGTCCATGTCGATTCTCTTTGCTATCATGGTTTCATCTGCGTTTTCGGCAGTGTACATTCCAGTAGTTTGTCATTGCTTTCTGGACGGTTCTGGCCGCTTATCATTCTCCGTTGACCATAGGGGATTCTTCCGCCTACTTCGCCGACAGATGTGTGTACTAACAGGGGGACAACCATTCGGAAGGGCACTCACATAGTTTGGCCGGCCGGCCAGCCAAAGCCGTTGCCCGGGGTGTGGCGCTGCCGGATACATGCAGACACAATAAGCCATATGTGAGGTAGACAAGGAGGGGGAACCAAATAGGATCCTGACCGTTCAAAAATAAAATTGATAGCTATCTGGCGAGGGCGGGTTATACGTAGAAGGAAAATTGTTGGCCTCTCGATAAGCAAAAGGCTTCCTTGTCCGCATGCAGTCAGGAGCTTATTGCTCTGGATAGCAAACTACTTAAATCTTGTTATTGGTCAGATCGAGATGAAACCAACGCCAGTTCATGTAATTCATTTCTATTATAAACATATTGCTTAATGAGTTGTGTGCATGTAATATTTTTCTGTTGGGACGGTTTTTCATTCGTCTGATTTGCTTATTTTCCTTTCTTCCGTATAGTGATCACAGTCATTATTGACAATTCTATCACTGTGTTTATTTTGTGCCAGCATCAACATCATGTTGACATTGTACTCAACTACAGTTTTGCTGTCTTAAAACATAAAACAGATTATAGTTATGACCATTTAATGTTTATTATGTAATGAACATGTTTTGAAAATTGTTGATATAAATTATGACCCACCATACAAAAATGAGACGCTTCGCAAAAATAAATATGTTGTTTTTATTGCATATTCATATAGAGCACATTCAGAGAAAAAACAATACCCCAATGTTTCCTATGTTCACAATATTTCCAGAGATACAGCAATTTGAATCTTTAAAATGCGAAAAGTATGGTTTGGAGAAAAACTGCTTCAAAGTTTTCATTCTATATTTTGGCTACGGTTTTCTCACTGTCAAATCATCAGAATAAACACATTTAGGTAACGTCTATGCCATGTAATGATCAACTTTTGAAAGTTTAATCTATACCGGATGATTTCACGATGAAAAAATAGGTGCTATAGTGTTTTGGCTCATAGCTTATGATGAGGGTCAACGAAAAGCGTTTCATTTTGGACTGGCGGGTCACAATTGTTTGCAGTTTTCATTGTGTATTCAAACTATTGTATACTTTCGTAAATATAGTAAACTGATCCTACGTGCGTTTGACTTAAGTAGCTAATCTTACTGGGAATTATTTTCAGGCCAAACTGCAAAACCCCACGAATATTGGGATAGATTTCGAATAAACAGGTGTAGCAGGGGTGAAATATAGAGTTTGTAACATTCGTAATTTCTAAAAAGACCTTATCTTACTGCAGACATAGGATGTTTACTTAGGCACAGGATAGACAAGAGACACATGTATTTATGTGGTGGAATAAAGCCAACATTAATTTATTTTTCAAATACACATCATCAATGACATATGGAAAAATGACAACAACATGACATTCGTATAGGTAATATAATTATTCTATCCAATGAAAATAATAATATATATACGTATGTATATATATATATATATATAATTGTTTCCAATGAACAAAACATTTATGGCATCATTCAGTTTGTAGGACATAGTACGTGATTTGTTGTTGTTGTAATGATTGACATATAATGTAGTTTTATCACAGTAGTTGTATGTATTCGGCAACAAATTAGACGTGACTATTCAGATTAACTCTGTGGTTGTTATTTGCCCATAACTGGGCCATGGGTTGGTGAAAAGGCAGAGCATATCCCCCCACTGGTAGATCATGCCCATTTCACCTCGGGGCCCCCATGCTACTCAGAGATCCCTCCTTTAATCAGCCTGATGCCCAACATTGTCCAGTATCCACTGGTTACCTCGAGGAGGTTACAACGAGAGTCTTGTTTATGAGAGGCTATATACTGGCAGATATTAACGAAATTAGCTTAACCTTTGGAGGATTTGGACCTCCAGTCACTGAAATCTCCGAGGCTGGGTCCGGTGACTGCAATGACGAAGACGAGTGATCACCATCGTCACCAGTCGTCTCTGCACTTGTGCACTTGTCGCGATGTTCCATCAGAAATTGGTCCAAGAACACATCCCCCGACTTACTGACACTGGTGCAAAACAAGCATGGGAAGCTAATTAATAAAATTTCATTAAAGTAAATTTAAATTAATTAAGTAATGCCACAATTGTACTAACCTCATACAAATTAACAAGTACATTCGGTGTTGGTAAAATTACTGATTAATTACAATCATAGGTATCATAGCAATTTGTACACATGATACAAGTCACCAATGAAATAATATACAATAATTTTTATCATTTACACATTCAGTACCAGCACTAAGCATGAATTACCACTAAACATATGAACATCTGGTAAGATCTATGTTCGATGCTGAATTGCACAGATGTATAGCTTTCTGATTATCATAAATATGATCAAGTGTTACAAAATAATGGTTCCATTTATTTTTAAATTACCTAATTAACAACTGAAATGATGACATGCCTGGTGCAGAAGGGACAGTGGATAGGAGGACTATGTGGCACTGGTCTCTGTCGTGGCGCCTCGAGTTGAGTCCTCGTCTGATGCACAGGGCTGGCAGAGTGGTGCTGGAATGAACAATGCTATTGACAATAATTATTTCAGGCAACCATCACAGCAAACCATTTCAATGTCTGTCCTCTCTCAAATTAGTGGATGGTGTCTCCTGCGGGGTGGCGATGTCTTGGAAGCCTTGGCCTCCATCTGCTGCCGATGGTCTGCACGGGTACGGGACAGCTCCGCAGCTACCATGTCCGTCTCCCTGCACACATTCAACTTTTGTTTTAGTAAATGATTATTATTCACAATTCTAAGCAGCACATTATGCACATGAAAGGTCACAACTATGGGATACAACACCATATTCCTCATATCATATTACTTGTCTTGTGCTGATCATCATTGCAAAAAGGAAGCACAATTACTCTCCACTAGCTACTACCCAAAATATATGGTACTATCCAAAATGTGTAGACTGAGTGAATGTTTCATCCATTTTGTAGCCTCCTGTTGTTGTTCTCCTTGTCGTTCCCTGTCCTCAGGGGTGAGGCTGGCTTGGATACGTCGACATTTTCTTTTCTTTCTCTTCCTCCTCATTGCACTTGCACTACTTTTTTTTATCAACCTTCTCCATTCTCCTCGGTCTTTTGCTCTTTTCACCATTTCCCTTTCCATCCTTCCAGGTCTCTGAATTTCAGTCTCTGAGGAACCATCCCCACATACCGCTCCGCCCAGGTATATAAAACTGTCTCTTTATTTTAGTTGCTTCCCCTCCAGGTGTATTTCCAGTTCTTTGCTTTGTTGCCCAACCCACAGTACCTCTGTCTTCTCCAGATTCACTTTCAGTCCGTGTTTGCTGAAGATATCCTTCCACTCTATCAGTTGTTCCTGTACATCCGCTTCCCCGTCCAATACCACCGCTAGATCGTCTGCATACAGTAGTTTCTGGAGAATATATTTTGTACTAGTCTTTCTACTTATCAGTTCCATCACTGCAATAAACAGTTAGTGGGCTGGTGGGCTCAGGGCACTGCCATGTCTCTCGCCAACGTTCACTTTGGATTCTTCTGAAATTCCAGTTCCACACACCACTCTACCCTTCGTTTCTTTATATGTCCCTTCCACCATCTTGACCTCTTCCTGTGGGACCCCCATCCATCTCAGTGTCGCCATTGCCATCTTTCTCGGTACCGTGTCGTAAGCTTTCTCCAGGTCTATCAAACCCACAGCCATACTCTCCTGTCCCTCCAACTACTTTTCAATCAGCTGTCTCGGCGCAAACATTCCATCAGCCGTACCTCTTCCTCTTCTGAACCCTGTTGTTCTTCTCCGATTCCCCTTTCACTATTGTTCTTATCCTTCTTTCCAGGATTCTCGCCAACATCTTCAGCATGTTGCTCAGCAACGTGATGCCTCTGTATTTCTCTGGGTCATGCACATATCCATTTAAATGCCTTCTATGAGGCATACACCATTTTGTAAACGAGCGCTGTAATTGTAAATTCCTTCCATACATAAATACGTATCTACAGAAACACCATCAATTTATATTTGTACTGATTTTTATACATGTGACTACGTGTAATTTGGGTAATTTAGTTGTTATTATTGCTATATATTCTAGAACTCATAGTCACTCATCATAACGCGGGAGTACACTCTAGGGTACGTTTCCTGGGCTTTTTGAATCAGTCGGTGATGTTGATCTAACATACGATGGAGATGATGGGTGTCGTTCCATATAGCCGCCAGATTATTCATTGCCACATGCAAAAGTACTGCATCGCACATTTGTTGGCTCCACCTCAGCTAGCACAAAATTGTTATGTTAAAAATGAAATCCCATTTAAAACAGCAATGGCAGTGCTCTTCTAAGCACCTGTAAATGCAATTAAAACCATATCATGAAATCAAAATAAGTGTTTTTTATAATGTCATAAACTATGCCAACAGAACAGATTACTGATCTTCAGGGTAGTTCTTATTCAATTCAAACTATTTCGTTTTGTACATCCAAACATTTGAACATATGCAAAATGAAATATTTTGAATCCCATAGAATAGGTTCTTAATCTTCACAGAAGATGGGGATTTGTAATTGCATTATTATGGAGTATGTAGCAAAATATAGTTTCTGAAATTGTCAAAACTGTAACGCAATTTCTGTCATTATTCAATGCAAACAAAATGAGTACTACCCGTCCATTGTATTACCCGTTTTGGTAGTAACTCAGGTAGTGGTAGGCCTAGCTAATGTGTAAAACAACCAGTTAATGTTTTGAGTATGATAACATCAGCAGGAATTGAACCTGCTTCACAAATACAAGGCATAACTGGACCAGCACCAACTGTTACAAAAAGCCTAATATGTCAGAGTTTTTATTTAATAATTCATATAAAAATTTGAATAGCCTGTTCCTGGTACAACATCCCGGAGGATGACTTACTTACATAGGTTTACTTATGTTGTTCCTGACCGTAGGCGTTGGCCTCGGCGGTCAGATCTACAGCTGTCTCTGGAAATGCCCTACGACTTCCTGAGAAGGCAGCTCACCTAAATTGTTCCATGACTTTGTAACTCTGAAGTTCGGCCGCACCACTACCTGTTTTTGTCTGCGCGGCTTGTATACTTCCGCTAGAGTATACACAATTTTCAAGTATAAGGAGTCAACACACTGTTTGTTTTCCCATTGGCGACCATGTTAACGTTTTGTCTGATTATAAGAAAATACGACCTACAAAATGTCTTAAACTTCTCACCTGCTGTTATTATCATCTTATTGGCATGCTGGTCGAGTTTAGTCAACATCTAATAATTCTAGCTCTCGTAAAATGCCTGTATGTGTGACACCCGTCAATATTTACGAATGGATGCAGGCAGTAATCCGACAAAAGGGTAAATTAACCAAAATGCTGCCAAATACCCTTCCGCTTAGTAAAACCAAAATATATCAGTTTACTGTCAACAGCTTCTATAATCACACCTGGAAATCTGACTACTCAAATGCAGTTATGTCAGAGCAGGTGAATTTTGTATACAAAAAAATCATTTCTAAAAAAATACGCTGCACTTTTTTCGTGTAACGAAACAGGAAGTATATGTCTGTGGCATGAGCCCGTAAGAGTTTTGGAAGCGCCATTCATGTCAGAGAAATGCAATGTTCATTGGTCAGTACGTCGTACCGACATCACCGTACTGACCCCATTACAACCAGCAACCCGCGCTTTCAATTGGTCAGCGCGTTCTGAACAGCCTAAAAGTGGGTCATGCGTGACCCACTTTGGGTCAGTCGCGCGTTCCGGGCAACCTAAAAGTGGGTCACGTGTAACGACGCCTGACCCATTTTGAGAGTCCAAAACTAGGTTGCCCCTGGGAACCAGTTGCGGCTCTAGTGGGACATTACTGAACCAGTGGCCCTCTAGTGGATTGTTAAGGAATACTATACGCGCGAAATTATTATGCACATCGGACAGAGATTAAACCGCCTTTTAACACGAGTAATCACCATTTTAACAACAATCCAAGACACGCAAGCTCAACAACAAGAACAACAACAACACGACCATGCACACGATTTTGATTTACTTTCAGAGTAGTATTTTATGATCACTACTACATTATCAGACTTATCCATCATTTCAAAATGTCTGTTGCAATGTAAAATGACCAGGTTTCTAAGAACACATCACTCTATACAGACGTTTCAAGACATAATGACACAAATCTGCCATCTGTGTTGGAACCACCCTATATATGTTTTGATCTAACAATATATCATGTAATGCCACACGTTCAAATAACGTTTATTCATGATGCAAATTTTGACTATTTCTCTAAATAAATTGCACTATAATAAAATAACAAACCTAAAACACTGACCAATTCTTGTAAGTGGGTGGGTGGGTGTTTCATCAGAATTCCTGTGGGGTGGGCGTATCACAGGCAAGTCGTCGGTGATGTCCAAGTGGTTCACCCTTGCAGGGATGGCAGTCGTGGAGGTCGGTGTAGGGGTAGCAGAGGTCGGTGCAGGAAGGATTGTACTGGTGGTCAGTGCAGGAAGGGTGGTAGTGGTGGTCGGTGCAGAAAGGGCAGTAGCGGTGGTCGGTGTAAGAACGGTGGTAGTGGTGGTCAGTGCAGAAAGGGCAGTAGCGGTGGTCGGTGTAAGAACGGTGGTAGTGGTGGTCAGTGCAGAAAGGGCAGTATCAGTTGTCGATGCAGGAAGGGTGGTGGCTGGTTTTCGGTGCAGGAAGGGTGGTCGGTGCAGGAAGGGTGGTAGCAGTGGTCAGTGTTGGAAGGGTGGTCGGTGCAGGAAGGGTGGCAGCAGTGTTAAGTGTTGGAAGGATGGTCGGTGCAGGAATGGTGGTAGCAGTGATCGGTGTTGGAAGGTGGTCGGTGCAGGAAGGGTGGTTGCAGTTAAGACTGTTGGAAGGGTGGTCGGTGCAGGAAGGGTGGCAGCAGTGTCCAGTGTTGGAAGGATGGTCGGTGCAGGAATGGTGGTAGCAGTGATCGGTGTTGGAAGGGTGGTCGGTGCAGGAAGGGTGGTAGCAGTTAAGACTGTTGGAAGGGTGGTCAGTGCAGGAAGGGTGGTAGCAGTGGTCATTGTTGGAAGGGTGGTCGGTGCAGGAAGGGTGGTAGCAGTGTTCAGTGTTGGAAGGATGGTCGGTGCAGGAAGGGTGGTAGCAGTGATCAGTGTTGGAAGGGTGGTCGGAGCAGGAAAGGCAGTAGCAGTGGTCGGTGCAGAACAAGTTTGACCATGACATATAGGGTAACATACCGACAGTTGGCATTATACATACAAAGAAAACTGATTTTGTTTTATATTCATAACATGGAAAATGTATCTTACACTGTGCTTGCTTGCAATTCAGGTGGTCATAAGTATGGTTGCAATGTTATTGTAACTGGTATTCTGAAATTAAAAATGCAATTTTCATTGTCATTGGTTGTGTGCGGTATTGGTCGATTACTATATGGGTCAATGTGAAATAATAATAAGAGGTGTTTGTTATTTATTTAAGCATCAAATTGTATTTGTATAGATGTTGTCTTTGTGTTTTGACTCACTTTTGGAATTATCAAAATCTTGGAACGTTTTCCCCTTGCATGGTCGCATGCTAGAATTGTCCAGTTTTTTATATCACGCGCCGTCCTTGGCTCTGGTGTTATGCTAGTGATGTGTCCATTTGAATACATCTACGTAAATGTGTATTCTTTGTCCCAGAGGCAAGGGAAAAGTGCTGTAATGTGATCCCATACCTCCGGAAGTGGTGTCTCTGGCGCTAGGGACAACCTTTTCTTCTTGAAGAATTGGTTGCTTTCTACAAAATGCTATTGTTTTATGAAGATACAAGATCACTTACATGGATGTTTAGGAAACTCGCTTTTTCAAAAGTTTTGAGACACATATATGTTTTATTTACGTTTTGTTTGGAATGTAAAAAGTAAAATGGCTGGTGTTTGAATGAGTTATCTCTTTTATTTTGCAATCTTAACTGGTTATGGGAAATGTTTGAAAAAAGGGTCTTCAATATGATGAATCCAAAGTTGCATATGCCATGGTTAATGAGACAAGTATAATTACATAATGCAACTAAATGTACTACTGATAACACGTGTCTTACCTAGAAACATATGTTGATCGATTCAGTTGAGTCTTGTACATGCATGGCTTTGGCAAGAGTGCAGTTTCTAGTGTTTCGTCTGTTGCGAATAGGCTTTTATAACAGTGATATCGTATCTCTCTGGGAGTATTCTCAGTTTCGGGCCATGCGAAGCTACGTGACATGAACTCCACGTCCACGTGCACCGTATTGTTGAATCTTCCTTGTGAGAAGTGTTCCAACCTGGAAACACAGTGTTATTTCAAAATTGAATTATGACATTTTAGAAAGTGTTGTCGTCAATTTACTTGATGTGCCTTGCTATAATATACATGCGATGTCTGTATAAGAATAAGAATAATTTCAGGACGACATACTCATTTATCATTAATGAAAAGTAAACAATTCTAGCAGAAAGCGTACTGTTAATAGCCTCCACATGCTGTGAGACATTAAATGATATTGCATACTTTTTGGATGATTCCAAACGTCTGTGCTGGTGCTACGATTATACGTGTTTACTGATCAGTTTGATAATGTAGTAGTGATCATAAAATACTTACTGTGAAAGTAAATCAAAATCGTGTGCATGGTCGTGTTGTTGTTGTTCTTGTTGTTGAGCTTGCGTGTCTTGGATTGTTGTTAAAGTGGTGTTTACTCGTGTTAAAAGGCGGTTTAATCTTTGTCCGATATGCATAATAATTTCGCGCGTAATATTATTCCTTAATCCTCCACTAGAGGACCACCGGTTCAGTAATGTCCCAAAAGAGGCGCAACTGGTTCCCAGGGGCAGCCTAGTTTTGGACTTTCAAAATGGGTCAGGCGTCGTTACACGTGGCCAACTTTTAGGTTGCCCGGAACGCGCTACTGACCAATTGGAAGCGGGTTGCTGGTTGTAATGGGGTCAGTACGACGTTGTCGGTACGACGTACTGACCAACGAGCATCGCGTTTCTCTGCATGAGTGTTGCTTGATATTATTTTAGGTTGCTCGGAATGCGCTTATGACCAATTGGGAGCGCGGTTTGCTGGTTGTAATGTGTCAGTACGACGTTCTCGTTACGACGTACTGGTACTGAACACATCCTCGCAAGCCAGGGCTGTTTGCCATGCAAAACTAGCCATGGCTGATCCCCTACGCGAACTGCGTAAGTTAGCCGAGTCAAACTAGTAATTGACTTCGCCAGTCGCGACTGCGTCACCGGTGAGAACAGCGCAAATACCCGCCCCAGTTTGAAGACGGATAAACGACTTCTGGGAATCCCAACATATAATGACTCGTTCGCCCATTAGCACGAGCAGCTGAGCGGTATTGTGTATTCGAATAATTGCTTCTATTTCCTAAACATCGCGAGCCACGGTTGGTTTAAATTAGTTTTATCATGACCACCTGACCTGCCTAGATCTACTGATCTAGTGAGCGATTCCATAGGCTGAGCTTAAATTCAGAGTTTCGCAAAGCGATCAGCCAGGAGGTACTGCTGGCTGGCACTGACGTAATCAGCAGCAGCGACCCCTGGCGCGCGTCGCGTTTCTGTGATGTAAGAGTACAGTAGCGCGTGATAATCACGTGCCAAGGTAGCGACAATCCAACCACTGATGCGCGTGCGTCGACGCTCACAGTTGTGTATCGCAGCGCCATCGCGTGGGATGCACATTATGCCCATGTCGCTATAGGAAATGATCACTGCGTCGTCGGATGTACTGCGTGATGACTGTATATGCTACACTGTGGCAACCGGTTGGGTGGGGTAATGGGGGAAATGGGAGGGCGTGGAAGGTAGTGGGATAATAAGGATAATAGGAGAACGTTCTACCAGTGTCGGCCATATTGTATTTGTGTCTGGTTAACCATTCGTGTTCGTTTATTTAAACCGACTGTGTATGTTCCTCGTGTTTTAGTGTTGGTAATGTTCTAACGGTTTGAACGGCGGTTATCGTATCAGTTGATTTCTTAACTTGTTTCTTCATAGAACATTAATAGGTGTTAGTATGAACATATGTACTACAAAAGAACACATGGCATTAATGCCATATGTCACTAATCCGTCCTTTAAAAACTATTACTTTGTGTGTCTCAGTGGAATTCCCCTTCAATTTCTTGGAAACTGTAACGACGTTTCCGTAGGAACGATGACGTCAATTTCACGCCAGGCAGATGTCCGCGAATATAAATTCGCTCGCCGTGAACGCATATCATGTAGTCTGGTTATTCTGATACCAGTATCTTGTTTTATGAAGATTATATAATTGCATCACGATGTTAAATAACCAACGCTGTCGGTAATCTTCTTGTTTTGTGACCGAACGCAGTTCCACGTTCGACAAGTCCGCCATTTGTTAGTAACCCGGAGTTGACCCTGCCACCAGAGCTACCTTACATAACTTGAACCGAAAACGTGTTCGCAACTTGAATGTAGCGCCCGCGAGACGTACCCTATACAAATTGTAAACTCAACTGTTACAGAGATGGGCGACGCTAATCGCAACTTCCAGGTTTTGCGCGCGGGCGAACCTGGATTCCGCAATCAAAACCACACATTGGAAAGTGGAAAGCACATCTCTTTCAGTGAACTTCCCGTTGATAATTACCACCCATGGGAATGTCGCAGACAAGGTCCGTTAGGGTTAGATATAGTTCATACTGAATGTTTCACGGTATGACCTACGTTTCATTGCGAAAGAATGGTAAATTAGTAAGCATTTGCTATGCGAACACAATAATGCGATGTGTCAAGTACTTACTTTCCTATTTACGTATCCTCTTCATGCCGTGTGGTACACAAGACGCGCACACGATCTTGCCAGTCCCTCGTGTCTTGCGTTCATCTTGTTGCACTTTCCCACAGTTAGCTGATTCAGTTGCACTTTTTCTTAGTAAACGACTCCACCCGTTGAGAGTGTACCACCCGTGAGAACAGTGCAACCGCCCGTGCTCCATATTAGATACCGGCATATCCACGTGGGGCGCCACTGTCACAAAGCCGACGGGATCGCGGCCATTTTGTGCGACCATCCAAAGTAATAACTCCAGCAACTGAATTTTGTTATATACAACTCCGCTGTGTAGCGCCACTGTTATTCCCATTCACGTGAAACCAGAATAGTTCCACCCGGTAATCACGTACGTTTCAACAAATGTCAGCCTTTGTAAGACCAATCGCTATTCAAGGTTTGTATCAAAAGCCAAAATTCGATGCTAAGAAGCCAATAAAGGCATTTTAATGGCGATAAAGGAATTTTTAGCATGTTTTCTTCCTGGATTGTATAACCTCATTAAGATAAATTAAAGCGCGAAGTCATACGTTGGCCCGCAAAATGGGCATGTCTACACAATTATGGCGGCCGCTAGGGGCGCTGCAGCAGTTGCAAGTGCGATCAGAAATTGATGTTTATAACTTATTAAACAATTGTAAATATTATGTTAATTGCTTTGCAGTCCTCTGTGTCTAAACTAGTGTTTATCATTGCTACACTGATTTCAAAGTTGCTTGTTCTAACTTTTTGCACAATTGCACGATTTTGTGGCAACTCAATATTGACTATAAATTATGTAATTTTTGTGCCACACCCTTTTTCATCCATCTTCACTTGTTGTGATTTTGATGTAGTCGTTATAGATGTGTGTTATGGGCAACATTTATAAAAAAAATCATACTCCAGTTATCTGAAAAAGAAGAGAAAACCCGTGACAAGACTGAACAACTGGTGGAAGACCTGTTTGAACTTGGTGGCCTTTGGCTGGCAAATATTGACAATGAACTCATGAAACTAAAATCAAAGAGCCACAAAATTGCAGCACTCAGAATTTAAATTCAGGTTTGGCACAAATTATTGATAGGTGGTAAGATTGATGTGTGTCTAACAAAAAGTACTTTCGATCAGATGAAATCTTACTTACTGCAGATCACTGCTCCGTCTGTCCCAGAAGACGAGTGCAGGTTGTTTAATGCTCTCGTTGACAATATATCCCTTATTGGAAGTAAATGTTGCCAGAAATGGACCGATGCTTCAAATTCAGATGAAGTGAATGCTTGGATGGGCGAGATTTGCAATCTTGTAATGTCCGAGTTTAAAATATGTTATGCAAAGGAAGACGGGGTCTTCTACTTGACTCCAGCAGAGATTGTGACGGACCTAATCCTGGGAGTCCTTTGCTTGCTGAAGACAACACAGGACTAGTGTGCTTGTTAAGAAACTGTCAACAGAGAATTGAATAGGTGAGAAACTCTTCCTAGTAAAGTTTATCACAGTAATTGAGAAATTGTTCAAGTTAAGGTCAGGTCTGGGGTCAGTTATATTGCGATGTAATACGTTACTAATACTATTACTTAATTGTCTTTCTATTACTGTTATAATAATGCTGAAGGCAATGTAATACATGTTCCTTCAGGTGGATTATTGTCAGTGTAATTAAACCGTACTACAGCTTGGTGGACAGTAAATTGTTGGCTCAAGTACAAATGTATTAGGATGTTTTTCACACAAGTGGTATTTCAGGCTCAATAGTGCACAAGCAGCCACTACACCCATTTGCTTGTGTGAAAAAGGTAGTTGACGTGGAAACAGGCTTCAAAGCACCATTGAATCCATTTGGCCACACAGCAATAGTAACATAAAAGTAATAGGTTAATTATTAATATTACATTGTTTCCTATTAACATTATAGTTATATTGTTTTGTTAAATATATTACTAAAACATGAATGCTTGTAATCATTAATATTACATATCACTACTACCCCAGGCCTGTGTAAGATACAATAGTAAAGATTGTTTAATGTAACAAGTCTGTAATTTTTCAATTTTTCGCATAATAAATGAAGAACAAACTGGTCGTTTTCAAGTCGACACTCCCACGCATATAGCTATCTTCTGAGCAGTATAACTGACACGTAATAGCCATAACCAAAACAGTCATTGGCTGTGCTTAGTTTCAGCGTTTCTCAAGGCGATGAGCCAGTTGGTATTGAGGGTGATGTACCTACCAGCGCCCCCTGGCGTGAGGATGCCTGGAACATTTTTCGCGGTGTTGAGGATGGTGTTGTTGGAGACTTTCCAGGTTGAAGGGGTAGTGCTGGGGATTTTACCGGTTGAGTGGGATAGTGTTTGGACATTTCCAGGTTGAAGGGACGGTGATGGGCGTCATACTACCATATGCACAACCTACAATACTGCCACCAAAACGCTCACCAAATTGTGAAAGCATATAATAAAATCCTATGTCCGCTTTGTTGTCGACGAAAGGGGAGATGATGTAGAACGTTTGTTTTATTTATAACGTATCGAAAGTTGTTGCGGCGTAATTTCCGGGGAATAGAATCCCAGCATGCCATGCCATGGTTGTCCTCGCCGCCACGCCAACCAGGATTGATCAATTTCGTCTACGTCTGGAGAAGATATGTTTGATTGCGGCTGATCTCATAACCAAATGTCAATCGTATCCCATTTCATTCGACTTATTCGCAATTCGCAAATGCGCAGACTTTTTGCCGGTCACTGAGTAGGGCATAATCTTGGCATTTCGGTAGACTCCTACATAGACGATAAAGACTTAAAGTAGATTGTCTAACTTGGTTACATAGAGTCTGGACGTGAAACGTTGTAATTTTCACAAAAAAGTGCTCGCTGGCCAATTACATAATAATAAATACGTCTAGGCTATCGACGAAGTATTGGCGTCGACCAAAACTACTGTAATATGAAGATGCGCACGTAGGCCTAATTAAGTGAATATTGGAAGTCATCTGTCAGTACGATGATATACATTCTCACTAGGTGGCGCGCCGGCTTCGCCTGTCAGAATTCTGGGTCAACATAGCGTCGGGATCAAATCGTGTAGGTCTAATTCAAATCTAACCCAGTTTATTGTGGTGAAACATATCGTTGCTGAATAATATTATAGTTATTTAGATATTTCAATAACAGCGTTCAGTAAATATAGCGCATCATATTAGTATATAGGATTCAAACTTTAAAGCGACCTTGGCTGTACCGTTAATCGGAATCATCGTCTAAAGCCAGGGATGATAGTACTCATAGGCGCAGGAGCAGTGAGGTAAAGAGGACAGCTGCCCACAGGATTTTTGCTGGGGGCAGACATATGGTTTTGCCCCCGAGTAAATAAAAAATTGAGGTTTTGGGAGAGACTTTTTGAATTCTGAACGTCGAAAAATATTTAAAAGCAAAACATTGTAGTGATATCCACGATGAATTACCTCTAATCATACCTGTTTTTTATCTACTGTAAATTTGTCCAGTGTAATATTGGTTGTATTCTTGTGCTCGTGTGTGGTCTTTCTCTCTTCCGTTTGCCTTTAGTCATTCCGATCAGTACTAGTGTTCCAACATGGCGCCTTCTATATGTAAGATGAAGATATATTGGAAAGGACAATGTGGTATATTGCGATACGACAAAAGAAAATGAAATATTTGGAATACAATTCTTCCTAAGTGCTGACACTTCGTTCTTGACAGAATAACGTGACTGTTGGTATGCATTATAATAATTACTTTTAAACTCCTGCTAATTTAGACGCAACGTGTAGACGACGGCATGCAATATTTCGAATAAGCGGTAGATGCATGGCGAATCTAAGACTGCTATAGCATCAGATACGACATTTGGATGTCTCAATAACGGGACAGTACCAACACCGTGGACACAGGGAATGATCCTTTGTGTTTCAACATCATCTCCATCGTCATCCTCATCGTCATTATCATTGTGCAACCGTAATGTCCCGTGGTTGGGCGAAGGCCTCAACATGCCGTTTCCAGATCTGCCTGTCTTGTGCTATCCTTTGCCAGATGGTGCCCTTCCAGAACTCGTCTAGTTCGTCTCACCACCGTATCGCCGGTCTTCCTCTGGACCGTTTCCCTTCGCAAGGTCTCCAGGTGATTATACGCCATGTGCATCGGTTGTCTCGTGATCTACGGATGTGCTCTGCCCAGGTCCACTTCTGTCTTCTCGTATGTTCTATCACGTCTATAACAGTTGTCTTCGCTCTCACGTAGATGTTTGTCTTTCTCTCCTGATACCATTGTGTTTAAACATATGGAAATGAAGACTTGATAGAAACCAAGTGTTCGGAAACGTCCGAGTAGAATTATCCGGAGATGTCCAGTTCTCGGAATTCTAGTTGCATGAGCGAAGAAGTGACGTAAACGTGTCATTATAGAGTGAGAGACGATCAGCAGATTGGACGCGTTGACGAGATGACATGGGCACGTAATTGGCCCATTATGAAGACAGCTATGTCGCCATCGCCGCGTACCGTCATCACTAGTAAGACTTCGCGAGTCCTTAATTAACATCTAAGCCGGTGCTGTAGAAGTAGCTGAACGCTCGGTCTTGACCTGACAACCATTTCGCGATAACTAGTCGTTAATGCGCGAATAGCGCGACAGCGCCGGAACCTGCCGTGATGTCAGCGTGTATGCTGCAGATGTCTTCGCCCACCGACCTCTAGTGGCAAACAGCGTCGCCGGCGCGCAAGAAACGTTAGTTATACACGACTTGCTGCCTGACGCATGTGTTCAGTGTGTCAGCGCGGTGAAATGTTGTGTCAATAACACACGAAATCTCTTTCGTGCACTAGTTGTTAAACCAGTTGCAGTTGGTCCGCGGTTATGCAATATCAGTCCGACTGGAATTATAGCGAAATGCTGCGTTTTATGCGGCTGCTGGGACAACGGTCTGTTCCCTGCGCGCGCGAGGCGACCCACGAGTGGCGATTAAATAAAAACCGCCACAACTGATCAATGACGGGAATATCCCCCGCAATGCACTTTGCATATTTCCCATGCGGTAATCAACTTAATGTTCAGCCACATGTCTGAAAATCGCATACCTGTCGTGGTGGAATGGAAATCTGCTGTCAACCAAGAAAATTTTTTCTGTTGTAAAAACGACAGTATTCTTTATGATGTTCCAGCGTGGTTTTACAAAGGAGCTTGTCAAAAATGAACAACAGAAAATCGTTGTCGTGGATAATGAGTTTATTTACACAAAGAAAAGAAACGTATTCGATCACACAAGTAAAGTATAAATGTCACGAACCTAAGGCATTCAAGCGCTCAGTACACGCACGCGTTTTCTCTTTCGATTCCGTAACATTCATAAACCAGAAATCAGCTCAAGAAACCAAAATAAAAAAGGTTTACTAGAATGTAGCGGGAAAGCAAGTACTTTCAACGTATAACAGTTTTCGTACTTTTGTGGACAATAAATACAACTGGTAGAAGTACGTAATGGGATAATTTTACAAGCTTAAATATATATTGTAAACATACAATCGCACGCACGCACGCACGCACGCACATACGCACAAACACACACACACACACACACACACACACACACACACACACACACACACACACACACACACACACACACACACACACACACACACACACACATACATAGCGTGCGCATACGAACGCACATAAACACACATATGCATGAATCCGTGCACGCACACACACGGACATACACGTGCATACAACCATACACATCATACAATCATACACATCATACAATCATACACATCATACAACCGTACACATCATACAACCGTACACATCATACAATCATACACATCATACAACCGTACACATCATACAACCGTACACATCATACAACCGTACACATCATACAACCATACACATCATACAATCATACACATCATACAACCATATACATCATACAACCATATACATCATACAACCATACACATCATATAATCATACACATTCGCACACATGTCTTCTCGCATCCGTTCCTGCAAGTAATACAAACGCGCAGACCAAAAGGCACGTAAATAGAGACATGCATTCACATATATACCCGCACGTGTAAATTTACTTATGTACACACGCTAGACGACCAATTGCAACCAAACTTACACCCGTCGTCGCAGGCTATTCATTGCTAGTGGCCATTTGAGGAGTCATTTCGACGGACGTAGGTTGGATTCGCAGTTATCGCCAAATGCAAAATAGGTAGTTGAGTTTGAATGGTATAGATGTCTACATTCAATGTGTACGTTCACGGAGACAACGACGTCTACACCGGTCCACAGGACATACAATATAGCCTGCGGTCCACTGGCATTTCTGGAGGCTATTCACCTTTATACGTCAGTGCTCTCGAGATATCAGTATAAAAAAAACTATTGAATGTCTGACAATAAAACTAGCTACACAGCTAGTCTATTCATAGACACTAGATACACCGATAGTCATCTTGCCAATTCTCGAATCCATATCATGTACCTACTTTACCCAGTTTCCATTTCCGGTCAGGTTGACGACCGCTCACAATGACGATAACAGCTAATACAAATAGGGAAGGTACAGCGATTTTCATTGGTTGTCTGATCTGCTGTGAATTCATATACTAACCAATTCTCAAAATTGTTCTATCTCAACATAAACCTACATCTAGACCTACATCTACATTAACAATTGTTATTACATATTTGAATCTTCATTGCTATAGTTTATTTACTGTACACAATTGGTGCTGACAAATTGTCAACAAATTTTCCTGTGAGCAAAATTATGTTTCAAGATTTATTGTTCGATCTTTTAAAGTTAATGTAATACGATCTCTATGTTCTGTGGAACTGACATATTTTATTACATCGCTAAACAGTGTACTTTAAAACCAATGAAAATCGTCGTATATTCCCGTTAAATGATTCTACGACAGTGGCAGCAAGCATTTCAGAGTGGTGAATTCAACTGTACAGCATTGCGGTTTATCAACCCACCATCTCAACCGGAAATGGCAACCGGAAGAAACATCAAACCGTATGGAATCAACTAGAGCTGGCTATCCGTATAACTATTATCTACGTTCTAACGAATTGTATTTCGTATGCAGTAGATACACACACATATACCCGTCTGGAATCGGCGAATTGTCAACGTCAAGAGCTGCAGATGCCCCGCTTATGGTCCGGCACCGTCTCGATAGTTCTGCTACCGCTGCAATGATTTATAAGTGTACAATTGGCCGTACAAAAGTATAATCCCCCATTTCACAACAAGAAAGAACACCACGACATGCGCTCGTGTGTAATTGCATCGGTGCACACAATTATAAATGGTATGTATTCAAACGGATCGTCTTATCCCTGTGTGATTCATGCATGCGGTAGATGGACGAATCCGAAGCATCTTAAACGACGCTTGCTCGCTCGTTCGGCGATGGAGACGTGTGGTTGAAAGGCGGGATTACTGCCACGTAGACCTACATTAAAGAGGTCAGTGGAAGTATACATAACAGGCCGAAACAGAGGTCGCGACGAGTATCCAATGCATACGTGTCTGTTCCACCGATGCAACACGGTAGACACGGGATATTGCTGAGTGGAAGTCGATTTACGCAGTTTCACAACTTCTTGACAGCATGTCGACAATATTTCACATACGACGAGAAGGATATTATGCTCCAATACTACAAGTATAGTACAAGTATAGTGCCACTATATTCACTGCGTTTCCGGTGATGTAATCATTTAGGCTGTCGATGTTCTCGATGGAATGGCATCTATAACAGTGATATCGTATCTCTCTGGGAGTATTCTCAGCTTCGGGCCGTGCGAAGCTACGTGGCATGAACTACACGCCCACGTGCACCGTGTTGTTCGGCATGCAACAGTATAGTACACTATTGTTCGAGACAACCCGCTGCACCGCAGCAGATTAAAGAGTGGACAAATGAGTGTCGAACACGTTCGTTGTCGGCACCCGCCCGGCCCCAGGGCGCAGTTTGCATCGTCGGATGCCGCAGAGAACGTACGGCAGTGTTAGGTTTGGCAAGCGGAAACGACAGCTCAGCTATGGACATCCGCCGCCGTTTCCCGTCCATGATCGCGCCGTCACGTGATCGCAGTACCGTCACATGACGGCCACGTGACGTCCACCTCACATGACGGCGCACTTGCCCTTTAGTTTCTCGCGACGCTTCTGCGACTTGGACTTCTTGCTGTCCAGCTGCAGACTCATAGAGCGTCGCTTCTCGAGTTGCAGCAGCTCCTGGAAGAGTTCCTTTACGTTGTGGTTCGTCTTCGCCGAGGTTTCCATGAAGGCGCAGCTCCACTGCTTGGACAGCGCCGTGCCGTCCGTCGGCGACACCTCCCGCGTCGTCTCGTCGCACTTATTGCCGACGAGCATGATGGGAATGTTCTCCGTGTCGCCCTTGATGTCGCAGATCTCAGCGTAGATCGGCTTCAGCTCCTCGAGCGACTGCCGACTCATGATGGAGTAGACGAGAATGAAAGCGTGACCCTTCGAGATTGACAGGCGCTGCATCGCCGGGAACTGGTGGCTGCCCGTCGTGTCGGTGATCTGCAGCGTGCACACCTGCTTGTTGCAGCTGATCACCTGCCGGTACGTGTCCTCGATCGTCGGCACGTAGCTCTCACGGAAGGTGCCGCGCACGAAGCGCAGCACGAGGGAGCTCTTGCCGACGCCGCCCGCGCCGAACACCACCACCCGGTAGTCGTTGCTCTGCTCCGGCATCACCCGCAGGCGCACCGATCGGTCACTCTGAAACGACAAGGTTCACGGTCAGTCAACATCGACGACATGTGTGGTGCGTCCCAAAGTGCACTGTTTATATCTGTGACATATATACAGCAACGTCTGTGGCGTGGCTGTGGTATCCCTAGGTGTGGCAGCTGTACATTTGACATATACAGCAACCGCCATGACGTGTCAATTGCGTCCCAAAGGGTAGTCCTTGTATTTAAGGTAGGTAGTATGGATTCAAAAAGTGATTTTGGAAAAAACATTAAAAGGACTTTCTTTACTATTTATGTACTTTCATATCCTTACCTCAATATGCAGTTAGTATATTAGCTGAAAAAGTAATAAAACGTGGCAATACTGAGGTTTCTTCGGTTGGCTTTTGGCAGAATTTGGTTATAAAAATTACATTATCATCGTTTTCTCGGAATACCATTTTTGTTGTGAGTACTTAAAGTTGCTGCGCTCTAGTAGAATAAATACTGGGTATAACTGCAAAACATTTTGCACCGCAGTGCCTAATGAGTATATCTACTGCATGAATTAAAAGAAATCATAATATATTTAATGGTTTCTGAATTATAGGCGTTAATTATGTGAAAACGTTACACAAAATAGGTTTTTTCGACAAAAAATCTTTGTTCACGTAAACAACACAACATATCTGATTTCTGTGATATGCATGCAGTAGATATGCATAACAGTAATCCCTGTACTAAATTACAAGCTTATAACTTGAATACGTTTTTGGTTAGAGCGCGGCAAAAAATACCTAATTTTCCCTATTATGGCGGCCATATTGGATACCTAATTTGCATAATTGATGCGAAACATGAACAAAAACCTTAACTATGTTGGTATGTATCTGCACACCAAATATGGTTGATCTGTGTTGAAAACTAAAGATTTTTGGTTGAATCCGTACTACCTACCTTAAGACATATACTGAAAAGGTAATAGGTCTCAGTGTATAGGTTTCGAGACGTGGAAATATATGTTGCTCCTTTTCTTTGTTCTGCTACGTGTCCAATTAATGATTACACGCAGAATTGGACATACCCGATATGAACCCCCAAACAAATTCTGACTTTAAAAACAAAATGAAACAATGTCCATATATGGCATAATGGCTATATATTCGTATATATGTAAACAGAAAATGAAAGAAAGAAATTCATTTATTATATATATTAATTATATGAATACAAGCCTTCACATATGCGTTACATATAATCAGTGCATAAAACCGTCTGAATTATTCAATACCATGTACATTAGTATCATCAATATCCTTACAAATAAAATCCATAACTTCTATATGGAAAGTGATAAAGTCTGTTACCAAACAATTGTACTAGATCTAACACAGCTACACACAATCACAAACATCGAGCTCATACGAAGAAGACATCAGCGAAACATTAATATAGAGATCGAGAAAGGAAGTGCACTTATAAAAAACCTCAGGAAATAAAAGAATCGATACCATCCGAAAGACAAACCACAGTATCTCAAACAATGAGAACTTCTGGTGCATTGCTATGCACGTTTTTTTTAAACAGCACGCATTATTTTAAACGGTCGTGCGCATTTGGCTGCAAGGTTGCTTGTGTTTTGTGGGCGCATACACGCGCAAAATCAATACTCGACTCTTACGTATGACGTAAGTTAAACAGATCAGCGCCAATGTCGAAGGTTTCCTGGGGATGAACGATAGTGCTCTATTTAACCAGACTAATTGCGCGAAGCAACGAGATTCAATAATGATTGATTGCACGCTCATCCGTCCACTGAGAAACACACATTAGTAGGTAACAACATGTTGCCATGATGAAGGATCCGCTATCATTAGATGGAAGACACCTGGGATACCAAAACGGATATCACCATCCGAATGCGTTGAAGAGAAATAACGCTACGTCCCGTCCACGATGATATATTGTGTCCACAACGCAAGAGCTCGATGGACCGTCTTCTGCTAGAGATGAAGTCAATAACGGTTTTTCGTACGATTAAAGCTATTTCTGTAGTGCAACGTAACTACTTCAACGTCTTCAAGGACGCGAACATACAATCAATGGATTCGCTTTTATTCATTCCACCGGCAAAACAACCAAACGCGCCAAGCCGCTGCCTGCATACATGAACGGCGTTAGAAGAAACCGTACCATCAATGGATCCTTATCCTCGACAGAGACGCTACTAAGCGAAAACGCTCTAGGCTTCTAGCACCCGACCGACAAGTTGATCTTGCGGTCATCCTTATAGCTATATATTAATTACTCCAGTGCATTCTCACTAAGCGGCTCGCTAGTTTCTTCTGAATAGGTGTTCACATTTCGCGGGAACGCTGTACCTCCTAAATGCCATTTCTTTTGCTCGTCTCATATCAGATTCATGTCGCAAGAAAATCGAGCCAATATTGCATCGACTACGTTACTACGTCATCTAGTATGTTTCTAGGTCATCGACTACGTTACTACGTCGTGCTAGTTCGTTTGCGCAAACTCGTTATTTAGTCCTCGATATATAGCTGTCTTTTTTTGATGGTGAAATCATCGTAAAAACCATTACATCATTTTGACATGGCCCATTTGAAATTCGGAGCACTTTGCAATTGTAAGTGTATCGTAATTACTCACGTTTTGGGCCTACTTTGGAATATGCTCCCTCTTAATGTTAGATCAGTTGAAAATATTTAAAAAATCCGTCGTCATTTAAAAACTTATCTTTACAACCTTGCTTACCCACTGTAGCTCCCTAGCTCCTTGACCCATCTGTTGACAACTGGAATACTACTTATGGATTTTGAGATTGACCAATCCTGTTGTTCTTATGCGCCTCTGAGCTTGGTTTCCAAGGATTTAGGCGCAATAGAAGTTATCTTATTATTATTATTATTATTAAGAAAGTTAATGTTTACTACGTATGATTGTAGTTATTACGCTGTGTGCATTATGTACGTGTGTGCGTTAGTGGACAGTGTATTTCGAGATGCTGCCCCCAATCATCCTTGCAGGGCGGCGCATGTGCAATTAGCACTTCCAGAATCCACGACTCTGCTAAGCGGAACCACTGATTGCATGCTAGTTTCAACGTAGTCATACCCACTGATTGCTTAATATTTTCAAATTTAGTGATATCTACCGATTGCCTATTTTTAATCGTAGTGACTGATATTCCTTAGAGCTGTGAACCGTTTGGCCCTATACGGTACGCGGTACTTACCGTATATATTATACGGTATACGGTACGCTATACGGTTTTTTTCTGGTGCATATAACATACTAGAAGTGGCTTCGTAACTTTGTAATGGAAAATTTTGGCAGACGACAATTACCGTAACATATAGACTAAATAAATCGATAATTTGATGCATTAAGTGAGAAACGTTATCTAAGTTTCAATTTTCTTTCAAATTGTCTAACATTTCCAATTAATTATACACAATACAACATAGATATTGGAAATTTATTTATCGGTAGTTAAAAAGTGCTGCTAAGTGTGTGCTTGAAAGCAATCTGGTTCTCAAAATGCACAGGAAACTGTGGTTATGTAACAGTGGCGCCCCACTGTGGCTTGGTGGGACAACGCCATTGATCGACTTGTACCCTCTGCTCTTCCGGACGTGCGTTTTTCGAACGGAAGGGAAGGCCAGGATGTGTTGAATGTCTTTTCGTTCGATTTTTATGAGGTTTACATGGTTATGGAAGATTCAAAAGTATTATTAGTTGGCGATGAAACACACCGTATGGAATACTGGTTTTTTAAAAACCGGTTTCAAAACCGTATAAAAAATACCGGTATACAGCACACAGTTCTAATATCCACTGATGTTTATATTACCTTCAAACATTGACTGCATATTAACAGGGTGGTTTAATTTAATACTTTTACAAAATGGATCTATGTAAAATTTAGTTATTTCATATTCAAGCTCACGAAAATTTTTGTATTCAGTTTTTGTGTGTTAAATTATTAAAAGTTAAATAGCCTCTATCGCATGACCGACGCTTATCGAACACACCACAGCAGAAGCTACTTATGTGACAGTTTCATAAAATGGACCATGTTAAATGCTGAAAGTAAACAATCAAGGCAGGAATTGCAGGGCGATTATTCACTTCGCTGGCAGTGCAAAAAGCATAGCAGTGATAGCCCAAGAAATAATCTTCTTCGTCTCATTTATTACAGCAACAGGTTTTCCTGTGACAGCCTATTCTACCAACGTCGGATTTACAACTCGCCTAAAATCCCTCGACTGAGATCGTTCTATCATCGTGCGTGCCAATGGGACGAACTAGTATTAGTCACAACGTTATTTTGTAGTGTTTAGAGAATAATTCCGCATTGGATTTACAGGAAATATTATCACGTCAGCTAGCAGCCGTGAAATGCATGGCAACTTCTGCGGCTGTTGGCTTCAGCCAGCTCGCCAGAAAATCAATGGTGAATTCGCTCGAGCAGACGTGAAACAAAAGACATCTTCGTCGCAGATTCGTTCGTCGAAATAATTAATTCAGTATAATTCCTGGAAGTTTAATATGCACGATGACACGTGGGATGCGTACGTAATACCACAAAACTGCGTATGGCCACACCTTAATAATTATTGTATTACGCCGACCTTTGTTGTTTAATGTAATGTGTTTAGCACAAGAACAACTGTGGTGAAGATTCACAGCACGTTTCTGGAATTGACCTTTGATGTTGGGCGTGCACTCCTGGTCCACACAATCAAGACAGCACGTGGGACGAAGTGCAATTGATTCAGCGAGATTCCTGTTAACATTACTACATGTCTGTATACCATGAGACTGCCGCGAGCTGTCGTTTTGGCATCATATGACAAAGGCCTATTGTGGTGTTCTATTTTAAGAAACATATGACGTAAGTTGAACAGGGAAGCCGGACATTTGACCGGAGAAGCTGGACACTGATAGAACGCACGTGTAACACGATATTATGACAACGTTATGTATGGTCGTAAGTCTTTATTTAGAATTACGCCGGACGTTAAGTGGGAATAGCGAAATACTATGATTACGCTGTCTATAACCTGACACTATAAGGCCAAGCAGCGGTTCTATGTACGAAACTGTGGCGGAAGTTGACATAAATCCTGTATCAATTAGAACGGTTCAGTTGTCTGCTGTCTATTCTCGTACACTGAATCATAAACTAGCGTCGAGCTTTACTTTGGCCAATTGTGCATATGGTGATTACGCGTCATAAATAGACGACAAGTTATATGTTCAAGCATAAAGCATTATGGTTGATGTGGTTTAGTAGATACACTAAACTTTTCTTTTGGCTCTTCGTGGTAGGCGATACAGTTTAAAGGAACAACGTCACCAGAGCATTGACACATCACCCGCCAGCGTAGTTCTACTCTCTCCCTATCTCCCTCTCTCCCTCTCCCCCCTCTCTCCCTCTCTCCCTCTCTCCCTCTCTCCCTCTCTCCCTCTCTCACTCTCTCCATCTCTCCCTCTCTCCCTCCCTCTCACCCTCTCTCCCTCCCTCTCTCCCTCTCTCCTTCTCTCCCTCCCC
>OZ023208.1:6709289-6776789 GCA_963995525.1 Escarpia spicata
GTAACCCGTCGACAAGGATTGCGAATCCAGCAGTGGTCTTGCTTACATGGGTCGGTGAACGTAGAAAGAAAACTAGAAACCAGTAGATTGTTTATACTCTGCCGTCATTTTAGAACGTACAGAACTTGGTTGTCATACACTGGACCCTTATTATAAGGATTCCAGGTATTAATAAGGGACATCCGTTCAAGAGGAACATCACTAAAATCTCCTTTCCGACCTACACATTGTTATATTCTCTCGGACATAACGAACATCAGGTAAACCTACAACGGGCAGTTTGACAGAGCCCCAGTATGTTCCTTATAATATATAGAGAGAGTCCACTACAGTTGACTTCGTAGGCAACACTATTGACACCGCATAACATGATCATAGCCAACGAGTCTGTCGTTGGCTATGATCGTGTTATGTATTTTCTGACAGTAATGCTACTGTCACAAAATAACTAATTTTCACCGAGCTCTCTCTCTCCCTCTCTCCCTTTCTCCCTCTCTCCCCCTCTCCCTCTCTCCCTCTCTAATCCTCTACAAGTCTCACGTCTTTCCCTCTCTCCCTCTCTCCCTCTATCCTTCTCTCCCTCTCCCCCCTCTCCCCCTCTCCCTCTCTCCCTCTCTCTCCCTCTCTCCCTCTCTCTCCCTCTCTCCCTCTCTCCCTCTCTCTCCCTCTCTCCCTCTCCCCCTCTCTCCCCCTCTCTCCCCCTCTCTCCCCCTCGCTCCCCCCTCTCTCTCTCTCCTCACTATCTATGAGCAGGCTTCCTTGTTCCTTGTTCATTTGGTGCATTGTTTTTGGTTTTAACGGCAACGCTATCGAACTGTTGGCTCAGCCAATGAAACTGGAGATTTCTAGCCGGACTAACTGGCCTTACATACCGATATAGTTTCACCGACAATTCGGATATACTGCTGCTGCGGTCATTTCTTTGTAAGTTGCCGGACGCCTGATTGGCAATATGCAATCAGTGGTCAGAATAACGGACATATGCACGCATCTACACGTGGAACATATAAATAAAAGACAGTTGACGGTGTCGTATTCGTTTACAAGCGGTTTCTGTGAACAGCTATCTCTGTTGATGGATGGGCAGGGCAGACGTTATTATATTGTTTGCCAGTGCGGCTAGTTATTGGAACGCGGGGATTTTTCAACAAATTAACTAGGTTTCGTCGATCTACACGAGATTATGTCTAATACACGAGGTGAAATTGTCAGGTGTTTGAAATATCGTGTCAATAAACGACTGATCGATGGCACTGGTGCACGACATTTTTTGCATAAAATTACGATTTGCTGTTATTAAACTGCAGTCTTGACGTACAGTCCTCAGTTTATGCGATTGCAGCCTTATCGCAAAAATTGAAAAAGTCCAATTGCACGTTTGTTCGGGGGAGATTAAGTTTAATATGCCACAACTGTCAGTGACTCTCTCAAATTTTCACTGCGCAGAGCCAGTTGCACCAGATGACCAAACAATAAGATTCTCCCCACTTGTCTTGTTACGATGCTTTACTGCCTCCAGAGACGAAAGGCCGTCTAATTTGTGTTTACGGAAGTCCTCTGATATAGCGACCGTGACTCCCACGTGCTCGCTATTTCCTCACAATGGCCTGAATGTCTTTTGCACGTTTGACGTCTCATCACGGCTCGTCTATCGCAACGAAACCTTCACTATCATTCTACCCGTAGGCCGACTTTCAAGTAAGCCATAGAGGCCGCCTGCCTACGCTGCAATGGGATCCGTCGTCCCGTATCACTTGAACGCGCAAGTGTCGTCTCTTGTTTTGAACGCCTTCGCAGGAGACGACTACCAGTGCAGTCGGAAGAGGAGAACGTCGCGCGAACGTTGTTCACGGCAAGCGACAAGCGATTGACGTCTAGTCAATGACACGGGACTGAACATTTGCACAGCAAAGCAAGGCATGCGCGAAAACTGGGACATGGGACCATGATATTTCATTTTCAAAACGGCCGCAGCAAAATTTCGAAATTCGTTTTGTTTGGCATATCATCACTCCTCGTTAGTGGTTTAAATGTGGTTTAAACAAATGTGGTTAAAATACAAAATTATGTGTATGGTTTGGGGGCATGAAGAATCATTTAAGATAACACTCAATCTGATTAGATGATTGTCTCGTTTGAATAATTGCAAAATGGCGCCCTTTACAGCGGACCGTTCATCTATCATGGTGGAGAACATTCTGACAAAGCAAATGAGTCTGTCTACGATTTCTATTTATGAGTCGTGTATACCTTACCGATGTTTGTCAGCCAAGAAAGCAATGGCTATTAACTCGCGCAATCCAACTAGTTTATGTGCCTTGATGCTGGGACAGCTGACGGAACTGAGACGAAGGGATCGAATTAAACCAGTGTTAATAATTAAACAGCAGTTTGTGGTTCGTAAACACGATTTCTGGAGTAACAGGCTCTTTTGGTTGGCAACGTGGGGGTGGGTGTTGGCGGTAAAATTGCGTATCTTCGTTTTATGTTATTGTAGACAGATTCAATTTACGTTTGTCCGTTAATCACACCACGGCATTTACACATATTAACCGCGATAACGTCTTGTATAGACCAATGTTTTTCTCCCACGTAAACAGCCTAACAATCTGCCCAGAAACAGGGCCAATGGAACCTCTGATCAGTTCACAATCATCGCGCGAAATGTTATTTCCCCAACACGAAGACGCATCGTAAATTGGAAGTCATTAGTCGGAACCGTGGTTGGGTCATACCAGCTGGGCCAATCAATGTCGACCTTGGCAGTTTCCTCCGCCTAATCATACTCATCCAACATAATAACGTCACCATCTCGTCTATATTTATTGGCAGGTTTTGCCAAAAATGTAAACACGATCTTCCATCATGTAAAACATTAAAATAATATGTTCCTATATAACGAAATCCACTTACGCTTTCGTCTGGTGTCTGTCAAAGGATTTTTTTATATTTTCTTTTTCGGAATTGTATAATACAGGACATAAATGAAACACAAAGCGTATACAAACTTTACAATTCCTGGTTGGCAGCAGAGCCAATGCTGTTACCAGTAGATATACAATGTCATATCTGGAAACAAGGAGGAATCGTGTTGTTTC
Source organism: Escarpia spicata (assembly GCA_963995525.1). Classification (NCBI taxonomy): domain Eukaryota; kingdom Metazoa; phylum Annelida; class Polychaeta; order Sabellida; family Siboglinidae; genus Escarpia; species Escarpia spicata. Next base: position 6,712,388 of record OZ023208.1, read on the forward strand.
ATCTTCTAATTTACTTGGGTGTAACGTGGGTAGATGTGTATCAATGACTATTAATGTTTAGTGAATATGCCTGTCAAAGAAATGTCACACTATGTTTGTGAAAGGTAGAATCATATTACCGTGACAACTATGTTGATGAATGGCAATTTTCCATGATCTATACATAGCGGCATCTATGACGTGAGTGATGAAGGTGGCGCTTCATTACCAGAGGCATGACGTGTGTAGTTCAGCGTCCATGTATTTGTGTCCGGTTAATTTGAGACCGATTGACTCTTGACCAAATGCGCCAATTAGCACGCGTCTATCGTATGAATCGATTTCGCAGCTAACATCAATTAGGTGTCATGTCGCCTAGTTGGAATGTGACATTGGTCTGATGATGGAAGCGTCTGGTTTCAGACAACCGGCGCTAGCACTTCTTTGTAGCGCGTTGGTGTGCGTCTTCAGCAAGAATAGGATGTTCGTAAATAGTCGTCGTTCCGGCGAAGGGGTCAGATTTGCCCTTCGTGTGGTGTCCCTTGCAAATGGAGTTCCCAAGATGCGCAAATTAGTCGATTCTAGTGATGTCATAATATGTGATAGTCTGGTATGTGTGGGCGAAGTGTAGTACCCGTGCGGCAGACGTATGAGATAATGACCGTTTCTGTACTGATGCGTCGGTATGTTTTAGCAGTATTTCGAAGAATACTTTTCCATTTTGTTCACTGATTAAGCATCATATATTTTTTATTGAAGCAGATATTACTACTACACCAAAGAGTGGACTGGCTTGACTTTCAGCATCTCCCAGAGGGCGGCAGAAAATCGAAAGAGATGGCGGGAGCTGTCAAGCCATCAGTGGTGCCCCAACGACGGCCTGGTTATGGGACAACCACCACCACCAATGATACTAATAGTGGAAAGCTAATGCATATAGGATGTCCTTTTAGATACGACTGTGAAAACACATGAACCTATCTTATAACTTTGAGACATCAGCAACTCAGCGAAACCCGATGGGTTTATCAGACCTTATTACACAGTTTACGACCGACCGACCTACATACAAAAACAACGACACGTAGACATGACTGTTCATTATACTGCCCCTGATCCGATGGAAGTATGCTGCCTACGTTTTGCAAATTGATTAACACTCGACCTAAGTATATTGTCATAACACCACTTTAAATATATATATTGTTCTCCAAAGAACCAATTGACAACGGTTGTCAACTTAGATCATTTTTATTAAGGCCACAAGTATAAGGTACTTAGGCGACTGAGTCGAGTTGCCAAAGACAAATCGCACTGCGATCGACAGCAGAAAAATTCGCAAACAATATGGCGAGTTTGTCTGTTCCTTTACTCGGAGTGATCCTCTCAAGCCATGGGTGGTATTGGTGTGAACCGGAAGTTCACTGAATCAGTTGAACATCGCGACACGTTCTGTCCTCGTCGGTTTAAACTAGATTGTAATAACAAAGCAACTGCTGTGTATCCATCACTAGAACATTGCGGTTTGCCCCACCTACCACCGTTAATGCTGGTATTCACTATTGATTTAAAAAGTTTCAGATACAATTCGAATTATTCGTGGGAAAAACAATAACATTGTGAAAATGCTTTGGCCTCCTTAAACATTATACACAATTTGGCAGGCAACGTACCATGAACACATTTCTTCTAGTATAACACATGAGAATAAATATTAATTAAGGAGGGATATACATCATCGTTTTAAACAAAGCTATTCTGACTGTTGTTGAACTTATGATTTGTGTGTTGATGTACAAGTATGTTGTTTGCCTCAGGCCGTCACTTTGTAGCGCCATTCAGAAGATGGCGAGTGCAAACTATCGACTAATTCGCTTCGTGTGATGATCCAGATTAGTCCGTCACTCGCTGTTTTTCGAAAATGTCACAAGTGGGCGGACCTACAACGGGAATGAGGCCAACGATTCCTTATATGGGATTTCTCGTGAATCAAATCGACGATGTGTCATAGTAGTAACGAGGCCGCCAATTCCTTTTATGGAATTTCTCGTGAATGAAATCGACGATGTGCCACAACAGTAAAAACAACATGGACACCGATTCCTCATATGGAATTTCTCGTGAATGGAAGCCGTGACATGTCACACTAGTAGCAAAGCTATTGGTTCCTTATATGGCAATTACCGTCGCGACATGTCAGTGAGCCGATGTCCCACGTAACATTCTCGTGTTGTAAACAAGACAGACTCGAGTCTCGGCATCAAACGATCCAGCTTGTTTACGTGCAACAGGCGCGTCTGAAATATAACTTTGACACGCATCAGCAATGTCTACGTCGCTGCGTGTCCCGTAATTTTATTATTGGCCTACACTCGCTGCTTTATATCACACCTGGTTTCGCTCAAATTTTGTTATTTTTCATTTAAATCTTATTTGACAAAATTGGCGAACGTGTGATAGCAACCTCTGAAACAGCACCACCGCCTATCGCCGAGTTGTGTAGCGGAATAACCATAAGAAATTGGACCTGTTTATGTGATTGGCGGGGATATTAATTATTAACGACCATATGAAAGAGTTCGCCTTAAGTAATCGTATTAATATAATCACATGGTCTGACACGATGAGAGGCTTCACGGGGATTTAGTAACCACAATCTCCACTGGATGTATCGTGACTAACGTGTTCTGAAGGCGCTTGTGCAACAGGTAAGAGGGTTTAGGTGTGTCAAACCAGCCACCGTTCGGCCTCTTACGTGGAACACAGAATAGAAGCGCAATTGCACTAAGGTGAAGCAAAAACCGAGATACCTGAGGTACGAAAAACGTCTAAAAGAATGTGGTTTACCTACCCTAAGGAGAAAGTGATTAAGATGACATCAAGTAGAATATTATTGTTTAATATATTGATTGGGTATGAACATTGATACATACATTTCTTTTAAAGGGATTCTTTATAAGTTAATATACATTCGAGGTGTACCGTATCAGAACGTATTAATTTCCCATAAGTACTTTCTCTGCTACTTATGTCTTGCATGTTTATGCATAATTTGGGTGTTATCTGCACAAAAAGCCGATAAACAATTGTGCTTACACGAATAATGTTGAGCTTGTTGCCACGTGGATGATTGATTCTGCAGCCCTAGTATAATGAATATTCATGCACGCGCAGTGAACCAGTTTTTCTTGCAAAAGAGTTTACGTTTGTCGCTACATCTGGCAATTTGCTAAACCCAATTGGCCGTCAAGCAGCCACTGAATTTCCCAGCCGCGTGGTTTTCGAGAGAGAGCAAGGAACTACGACAGCATCAACACAAAAACACGCCCCTAACCGTATCGCGCATTCACGTGAATATTCTATTAATTAATTTAATCATTAACGTTCTAGAGATAAACTACATGAATAGGGTGTACAAATGGCCAACATACTGCATATACTAAGTTGGTTTGCTTAATCACAACAATTAATTTGAATTGAGATGAGGCATTTAATGGGAGTTCCCACGCACACGTGGTGCACGGTCACAGTTCGTAAAACACGTTCAGACACCCGCTCAGTCTACGCGGAATGGTGAGACGTGTTGTTTTTAACGTGTTCCGATCCCCTGAGACCCGCAGTGCGACATGGCCGCCTTCGCTAACGAATTAATTCAGTTTACATTACGAATGCATGAGACGTCGCGATGCCGTTTGTAACAGAGCTTGTAGGTGAGGCCACGACCCACAGTAACGGGTCCAACGCCTCCGTACTGTGGCAGGAACATTAGTACACCGTCATTAAGATGTCAACAGTAAACCACGCCCGATGGACACAGTCTACATATGTAAGAGGATCCGGGAAATTAGACGGCCGTGTATGGTATCAAACAAAGGTATCCAATTAAAACAAGAGAAGAGAAGGTCGGCGTAGGAGTAAAGAAAGGAAGGTGGAACTGGATTCGTTATGTGTTCAAAACAATTAACTGGGTCGCCCAAAGACAACCTGGCGAACAACCGCTCAGAAGGAAAGACAACAAATGGGTTGGAAACGTGAAATGAAACCAAATGGGCAGCAAGATGTATGCAGCATCTTGCAAGTGTGCTCTATCCGTATTTGCATAAAAGGAGCGCTTGACGTAACTCGTATCTACTACCTTCTCGGCGCTACAGGCAGTCAGACAAACAGTTTCTTCTTAACATCTTAACAAAGTCTAAACGTCCACCAAGACCGTGCCAGGTATACGTATTGCTTCTAAGGTGATTTGTGCTAGTAATAGGTTTGACTTGAAATCAGGGAGTGGGTCACTTCTAATTGACATTTAGCATGGTGTCCATAACTAAACAATGGCAAGAACATACACATGGATGGTACACTTTTGAAATTCCTGTTCTGACATTTATTTATTATGATACCTAACCAGGGATATAGCTTAAGGAACATTGGATATTTCAAACAGTTTGACCAAGCCACGTCTTCCTTGTAGCGAACGACCACTGGGAATAAATTACACCCAGCTGAGCGATAATAGGGGCTACTTAGACGTGGTCCCAGTACTCCGGTGCACCGATACAGCAACCGCGTAAATACACCACTAGGGAATAAACTGTGACAACCTAATTGGTTTGTGTCTTAAGCTGACCTTTTGAGCATAAATCTGATTGAAGAACACTTGAAGTAATTTTCGCATTTTCGAAAGACGCAGCTGTATAGCTAACTAATAAAAAGAGCAATGCCGATGAAAACAGTCAGTGTTGTTTATTTGGTTTACGCGCTGCGAATAACGAAAGAAGTGTCGATAAACATAGCTTCGGGAAGATTGTGGGAAAATGTGCGCTTTCAACAAAAAAACTGGTACATTCACAAATGCATGCACACGAACACGCAAACGCACACACGCGCACACACGCGCACACACGCGCACACACGCGCACACACGCACACACACACGCGCACACAAACACACATACACACACACGCACACACACCCACACACGCACACGCACACGCACACGCGCAAACACACGCGCACGTACACACACACGTACATTAACAATTTAAAACAGAAACAAGATGTGTTGAAGTCATCTAAAATGATCTACATGTACACGTATACCTCACGACATGAACGTGTCTGGTGTAAGTATTAATACTGCAGCAGCTAGTCAGGCTGACTCTGCGGAGTTACCATGCGATGATGACACCGGCCGTCGTTAGAATGATTACAATAATTTGTTAGCGAGAACGCTTTGAGCTGGGCTGACTTTGCCTTGCACGATTGTCCGAAGCAGCATCGAACTGACGTCACCTTGCATTCTGGGAACTTGAGTGATTACGATGTCGCATAGGAAGCACACATCAACCTCCATGCCGACATAATTATGACAACCCAAATGTGTAATCTGCGATTTTACGCTTCAGGGATAGGCTATTTAATTAGTGTGCTTATGTACGCTGCAGAAGAAATTATCATAAAGATGAAAACTTCATGTTCCAGGAAAACATTACCTAAATCTATGTGCAATATCATGTCTCCGAGCAATCCAATAAAATAATAACGGTAACGCCTTCTGACGTTGTTGTTGCGTTTTATGTGTTTTAAAATAGGCCACCTACAAGTAGTTATGCCGTTATATAGTTTACGTCTCTTTAATGATACACTTTACCTATGCGGAGATCACGTGTAGACCCTGAATAAGCATTGTTTACGACGAGCCACAGCTATACACTAACTAAGCCACCATGAGCCGGGCGTGTCCCTTGAAGACCAAACATACCGCAAACGATCCATTTAGCGTATGACATTTGTGCCGATCGTTGAAACAGATTTATCAAGGAATACCATATTGGCGTCTGGCTTAAATATCGAGAGACATGTTGTGCGGGATCGGAAATGACGACTGCAGAAGTTGAAATGCGGCGAGAAGAGAATGAGTGACGAGACCAGGTGATTGAAAATCAATACTTCGAGGAAAGGAAGTCGGCAATCCAGCCAATTTGCTACCCGCAGATGTGAAAAGACGTTACAAGGTTTCGATAAATCGCTACCCGAAATAGCGGCAATAGAATGAAAAGATACATAAATTACACATTTATCGTTCTGGTTTATCCGTCAGCTTACCGAGCTTTCCATCACCAAATGGCGCAAATATCATTACGACCTTTTATCACGCAATATTCTTATATATATCTGATAAATTGTAGGTTGTATGTTTGTAATGAGAGCAAGTTAAACATTGCAATGACATCGACAGTCATCATTTTGGCGAACTGATATCATTAATATACAACAGCCCCCCTCATGAGCGGCCCTATCGCCAACCAACGGTCACCTGTAAGTAGCGACCACATTTCTTTTGCATTAAGTGGATTATCACTGAAGTAACCCCGCTGGAACGGCCACGAGCACCGACCGAGATGTAAGGCCAATTACTTGCTAAATTTACCCAATTTACAACCAACAGCCACTTGGCGATCAAAAGCCGCTGTCTTAGATACCATGCCTAGGGGCCACTCAGTCTGACTGGGCACGAAATAGAGTTCGGCTACGTTAGGTTAACAGTCTTTGTATATGTCCAGCTGGCTTAGCGTGTCCATACATCCACATGAATTTATATTCGTTGTGTATCATGTCCTATGTGGAATGTAGGAGACTGAGTATATGTCTGCTTGTAGAGCGGCCACCCTTCTTATACGGCCAACGTAACTTTGCAGAAGGGTGTCCACTCAAGACGGTGACTACTGTAAATACAATTTTCGTGTAAACCAACAAAAGGATCCTTGATCGAGGGTTCGACATATCCGTTTAATTAATTAAATTAAATTAAACGAACTGCTCTTTTGAAGTTACACACACAACATATTCCACTTATTCGAGGCACTACTCGGCTGTAACAGACTTATCAAATTGACACGCCCGAGATTCGACACACCTTATCCATTCCTTCCAACAAAGGAACATCTGCGGCTTCACTAATCCGAGGTTCTGCAGGTTCCAGTAATCCGACTTTATGTAAAGTTGAAGTTCAATTCGTATAATTTCCCCTAATCCGAGGTACAACCAGTCCGAAGTTAGCATTATTTGAGGTTCACGTCAAATATTGTTCCGTCAATCGAAGTTTCCACCAATCCGAGGTTCCACACACGCTGAATGCATATTGATGATGCACAGGCAATGGGAGATCAAGTTGTGGGAAGAGAAACAATAAATTAAAAACGGAAACATTGGTTTGTCCCAAAAACCCAAATGGGACTTTGTTGAGCAAAGATTCAGATTCACGAGAAGCCGATTCTACACATAAAATGTAATGTGGTAATACTAGGTCAATATTTCTCTTTCTGCGATATAGAGCGGATCGCATGCCAGAAGACTGAAGACGGAAGACGGTGATATTTTTTTCAATTTCAGTTCAGGAAAAGATGTATAGATCGCCAAATCACGACCGATTTAATTGTCAACATTTAGATATTTCAAGACATTATTGTATAAGAACAACATTGTGTACTCTATATGCTGCACAATTTCCTATCGTTAAACTGTGGTTGTACGATACTCGCAGCCAACTGCATCTACTGTATAAGGGGTCAGCACACTGTCAGGTTTCCCATTGGCGACCATGTTAATGTTTTGTGTGATTATAAGAAAACGTGACCTATAAAGTTTCTTAAACTTCTCACCTGCTGTTATTATCATCTCATTGACATGCTGGTCGAGTTTAGTCAAAATCTCATATCTCTAGCTCTTGCAAAATGCCTGTATGTATGACACCCGTCAATATTTACAACTGGATGCAGGCAGTAATCCAGCTAAAGTGTCAACTAGCCAAATTGCTGCCAGATACCCTTCCGCTTAGTAAAATCAGCTAAAAAGACACAATTTTACTGTCAACAGCTTCAACAATCACATCTAGAAATCTGACTACTCAAGTGCACTTATGTCAGAGCAAGTGAATATTATAAAAAGTCATTTCTCAAAAATATACTGCACTTTGTTTCGTCTGTAATCAAGCAGGAAGTCCAACAGTGTGCTGACCCCATAAGCACAGTAGTGTTTTGGCATCCATTAATCAAACGCCGTTTCCGAATGGATGCGATGCCCGTTTACAAATTGTTCCGCTGCACTGGGCGACCGTGTCTTTGACCTATACCATCTGTTGTGTGTGGGTGAACAACGTACAGGAGGCGGTGTAGTGTGTACGCTGTTGCGCAGCGCTATCGTTATGCCGTTGACTTTAAATTTTCATCATCAGCGTGGCTCCATAAACTATATTGACCATCATTCCCCCGAGACTTCAGCCGAACGGCGTGCAGAAAGAGATTTCGGTCTTCTGCTGTTGGGGATGCCAGCTAAGCTAGGAAACTGAATATAAAATCGATGGCAGACCTTCGCTGATTTTAAGCGTGCCATGTTTGCAGAAACGGCATGCATGCTTGCATTCGGAGATCATCGGGGTGCACGCACGTGAAATATGATATGCATTAATAAGCGTTTCTTATTTCACGGATGTCCGTTTACAAGTACAAAGACGGCAAATTACATTACCTAAACGAATAGATAAGATACTCGCATTTCTAGTGTTTTCACGGATGTATACTGAGCTCGTTGGACAGTAATAATTTCTTTGGTTAACAACAACAACATTAGCATTGCCACTTATTAAAATCTTCGCTACAGCAAAGCAACTGATGGACATTTAGCTAGGGGGAGATAAATCAAAACAATACATTGTGCAACAAAAACAAAGAAGAAGCATTATCTGAATCCTTTGGCTGTCAATAACACGCCCATCGCTGATAGACGTGCGACTGAGCTCACTGCCTAAACCAATAACGACATCATTGAATTACAACCGACTCTAAATAATCGAAACGCCGGAACGGCGAATACAGTGATTCGTTTTTCGCTGAAAACGACACACTGTCGGCGACAATTAAAGAAATCGACTGAGTGCGACCGAGTAAGGAGCAGACCTTCTCCGAATATAGCTGCGCGTGCGATTGCGTGAATAGCTGCGCAGCGGACCAGTTGACACCATTACCGTCTGCGTTTCCCGCCGACCTAGCAGTATCGATTTCGTACAAATATAGCGTCGCGCGCAGCTAAAAGTGAACGTAGTTAAGTCTGGTGTTTTTTTCTATGGCCGCCCGCGCGAAGCGTCCGAGGAGGATCAATGAGTATGGAGAAACCAAAACGACGGCGACTAACGTAGACGCGCGGACGAAAGAGGACCATGACAGAATCAATTAGGCCGTGTTCACCCAGTCACTCAGACGGGTATGTCGCTGATCCTCAATGTTTTACTAATCGCCAAATGGCCCCTTAATCCAACAGAAACGACTTAATTAGCCAACTCTCTGCCTGACTAGAGGGTATATGTAGAGCCACTGAGCGTCCCTTGCGCGAACTCTAAACGACGTCAGGTATTAGCACGTGTGGGTTTGCGTGAATCGGTGAGAGATGGGTGCGCATGCATAACCATTGTTGCAAACACGCACGCATGCAAATGCAAGTACGCATGATCACATGCTCACGCACGCACGCACACACGCACGCACACACGAACGCACGCACGCACACACGCACACACGCACACACGCTCGGGTCGCTCGCACGGATTTAACCAGACTGGGTTCAAAACTGTGTAACGCCATTCTAACAAATGAGACAACGCCAATCACTCTGACCATGTGCGTTAGGTGTCAACGCTCCTTCGTCAGTTCATGCTAAATGGATTGGTAATTTTTAGTCGTATATATATATGTGTCTATCGTGGCACGGTTATAACCTATTTTAAAAAGAAAACAAAAGTGTTAAATATATCAGAAGGACAAGTTACACATAGATGAACAATTGTTGGACCGTCAATAAACCAAAAGCCTCCATGTCCATTTGCCAGTCGGAATTGGTTGTTTTGCTCTTGGCGATCTTGTCAAATCTTGTTCAGGTATTCTATCGCCGTTATGATCAACCACAACGCCAGTACGAGTCAATATTCCACGTTCTTCATCTACACTGGTGCCACCTAGCGGTACTGGGCACAGGAAGTGACGTAACTATAGTCGTCTGCGTGTTGAATCGACCTAGGAATGAACTAATCTATACCTTTATTGATTTTCCGATCGCTCCGCCAAGTGGCTGTGCATATTTCGCGAACGTGTAATTCTTCATCGATCAACCTTTCGAGTGGCCACCGCTCCAGTCACTGGAGAATTTTGGCAAATGGAAATTGTTGCTGTTGGCGACGCTAACTCAGTTCCAATCTCCAATTCAGTGGCCCAGTGTAGGCCCATCCAACTTCTTATAACAAAGTGGAACAATTGAAATAGATTATTTTGATTAAGACAAAGTAATGTCGTTTCTAAATCCAGAACCTTGCAAACTATTATTGTGTACTACACATTGCACAATTGGTCGGGTTTGGACTGATAATGCATGTTCTGTTGTATATGATTCTTACCCGTCAAGTCCTGTGAAATAAAACAGTAGTCGTGGCAAACAAAAACCATAAATTATCAGTAACAATCGTAATCTTTGCACGTAAAAAAAACAACTTTGTTAGTAAACTGAATCTCGCCGAATAACACAAGTGCCCTAGCGCCCACGGGATCTGTAAGTAAGTTCGCGCCTGCTCATAACACGAAAATGCGTTGGTGAGTGCTCGTTTCGGGGCATTGCACGAATTGTACAGGAATTCTACCAGGCCCGGAAAAGCGCGCGAACCATAAGGGAATTTGATGGGTGTGTCGGTCGGCGAATTTATCGACCAAATATAACGAACGCGATAAATTCGTAAAAAATTTATCTCAAAACACAGGCGTAAAACCGTATGGTTTTCGTATTACGTCCGTAGTACTTGACAGGCATGATTATTTAGGGATGGTCGTGACATCAAACACGCTCTTATAAAATGCTTGTACAGATTTACTAACGACAATTTGTTTGCGCAGTAACTGCCACAAACTGATAATGTGACACACACGCGCGCGCGCGCACACACACACACACACACACACACACACACACAGGTAATATATGTTGTAGTCACGCGCCTGTAATGATCAAAGCACTGTCGTGCAAAACTAGATTTAGCATACATTTTCTGAATCATTTGATGACTGGCACCAAAAACGGATAGATGTCATCGGGCACACGGCAGTTACAAGTTAATTCGTCCGTTCCTGTGTTAACACACGTGTCCACGTTAATCGTAGACGTGGGAGGAATTATCGGAACTAGTGTCTGGACATCCAGGGTTGGCAACTGGAGTAATGTATGCAGACCTGCCATTTGACATTGGCCAGCATTTGGATCACTGCGTAGGCTGATAATGTCATATTAATAAAGTGCGTCTGGTTGGTTATTATCACTTCTACCTTGGTAGCGGTGATAATAAATCTACAAGCATGAGCTAGCATTAAAGGTTGGTTGTATGTTCCGTGGCCCGGAATGAGGCTGGGTTATAACTGTTCGCTAAATTGTTTTTCTCCAATATGAGAATATGACGACCGCTCTGAATATCATACAACTGTGCGGTTAAACCAACCGGCGTCCGTTACAAGGCCAATAACGTTGTTTATAATATCATACAGCTATGCGGTTAAACCAACCGACATCCGTTACATGGCCAATAACGTTGATATCATACAGCTATGCGGTTAAACCAACCGGCGTCCGTTACATGGTCAATAACGTTGTTTATAATATCATGCAGCTGTTCGGTTAAACCAACCAGCGTCCGTTATATGACCAATAACGTTGTTTATAATATCATACAGCTGTGCGGTTAAACCAACCGGCGTCCGTTACATGACCTATAACGTTGTTTATAATATCATACAGCTGTGCGGTTAAACCAACCGGCGTCCGTTACATGGCAAATAACGTTGTTTATAATATCATGCAGATTTGCGGTTAAACCAACCGGCGTCCGTTACATGGCAAATAACGTTGTTTATAATATCATACAGCTGTGCGGTTAAACCAACCGGCGTCCGTTACATGGCAAACAACGTTATTTATAATATCATACAGTTGTGCGGTTAAACCAACCGGCGTCCGTTACATGGCCAATAACGTTGTTTATAATAGCATGCAGTTGTGTGCTTAAACCAACCGGTGTCTATTACATGGCCAATAACGTTATTTATAATATCATACAGCTGTGCGGTTAAACCAACCGGCGTCCGTTACATGGCCAATAACGTTATTTATAATATCATACAGCTGTGCGGTTAAACCAACCGGCGTCCGTTACATGGCCAATAACTTTGTTTATAATATGAATGTTTTTATTGTTCACAGGCAAAATGTTTATGTAGCGAACAATGTTTCGAGCTTATCAAACGCAAGTTAATGGTAGTATACCTTCAGCATATTTCTTCTGGTCTTAAAACATTATGTCAGCTAATACAAAACAAGGATCATAAGGCCATTGTTATGGTAGACTAATCGTGATTTATCTAATTTTCGGATAATTCGACATCATTTCAGTCGCTCCCTGTTGTCTAAACCACTATAATAGTAGCCAGACTAGGATCTTGAGATAGAACGCGTAAAGGTAGAAAGGGTGAAGGTTAGTTCATGTAGAGCGCGGTGTCCAGTCATTAGGACTACTATAATCACTTGGAAGCATTCAGCCACGCTGCAATTACTGCGCTCATTTATGCAGCTGTCGTGCCTAGATATCAGCAGCAATTAGTTTAGAATGACAATAAAATGCATATAAACCCAGCTTGGTGCGCTTGGCGTTTCTACTTTAGTAGTTGCCCTGTGTTCCATTTCATTATTCGTAATTCTCAGGTGGCACTACGCATTCGTCACACTTATGTCGTAGCCAGACGCAGAGGTTGCCTGGAGGTGCGCCGACTTCCCTACTCTGGCCGCGTTTAACATTTTGTTTCTCGCGAACAAAGGTTACACGAACAGCTAAATTAGATTTGTCTCAATAAAACAATTCCACAAGGTGGTGGTATTGGAATTAGCTATAAAGGTCTTTTCTAGTGAAAATGTCAAGGCATTTCTCTGTTGGCCAGTCGCTACAATTTAATACTGTTGTGCCCTTTTATTTACTGATACGATTGTGAGGTTCGACAACTGTGTAGAATGACACGAGAAGACAGAAAGAAGGGGAATTAAAGAAGACATTTTAATGACGTAATACCTGACATGAAAGAGAGTTAGGAGCAGACTGAGATGGGCAGGACACCAACTTAAATGTGTGAGGGGGATTGACAGAGAGCACAGAAAACAGAGGATAGTGGTAGAATGAGATATGCGAGACCAAGATTAGAACGTAGAAACGGTACAACGAAAGGGTAGTGGTGACAAGACAAGACAAGACAAGAGTGCGAGAAAGACAGAGACAGAGACAGAGACAGAGACAGAGAGACAGAGATTCGTGATTGATGCAGACGACTCGTTTAAAATGCAGAACAAATTAAGTGGCGTGGTCACCACCCTGCAAAGGGCGAAGAAGAAGTTACAATTCTAACTTAATGCAACGGCCTGAACGTTGGCTGTTTCGTCCAACTCGAATATCAACCATTTCTCATATTTACGATATCCTCGCCACTGATGTTTGTGTTGTACCACACTCGGCCGTGTCAACAGCCACGGTTTGTTTTGCCGTCGCAGAAACATCCGCCCATCAGATATCGCCAGAAACGTCACGCTATCAAATCACATCCCGCTAACTTAATATTGATAAAGTGTCGACGGTAGTGTACGTGGGTGGACGTGTCCTCGGGCGAATCTAAAGAGCGCGTCGTGTTTCATTAGCGACGTCCGCGGACGCCGTTGGCTGTGCTGCCATTGGAAATGCCGAAATCCACAATGGCTGCCGCCGCCGCCGCCGTCGCCGCCGCAGACGACCAGCGTGAAACCACTTCCGTTGGTCAGCGCAGGGAACGACGCCGCAGCTGCACAGATCGATACGGTGAAACAGCGACCGGTTGGCGCGTTAATTGCACCACGGGTACGTCGTTGGTGTTGATAAATCGACGCGAAATACGAACCAGACACGAAATTGCAACACATCGATATTAATACCGTGAGATATGCGACTTCGTATGCGATATTTTTGGACGCTTTGTCTTCCGACGTAATCGGAACGGACACATTCTGCAGTCTGACATGAAATGTCGTCGGCACGTTGCGCTCGGTGGATGTGATAACATTAACCTAAAAGCGAGTTTTTAACCTGGTATGACGAAGACACGCCAAGACGATGCTGCCGTCTGTCAACTTACAACACAATACCGTCTAATACTCCGGAAATGGTGTTAGTGGTTGACGTTGCAGTTGTTCATTGCTTTCCTGTCAGCATTTCGTGAACAATGCACACATGGTTAGTTACGCACATCCGCTGAACACACAGCTTTATAAATAAAATTTGAATCCCAGGAATTCGATTGCTTTGATAGATGCTCGGGTGGCTTTAGCGTAGGATTCATATTACTTCTGCACAGCCGTATTTAGAGAGCATTGAGCCACAGCCTTCCCATGGCATAAAAAATAAATTTCCTCCATATCCTGTTGCGCCGCTACATATCAGCATAGAAAACTAAGGGGTGACTAAGCTGCCTCTTTCTGATAATCCTAGATACAGGGATCTTATACCACTATATTTTCAATACGTTGACCTCCGGTGATGAGTCAAGGATGGCGAGTCGTATCAAGTCGTACTTAAAACAGGTAACTTTTGATACAAAATAATACGTATATATTGGCTGTTGATTTTGTTTTAATACAGTGTTTGTCCTTCCTTAAATCCCATCCCGCGGAATAAGTGGCGATATCGTCATAACCACGGAGGATTGAACTTTGTCCTAGTTTCCCTATCAATCAGTGAGATACTTTGCCCTTAGAACTTCACTCATGAACCGGGAAAGAAATATATATGGCAACTGTACGTCAGATACACAAGTCATACTGCAACTCACGAATATATCGATGATGTGCAGTTTATTTGACAACGAAATTAATAATATAATTTATTATAGCATCCACTTGTATTATTTCCGGTGACGCAAGCGGCTTGGCTGGCTAGTGATAGGACACGATTATTCTCCTGGATGTCAACCAAGGATTGATGATGCAGCCACAAATCACTGGATAATTGTTGTAATATTATGGTGATGTACCTGAAACTACAGAAATACCTCAATGTAATAAATTGGCAGAACCATCTAGCGGCTATCAAGCAGCTAATATAATGGCGGACATTGAGCGAGAGCGCCTGAGCAAATGCAATGGAAAGAGCAACCTACGGAGTTAATTGGTTTTGTACGATGGCAAACGCGAAGAGGAAGACACCATTACGCAACCTCCATCAAATATCCGATGGACCCCCGAGGCAGAGCCCTAATTGTCGCGACGACCAACATAAACGACTCGGAAGTGCCATTTAATCTCGAGTGGTATCGATAAAATCAAACATGCGCAAGAGTGAACGGAATGAAACCCGGATAAGTGTTTGTTGCTTTTTCGACTTAAATGTCAGGCAAACGAAACGCATACAGGAATAGCGTGATACAGTATGAAAGGTGACAACATTGTATTTTAAACGCGTTTGTTACCCCTCGGGTCGGTGGTTGACACTGGTTTGTCAAAGGGGCATTATGATTATACATTTGATTTTTGTTCCTCTCATGTAAAATACATTTTGTGAACAAACAAGCTTACCTGGTGTCCACTACAATATGCTGGCTAATGCAAACAATTGATAATTATAACGTAGGCCCTTTTGGTTGTTGTTACAGGGTAAAAAAGAGTTCATATGTATATAAATACTCTGACTTTGTAAGAGTATTTGCTCCTGCAGCCGGCGTCCACTTGTCTCTATCTATGTTCATTCGCTTTCCTTGACCATTGACCTCTGTTCTACCTACTGGCGATATATTAAAAAAACAGTAAAACACAACGATAGTTAGTTACAGTTATTTATATAATTGTTTGTTATGTTTTTCGGAGAGCCTTCCTCAGTGCAATTGGGAGTGGACTGTACTGAGACGGTGGATTTTGCTAAAACGCTGACTCGGGCATTTGGGCCATGCGATATACAAGACGGAACTGTCGGAGAATAGAAGCTGAACTGCGTTGTCTGATTACCGTGTATTAATGTTATTAAGGTTAGTTGTTGTGGTGTTCTGTAAATAGTTTGACATCTACTCTTCGATTGATTGAAATTCGTTAGTGTCCGGGTCTCATGTGTGCGTGTGTGCGCGCGTGCGCGTGCGCGTGCGCGTCCGTCCGTGCGTGTATTTGTGTAATGCACAGAGGCGGAGTAATAAGTGCGATCGGACTCGGTCGAAAAAGTTATCTGGCCTACTTACTCCGATATGAACGACACCTTTGCATACACGAGCCTTAATTTCTCCGTCGATTATAGATAGGAACGGGTTTTCGTGAAATGGTCAAAACCGTCACAAAAACAACATGTGGAGTGAACGTTAAGGCTTTGTCAGGCTGAGTTAACTGCGCGTGTTGCTACCGGTGAGATCGCAAGTGTGGCGATCGACGCTCTCCTGAAACCTGGTCAATGCAATATTGATGGGATCTGTGCTGATCGAAGGTGGCCCGGTGCAGCGAATCTGTGTCAGTAATCAATATTTCTTTGACCACCTGCTGGTAAACAAGTGTCCAGCACCAATTATTATGTTTTGACAGCTCAGCGAAACGGGCTTACACGAGTGGACATGGACAATCACGATCGGAGCAGGGACGACCTTTTAAAGGGGGACGTACATACCAACATGTATAAATAGAACCCCGCTTTTCCAAAAGGGGTCATCGGACGAGTGTAGTGCATCTCACTCATCGTGATTTTTAATTAATTTGATTCTTGATTTTCGTTTCAGATAATGATGTGCAGGGTGCGACGGGAATCAGCAGTTAAGTTGCTATTTCGCCGGACGGGAATAGCCGGAAACGTTTATATGCATGAACAACTATTATGATACCATGCCATGTGCGGACGTAACGTTTTTACAAGTTACACCGACAAAGCAAATTCGGCAATTATTTACGACGTAAACTACCTGGTCTGCTTTTCCGGCTCACAGTTTAGAGTATACCGCATCAAAAGTGGCATAATCAGCTGATAATTTATTACTAAACATGCTAAACGACCGAAATATATGGGTTACCGAGCGTCGTAACCTAGACTAAGTCGGTACCGGCAAACTGGAAAGCCGTCATAGTTCTTCGTTTTGGTTGTGCAACCACTGACTGTCAGTTAACGTTAAGGCAGACTTGGCCATAAAGCTATATTATTGTAA
This sequence comes from Escarpia spicata, assembly GCA_963995525.1. Lineage (NCBI taxonomy): Eukaryota > Metazoa > Annelida > Polychaeta > Sabellida > Siboglinidae > Escarpia > Escarpia spicata. Next base: position 6,729,623 of record OZ023208.1, read on the forward strand.
TTTCAATATGTAATTGCTTGAAAAGAAATACGTCAACAAAACGGTCAACTTGAAAATGTTTTCAAAATGTCATAAAGAGATCAATAAATATGTCGTGCTCATAAGGCATTCTTGTAATGGTGTTGTTCTGATGTTGTTTCCCAATCTCTCAGGGTAGAGCCTGACTTTGATTCCGATTCTTGATTTCTCCTGTTTTTCTTTTTCATCCTTCATCTTGCACTGCTCTCTCCACCAACCAGCTCAATTCCCCTTTATCTTTTGATCTCATCTCCATCCCTCTCCCGATCCTTCCAAATCCCTCTTTACGCAGTTCTCCCATGGCAGTCAAGGTCGTCCTCGCCTCCTTTTCCCTTCCGTTCTCCGGGCGTCTATCATGTATATCATTAAAGAAATAGGTAGAATTTTAAGGGGTGACATTTTGCCTCAGAGTCAGAAATCAATCGGAAAGTATACGTACTTGTTTGCATAATTTAAATAACTCCTGGTGGAGATTCTCAGTATTATTTGTTCACTTAAAAGGAGGCATTTGTAACAGGAAGTCTGCCGTGTTGAACAGCAAATTCTTGGCATTGCGGTTAATTCAATCCGCCTAGGCATTATTGCCAATAAAGTTTGTTTTGAAACTGGATGTTTTGTTTACCATTTGAACATGTCCCGGCGTCGTATCTTCCTAAATGTGATGTTACTAAGGGATTACTAAACACCGTGGGCGGGCAATATATTTTCAACATAGTTATTATAATCTTAAGAATATCATATTAAATAATAATTTTTAAAACTAGGAATCGACAGCTTCCCTTTAAAGTAAATACAGCTCGCCACCTAGCGGGTCTCATAGAGACATTCGCCGCCGCCATCTATTCGTACCGCCGCACAAGTTAGTAGCAGAGACATAATGGATCCGTCGTATTTCTGCGCCGGGCAACAAGTATTCGTGCCCACACACGTTCTGACTGATAGTTATCGTGTGTCCGGCGAATGGTCTATTCTAAGTGCGTTCGTAGACGGCAATTAATGAGGTATACGACATCAATGGCGGTTTCAGCGGACGTCGGTCATGTGAATGAATACTCGGTAGGTGGCACGCCAGGTTTTTTGGGTACGGATTTAGGTTTCAATTGGTGACAAGGTCAGTCAGTCAGACAGACAGACAGACAGACAGACAGACAGACAGACAGACAGACAGACAGACAGACAGACAGACAGACAGACAGACAGACAGACAGACAGACAGACAGACAGACAGACAGACAGACTGTCAGTCAGCCTCCGCTAGTCCATTCTTCTAATATTCTCTCTCCCTCTTCCTGCTCTCACGTTCTCGCTCTCTCACTCTACCCCGCGCTGCCCCCCCCCTCTCTCACACACACTCACACTCTCTTTCCTTTCTCTCCTCTTTCTCACCCTCTCTCTCCTCTCCCTCCTCTCCCTCCTCTCCCTCCTCTCTCTCCTCTCTCTCTCATCTCTCTCCTCTCTCCCCCCTCTCTCTCCTCTCTCCTCTCTCTCTCTCTCTCTCTCTCTCTCCTCTCTCTCCTCTCTCCCCTCTCTCTCTCTCTCTCTCTCTCTCACATTCTTTCCCTCTCTTGCTCTCTCGCTCTCTCGCTCTCTCCGCTCTCTCTCCTCTCTCTCCTCTCTCTCTCTCCTCTCTCTCTCTCTCTCTCTCTCTCTCTCTTCTCATAGGCTCCTCAGTCTCTCTCTCTCTCTCTCTCTCTCTCTCTCTCTCTCTCTCTCTCTCTCTCTCTCTCTCTCTCTCTCTCTCTCTCTCTCTCTCTCTCTCTCTCTCTCTCTCTCTCTCTCTCTCTCTCTCTCTCTCTCTCTCTCTCTCTCTCTCTCTCTCTCTCTCTCTCTCTCTCTCTCTCTCTCTCTCACTTTCTCTATGCATTATCTCTAGGCACCAGCGACCTACCTTTGACCTAACCATAATTCATGTCAATTCCCAACTGACTGTAGGCTCCATCAACCAACCTTTCGCCTAACAGTAATCCTTGTCCACTTAGTCCTTACACTGCTCCACGCTCCTGCAACTAACATTCAACCTAACTTTTCAGCTAAGTTAACTGTGGTTCAGAGTTGACGCATGGAGTCACCATTCCATTCCATTTAAGACAACTACGGATACGAAGAAACAAAGACATCTGCATGGACAAGACCAATTAGTGAAAGTTAATTTAATTACATGTGCCACACGCTACCACCTCTCCGTACACAAGAAGGAGACCATGTTTCACTCGAACGGATACGACTGAACTTTCCTGACAAAACATTTAGGGCTTATGATACAGTTAGTTTTCCCATTGGCGACCATGTGAACGTTTTGTCTGATTATAAGAAAACGTGACCTACCCAAATTCTTAAACTTCTCACCTGCTGTTATCCTCATCTATTTGACATGCTGGTCGAGTTTAGCCAAAAATATAATATTTCTATCTCTCGTAAAATATGCGACACCCGTCAATATTTACGAATGCCGGCAAGCATTACTCCGCCAAAGGGTAAAAAGGGCAAATTTGCTGCCAAATATCCTTCCGCATATTAAAATCATCTAGAAATCCACCATTTTACAGTCAACACCTTCTACAATCACATCTGGAAATCTGACTACTCAAATGCACAAATGCAGGTAAATTTTGTAAATAATCATTTCTAAAAAATACACTGCACTTTTTTTCATCTAACTGTATCATGAGCCCATTTATCGACTCAGGGGACACCTTTTCACGTCGACCTGTGACATGACATCCGCTGTGTCATAAGATTGACCGAGTCAATGTTTGCGAAGCTCGTCTGCCGTGCAGGCAGCAATCCCGGTAAAGCCTTCGCGCGATTCCGCGTGCGCGGCGTTCACTTGAAAACTTCAGATAGAAGCCGCTCCAGACAGGGCACTGACAATAAATCTATCAAATTCACCAGTAGTAGCTAAAGTTTCCCGATTATTTCGCATCGGCTGCATAATTGATGACAGCAACCTCAATCAACGCTCGATTGGAAATAACGCTGCAAATGAGTTTATTCGTATACGCATATATTGGACACGTATTGATTGGCATGCCGTCGTCGAGGCAAATGCTCTCACACGTACGATATCATCAGACGGAAGCTTGGCATCGCTTCAGGTAATAATCGTAACTATCTGGCTGTTTCACAGGACGTATGTCTTACAGAAATGTGAATTTGTGTGCATTAAACAATCAAAACTATTTCAGGTTTCAATCAGGTCGACCGAATGGAAACCTGTAAAATGCGATAATGATTAGAAAGTTAGGATGAACGTAAGTCCTACCAGCAACAATTAGTTTACATTAATGCCAACGACGATGGACTAGATGTGAATAACAAAATGGTTTATAAACATCATGCATGGTATCCACGAAGACAAGCATCAAGGGAACTAAGACGGATGCCAACACTGACTCGTCTTTCAAATGAGGGTTTCAACGTAAAGCTGGTGAGTTGACGGAGACATTTATTTAGAATGAGCTGTGACGTCATTTCTCGGTGGTATCTAGAAGAAGGATAGTCATCAATGATCGTTGATGTGACGATAATGTTGGTGGTTGTGGCGGCGGTGGTGGCAGTGGTGGTGATGGTGATGGTAGTAGTAGCGATGCTGATGACAACGATGATGATGATCGAACAATTACGAAGATGGCGATGGTGATGATGGCGACGACGACAGTGATGATGACGACGACAGTGATGATGACGACGACGACAGTGATGATGACGACGACGACAATGATGATGACGACGACGACAGTGATGATGACGACGACGACAATGATGATGACGACGATACTATCCTTGATGACGTCGAAAACGGATATATTGATGACGACGACAATGAGGATTATGATTACGATGACGAAAATGTTGTGATCATTATTTGACCATTCCACGCGAAGACAACTTAATTATTGATACCGTCCAACATTAACTTGACCACGGTGCATGCACTCGCGCATTGCAGTCGCTTCCCATGCAGCTACATCACTAGGACGCCCTCCCAGTCGTGTACCTCCAACCGCAGTTGATTGTTAATTTTGGTAAACGAAGCACAGATAAACTGCAGCTACGGTTGGCTAGCGATACAAACAACACGACACTACATTCCGGCTAATATCCCGTGTATGTAAAACGAACTCGTCGCTTCTCTGTTTATTTAATGTTCACAGTGCTATAATCCATATTTATGTTGAAAGTACACTGCTCACTAATTTGTTTCACCCACAAAAACGTTCGAATTGTAAACAAGGCAGCCAGAAATTACACCAGGTGTAACGGAGGCAGTCCTGGCTAACCAAAAGTTCTTGGGATAAGAAGTTGGTTCTGACAATCAATAGAGCAAGTGGGACGAAATACAACGCATTCAGCGAACTTCCTCAGAAGTAAGAACTCGGAATCAATTTATTTGACCTGTTTAAACATACTGAGCAGTGGACAAGTCCAATGGACCTGTACGGGATGGAATAAGACGTTCCCGCCCCCACGAGTTTACCACCTATGGGTAAAATACGGTGGTGCTAGCCCGTGTATAAATCTGCCCAAGACACACCATGATCATGAAATCCAGTTCAAATCACATACCGGATCGGTCGCAGCCCGGGTCAACAATGACCTCGCATTCCGCCGTATACCGGGACGGAGGTGATAAGTATGCTACTGGTGCCCCTACCGAGAAGATCCGTGGAAGAGACAATATCACCATCGGCACATGGAACGTCAGGACACTGAGAGCTGCAGGGAAACTGAAAGAACTAACACTTGAGATGGAGAGATACCGATGGAAACTGCTTGGATTCTCCGAGATGCGTTGGAAAACGTTGGCGAAACATCAACCGAAGAAGGACACAAGGTCTACTTCAGTAGCAATAAGGACAAACACGAACATGGCGTGGACCAGACAGAAAACATCACAATCAGATCGACTACATCTTGGTGAAAATGCGCTTTCGCACAGGAGTGAACATTGCCAGGACACGAAGCTTTCCACGAGTAGATAACGGAAGTGATCATGACTTGTTGATGACGACCTTCCACATTCGCCTGAAGAGGATTAGCAAGTCAACTCGCACAAGAATCAAATTTGACATCGATAAACTTAAAGATCCTGATGTAGCAGAAGCATTCAAAGCAATAACAGTTGGGAAATTTGCACCCCTTACCATTCTGGATGACAAAGACACTGACATGAACTTACTGACCAACACCTTCACCAAAATAGTGACCGATGCAGCCAGCAAGATCCTCGGCAAACACCGTTGGACAAAGAAACAGTGGATCTCATCAGACATCCTCGATCTCTGCAACAAAAGAAGAGAACTGAAAAAGAGAAAACGTGATCCTGAAGGAGCAGCAAAATACAGAGAAGTCAACAGGAAGATGAGGCAAGATATAAGAAGAGCAACAGATGACTGGATAACAGAAGAATGTTGTAACATTGAAGACAGTCTGAGCAAGAACAACAGCAAGAAGGCCTACCAAGTTGTGAAAGACCTGACATCAGTGAAGAAAGGGATAGCCACCACCATCCAAGAAAAATCAGGGAAATGCCTTACAGAAGAACGACAAATTGTCAACCGATGAACAGAATACTGCTCAGAATTGTACAACAAAAAGACCAACGGAAACCCAGCCAATTAGGCTGCAGTGAAATCTCCGAAAAAAGGAAAGTCAGCTGAAATTTATAACATACCAGCAGAACTGGTTCAAGCTTCGGGAGAAGCCTTGAAAAGTCGTCAGTGGTGCCCCAACGATCCTTACGGGTTATGAGAAAGTGAATTGAAACATACTACTTTTTAAATAATAAGTAAGGTCAGGGAGACTCCCATTAAGACATAAAATTATAATATCGCTAGAGTGGGAGCCAACCCATAAATGTAAATAGCAAAACAATTGACATCATGTGACCAGCATATTAAAAGACTTATTTGACGTTATTTATAAATCAATATGCATTCACACACACACACACACACACACACACACACACACACACACACACACACACACACACACACACACACACACACACACACACACACACACACACACACACACACACACACACACACACACACACACACACACACACACACACACACACACACACACACACACACACACACACACACACACACACACACACACACAGACACACACACACACACACACACACTCATACGCACGCACGCACATGTATATTTAAAAGTGTACGTATATACATCTTACATGTGGTTATATATGTCTAGCGTCTTAATTGTGCGTAATAATGTAGGCTTACTATATAGACGTGTACAGCATTATGAAGAGACTAAATAAACAAATACATTTGTTAGTACTCCTGTATCCATTGACAGAGACGTCTATGTAAACACGCACTTTGAAATATGCATTATGTCAAACATATGAATTATAATCATTGCTTAAGAATGACATATATAACCATTTTTAGGAGGCAGACGGATTCATAGTGAAGCAGCTTTTGATGTAGGTGGAGAAACTTGTAAATTTGATTACTAATAATGTTTGATGTACCGTTTATTATCTCAACTGTGTTATGTCTAATGTATTTTTTGCATTTTCAGTTTTACTCTGGAAATGAAAAAGGTAAAAGATAAATGTAAGTTCTTATATAGCGCAGTATCCAGTCCTCAGGACTGCTCAAAGCGCTTTACACTTTACTCCCTGGCAGACCTGTTCAATCGAACCCTATCTCGACTTCCCTGGGAAGATTCAGCCTCCCAAAGAGAGAATAACAGATTATTTCTTTCGCGTGTGTTGTGTTGAAGTCAGAAGAGCATTGGAATGTTATTTATCGATTTTCCAGCGACGAAATGGGGCGTAATCACTTTTGAGCGATACATGAATGTACTAATTAGCAAACAGCGAGATATCTGATTTCTGGCCTGTGATTTCACGCTCAGCTGCTAGCGTGATGGAAGGTTTTCGCTGCGAAAATCATTATTGATTCAAACAGTGATATGTTTTGTTATTAGAAAAACGCACGCATCTCCCGATTGGGCCTACACAGTGGTGAGAGTTAGCAGCTGCACGGTCAAATGCCAGACTAGTATATTCATTAATCTTAATCAATTCGACCTAAAATAGTGTTTTATTTCTTTGTTCACTGGAACAATTAGTAATATCCCCGCTTGCGACTTAACGAGGTTCTAGTATTGACGTCTACGCTACGACATTTGAAAATACGACCAATAAATTCGCCAGCGTCGCTTGTTTATGACCTAGCGCAGCCGGGAGATGGCGTGCAAGCACATAGGCCTATTGGAAATCAGTACGATACGCAAAATATGGGAATTGCATTATGGAAACTTCGTCCAGGAGTGGGTTGTCAAACATTGTTGTTGATCAAACATGATTTTTGTTAATAAGAATAACATAAAATCCGGTTTCTGCTTGAAAATGTACATGAAAAAACGAAATCATTACGACGACAATTGTAGTAACGGCGCCCATTATCGTGATGATAATACAACAACAAAGTTTGATTATCAACATGGAGACGACGGTGTTGACCCCGTGTCCACGCTAGCGTCACGTGCTCCCTAGACCTTCAAGTGTTGACTTTATAGGCTTGTCTCAAGGCAGAGGGTGCAATAGAAGGAATGAAATGTTGGTATTTTTTTAGAGCCTCAAAGGGGTGCAATGGAGTGTTTGTGGCCCCCCCTTGATTACCCTATCTGGATCCGCCCATGGGCATGCACAGGAAACGAGTTCCAGAAGTATTCGTATTGGATGTTTAAGATCGCAGAAAACACGTGTAATTTTGCGAACAATGGTCTAACGTCCGATATGAATCATTAACCGGTAAACATCTTTAAACCACGAGAAATTTCGAAAACATAAAACCGTCATACCTACCTTTCTTTCCAGAGGCCATATATAAACCCCTAAAAGGATGGCGCCCGAGATACAAACCATCTAGGAAAAAGTTAACATAGATACACACATAGACACACACGCACACACACACACACACACACACACACACACACACACACACACACACACACACACACACACACACACACACACACACACACACACACACACACACACACACACACACACACACACACACACACACACACACACACACACACACACACACACACACACACACACACACACACAGACACACACACACACACACACACACTCATACGCACGCAGGTACACCGTCAAAACAGTTGGAAGAGATTCGTATTCGAAGAAATGAAGAGTCATAAAACAATCTGGAAAGAAATGTTGATAACCTAAGATTGAAAACTGATCCACACCCACCTTGGTACGCGTATCTTCCGTGACATACCGCCTGCAAGCTGTTATCGTAAAAGACAGGACATTTGCTTCAAATAAGTCACTGTAAGTATGTTTATTGTCCAACATTGTATGCGAATGACGTCACGTGAAGTTACGGAATATCATCACAGAAAGAACGTATTGTTGTATATTTATACACAGTCACGACAAGTACCGGTGTATGTGGTTATATGCCTACCATAATGAAAATAGCCACCAACTACGAGTTATTGTGCATGCTTACTGCATCTTAATAATGCTCAACACAGTGTCAAAAGTACTTTTTCGGCGATCTAGACTGTTGCCTTTGCCTGGAAACGAGAAACGACCCTCCTGCCTGGTACATTGGAATCGCGAGCGAGTGCACGCGTGTGTGCACAGTATTGACGCTGGTGCTCGTAACACAAATACAAATGTGCGCTCACATGCGCACTTTTCTCCCGCGGGACTCGACGTATAAATATGCATAGCTATACACGGGCAGCGCTGTCCTGCCGATACGGCTTATGATCGGCCGTCCGGGGATGTCGCGCTTAAAGACCAGACATCGCTGGCGCCGGGAAATGCCGGGGGATAGCGAGGCGTAATGGCATTAAGATCGAAGTATTTACTAAACCTCCTACCAGAGGTTCGCTTGACCCTTGCTTTAGACGTCCCGTGCAGAACGACCCGCTGGTTCCGGTCCGAACGTGCAACAATACCGCCGGAATTGGTCGAACTGCGGCGGGATTGAACCCGCGAGATAGGTCCAACACAGCGGTGTCCAGTTCGGGAGAAACCATCAGTGTTTGTAGTGGTCATTGTGAATTTGTGAATAAAGTGAGCGTAAAGGCCACTTACCGTCGACTCCGTCGTGTCGTTTACGTCGCCCTAAGCGGCGACCCCTCTAACGACAACGTCTTAAATACATGCAGTCAACGGCGTACAATTTCAGCAGAGTGTATCCTTCCGAACGTCAACTGGTGTCGTGACGCTGCATCGTCGCTGCACAGTTCAAAGCCGCACACACATAACACACACAACCCGGTGTTGGTCTCTCGTCCGTGGCTCCTCCGACCGTCGCCTCGCCCGCCTTCGGTCAACTTCATTTGCTATGCACGATCGATGCTGTTTCTAAACACGCGGGCGCTGATTGGCGCGCGTCGACCAATGAGAGCGCGCGACGGGCGTCGCTGCGGGTCTGGTAATGGCGAGGGAGAAGGATGGAAGATGGCGCAGACGGCGGCGGCAGCAGCGATTCACCAGGGACGGGCTTTCCTTCTGGCGATAACAGCGGCGCGGGTGGCAGCGTGTACGGCTAATGTAGGCGATCGATACGCCGTCCGCTACACGGCGTTCGCTGCCTGTTATGCTCTCTGGCTGTAAATGAATCAGCTGATGCTACCGCCAGCGTCGCTGGTTCGCGGGATGGAGCGGCGACGTATGTGCACTTGTCGTTGAGGAACGCCAAAAGGCGATTTGTTAAACATCTCTAGTAATCACACGAACACCATAACATGCATCATTACCATGACATGTAGATGATCTTACTCTCCGGGGATACTACTACTAGCGTAAATTAATCTCTTTGAACTAATCGCTGTCACTGAGGACCATTTTATATTTTAATACTGTTATGTGATGAAATTGTATTTGTGTCTTAATTGTATTTTCAATATCAACCGCGGTAATTAGCGTCAGGCGGAGACCGGCACCTCGAAAACATTATTTATTGATTTTTCTAATTCCGGACAGGGGCATCCTATATGTGTCCGTATAATATGCAATGACATGAGCTTAAATCTCGAGGTTTGATTGATTACCTCTAGACAAACTATTTTCTGACAGTCTCATACCAGTTTTAGACGGGTCAAATAACGCTCATATTGAAGACGAATCTTGTACACTTACGTGTGCCAAGTTCCTCTATTGTCGCCCATGGACATTAGAGATCCACTACCTCAAAATTCAATCAAAACGATTTACCGGCTTATTAGACGATAATATACCATTGCAATAAAGACATGAAATACATTTAGATTTAAATGAGAAACATTAAAGTTGCATTCTGAGCTAAACTACCATTGTTATCTGTTTTTAAGACATGAACAATATTTACTTACTTTTATTGTTAATACTTACTATATATATATTTATATATATATAAATGCCAAAATGCATATATATATATATAATATATATTATATGTAATATAATGTATATATGTATTATATATATATATATATATATAATATTATATATATACATATAATATTCTATATATAATATATATAATATTCTATATATATATATATATAATATATATATATATTATATATATATATATATACATATATATATATATATAAATATATATATATATATATGCATTTTGGCATTTGATATGTTATTCAATAAATTAGGTAGTTTCATTATACGAATCCCAAACTGCCTGGGCTTGCGATAACCAATAAAAACACTTGCCATTCTCTTTAAAGGTGCCTCATAAATACAACATTTTCGCTCGACTTTGTGCAGTGTAACCTCACTGTAAAGGTCACCCAGTGACCTGATTAACGGGACTCATTTCCTATATTTTACTGTGTATGGAACAAATTTGAGACTATCGTAAGATGACTTTAATTGCGAGGTGGCTGTATTACCGAGGTGGCCTTAATTGCAAGATGGTTGTATTACCGAAGTGACCTTAATTGCAAGATGGCTGTATTACCGAGGTGACTTCAATTGCAAGATGGCTGTATTACCGAGGTGATCGTAAAGCGAGGTTCGGCTCTATGTAGTTTTTGTAAAGTCATCACACAAACTATTAGCTTATTTAATTATGGACTTCCCAGGAATTTATTCAAATGATTTTCAAACTTGGAATTTCCATGTGGATGCGCGATACGATCACTCACGTGTTCCTATTTTGTTGTTGTCGACTGCCTTTGCTCTCTCAAAAATCGTGTGACTCACATATTTAATGGGTTTGAACCGTTGGAGGGTAAATGTCGACTCGGCACCTGGTTTTGAAAAGTTATGAAACATAACTGTATTTTTCTGCAAATCTTGCACCTTCTCAACCCAGGTTGTCTGCAGTAAATGCCAGAGTTGATCACCATGACTCACATTAACCAATGTCTTTTATGATGGATTCTAAGGAATGATGCAAAAATGTCAATAACGTTTCCTTGATAGGCGCAATTGGTAACATTCACACAGGCTGCCATTTCCTAACGTTATCTATTAAAAGTCGCAAGTGCTTCCTGCGCGCAAAGAAACGGAGATAATTAGTTGTATTGTATTTCCGCTGTGACATTTATAACCGAATAACGGCGGTTGTGTCCGACGTTATGTTTTTCGCAATGATGAGAATTGCTAATAATTTTGTGCGCATTGCGTCATTGGTTTCCGATTACAATGACTATGAATAGTTGTCAAGAAAAAGCATAGCCAACGACGCAAATTGTATGCCTTTGGCAATAATTATGCACTCTAACGCATTAATCTACCGTCATAGGTCAAACGAAAACTCCCACACGTGCCTCCTTGATTCAATGTTCTACATTTATTCGCACATATGTTTAAAAAGTACAACTTGCTTTAATATTCTTACATATATGAAATTTCATCGTTTTGATCTTTAAAATTATGTCATATAATGTAAATTATTATATTTTATAAATTACTTCATAATATATATGAAACGCGTTCATACAGTAAATAGTAATTATCCACAACGACTGAATAAATGTCGTTGTTCATAGATATGCACGCTAACTTTGAGGGCAGTCCGGCAGCATCTCCTCCTAGACATCGAGATACACACGCTTGTTTCTTTATCAGTTCGATTACTTAGATATTTGGCCTTTGAGCTACCAGTTGGCGACACATATAAAAAAAAACACAAAGGTGGTTAATTAGAGTGATTAACTTCCGTGTGTTCCCGATATGTTTTTCTAGCTGTTGGAGAAAGATGTAAACAGTGGGCGAATTGAGTGATGAACCCTCCAGGGGCGCCACACTAGTTTTACGTTCGCTTTGCGTGTAGCCGATAATTGGCGAAAGTAGACATGAAATGGTCAGCTGGAATGACTTTAAGTTGAACATATTGTAAGTAATTATACATAGCTGTTGCTTTTGGTTTATTGTTCCCTGACCGGATGGAACCGTACTTCACGTAATATAGATATAAAAAACGGTGTTAATCACAACCCTTTGTTTCTTGCCGCTAATATACAGACACCGTATTTTACTACGAACGTATATTTGCATCTAGGGCAGCCGTATTATATTAGCAAGCTATGTGTTTGATGAATGCTTCCTGTATATGTTTATGCATGAGCTGTCATTAGCTTATTCGATTATGCATTATCTTATTATTGCGCTGCCTTCGCGTAGTTGTCAATTGCGTCTCTAGGCTATAGGCGACATCTTCGTAGTAACCTCACCAGTCTCCGCCCAGCGAGGGGCAACACCGCTCCGTGTGGACACACTGTGTTCAGTAATCTGACATTATCAACATGTCATTACGCTAATGTCAAGTTCCGCTGTGCCGATCACATAACTTCCGTCGCCGCAGATTAGAGATCGCTTCCTTGGATACAGCCACTAACAGACATCAACAACCGAACTGCTATGTTGAACATCACCTAACTTAGTATAATAGGGTCTTTTCACTATATATTATGTTAAATGTGCCATTCGGAATCGTTGTTATTTTACTGCTATTCCCAGGCAGTGAATTGTTAACCAGCTGTACAGTGTTAGCCAGCGCGCGTGCGTGCGCGTGCGTGCGTGCGGGTGCGTGCGTGCGGGTGTGTCCATGTGCGTGTGTGCATGCATGTGTGCGTGTGTGCGTGCGTGTGATACTTTCGGAGACCGCTTCATATCTCGTAACAGGAATGTTTTATTGACAAGGATGTATCCAAACGTCTTAAAACTTGTGTCCAGCGCACGCAGATCGCGCTATATGCGCCACCTGCAATTCGCACATTACGTATGGCGACCAGACAACGCAGCTAGTTCGTGACCAGACAATGCAGCTAGTTCTTGACCTGATAACAAACGATGCACGAACGCCACCATAAATCAACGACGCGTGTTTCATATTGCAGTGAATCGTGCGATTACGCTGTGACGGCTCCACCGCTATCTTACAGCTATCGGAAGTCGTTCATTTGAACAACCAACCAACCGCCTGCAAAAGGCCAGCGCTATGGGGGAAAAAAAATTCTCAATCGTCATTACGTTTTGCATAGCGAGGTAAAATTATGACAAACTGGAGCACAACTTGAAATAACTCTTGAAGCCACCACTGATACAAGTACGATTATTATACAAAAAACAATTTACCAGATTTATTTAATTTTTCACTTGAATATGTCAAATTAGAATGTTTCAGGTTGTCAAGGACTCCATTTCAGATACAAATTCGAAAATTAATGATTCGCTGTAATTACACGTTTTATTATTTAGGCAACCGAAGTCTTTTTTGTTTATTGTGTTAATTCTTTGGTGAAATTACAATGGATATTGATGTTATGGCATTATATATAATTATACCAACACATTCTGGTCATACATTTTCGAAATACTCTTGTTTCGATTCTCATTTAGTCCAAATCATTCGCTAGTTAGCTCTTGTAGAGGCAGCTTAATTTCAACCTAATTATTAATTTCATAATTCAATTACCTCAAGTTTTTTTTACTTATTAATTTTTACCACAAATCCAGAATAGTTACTGTTGATTGATATGTTTAATTGCATGGCTTCATCCATGCCGTATAATGTTTTGCTAACATCTGCAATTATATTTTAATGGACGTCTGAATGTTAAGTATTTGAATACATATTCAACTGCAACCGTGACAATTTCGGTACAATTGAATTTATAATTGAAAGCTTACCCTAAACATTTACAATTAAATGCGTTACCCAAACGTCCAATGTTGAACGAGGCATTTCAAATGCAGCCGTAATTGTTCGAATAATTATGCAATAATGAACACATTTGCATCTGAAGGCAACCCCAAAACATTTTCGTTTGGATGCGAACATTGAACGTTGAACATAACATTTGTTGTTACACCTGCCTTTGCATAAATTGAAACATTTAGATATAACATGTATTAAGACGGGTCGATATGCATTTGTTGGGTATCAAGTTGGCCGTGTGAGGAGAATATGTTGCCATCCTTAGAATACGAAGACACAGCCCTGACCGGGCACATGTAGAGGTCTACAGCGCATGCGTTTTGATTATCCATGTTATTAAACGCCAGGCTATAAAGAGCAACTTCACGGCGTTTTTGACTGATTTGCGTTGTGCGTGAACATTTTTAAAATTCCACCCGTCAGCCGGCGCGACGAATCCAATCGTGTGACCTTTCGGTTAATGAAATCGCGGCGCGCTTTCTTATACATAAAATCACACGCAATCAACGCGGCTCAGGTCGCAAGAAGGGAGGAAGGAGGCGATCGATGATTCGTCAAGCGTGTCGTCGAAGGCCGCTCGTGTGTACCAAGTGGGACGTTTTTGCAAGCAACGTGTCGACTTCCGCTGGCACAATCGCACCGACGCATACAAAGTATTGTTGCAAAATTGGCGTGTGACGTCTATATTAACGTAGCGTCCAGCGCCAGCCCGAGGGAACATTCTCTCCATGCGCGGCCTATTCGGGAAACGAACAGTTGTATGATCTACACGATGTATCTTTTAAATTAACTGTCGATTGCTAATTCCGTCAAACTAATGAGCAAACGTGCCGTGGTTGCTGAAAGGAGTTAACATGTAACACATTCGTTCAAATCAAACACGAGGCGTGGGTCCCAACACATTTATACAACTTTATTATAACTAATATGAACACCCCAAACAAAAAGGCAGTTTTCATTGGACACTTAATTTACCAATCAATCACGTAAAGTGTTGCTAAGCAACAAGGTCCATCAAACCACCAAACTCGACTGGTTTTGTTGCAATTCTGCCCCTAAGATTTTTGTTTAAGACAACATTATAATTCAAAGTTGTTCAAGCGAGAACTGTACGCGGGAAGGTCGATTTATCCGTATTTTTCTTCGTACATATTGGATCCTGCAACCACTAATACGTGCATGTGTGCGACAAACTAGCAACTAGAAATTATGTAAGCACGCGCGTACAATTTTCCATGTTCGGAAACTGTTTTTTATGGAGCAAACCATCATAGAAAGGAAGGAAACAGTGAGAGCGCGGTAGCAGAGTGAACATCCGCGTGGCATGCCAGCGCCTTAAGCCGAGTTCAAAACTCCGGACCGCGGGCATGGTACATTAGGTATAAAAACATGGCTCTCAACATTGGGGACACTACGAATAGGTAAATATCGACAATTGTGAACGACCTTTAAGACGAGGCCACTAATGTACGCCTAGCTATATCTGACAGAACGCGGGACGTATATGTGTAGATTTATACGACATACGCGGACGGTATTATAGCGTTTCTTCATAATTTAGACGCTCATATACGCGCCGGCTACAATCCAGGCAATAAACCGTCAACGCACATGCGGCTACGCATTTCCGGTACGTGGGTTTACCGCTGGTCAAATAACTGTGTCATTGATGACACTTCCGGTAACGGGCGAGCCACTCAGATTTGACGCTCACAGAAAATGAAGTTCACTACTAGTGTACAACTCTACAGACGTGTATTAATTCTAGACGGTGCGTTGCTCTAGTTCTGCGGTGCAGTCATTTGTTTCTGCGGAGCACTGCGCTACTTCATCAGGTGTACATGTATTCGACTCCCCCACCCGCGAGAATACGCGTATCAAACACACCAATACTGCTCCCTTCCAATAATTGGTTTAAGTAAAGTCGATGAATGGTTGAGTGAAGTGCGACGTAAATGTGAAGTATCGTACCCAATATCGATTATAAGAATATTATAAATTAATAAATATGCATTCTGAGCATTCGTGAACAATAGAAACATTTATATTGCGATAAGCCTCGTAATAAATGTAGCACAATGAAACTGCCCTTGCTCCCACCCGCGAAGAAACAAACCATAGGTAGCAGTTATCACCATTACATTATGTTCAACTAAACCATTTCTCGTGACCATTTAATTTCTATTGTCGCCAATTACGGCATTGGACATACGACATAGAAGATAATAATAATGTACTGATAAATATAACTTCGAGCTCCAATCGGCATGGAGCACATCATCCGTAGTCACATCATGCAACACCTAGATGTACACAAGTTTCTGTCCGGTCAGCAACATGGAGTCAAAGAGAAAGTGAAAATCAGCTGATCCTAACACTACACGACCTTGCAGCAGCACTAAAAAAGGAGGACAGATCGAGGCGGCTCTCGTGGATTTCAGTAAGTCTTTTGACAAGGTGACACACAAGCTGCTAGCTATCAAACTATACGGCGTCTGAAACAACCTCCCCGTGTGCATTAGAAGCTTCCTCACTGGTAGAAGTCAGCAAGTATTTGTAGAAGGGCATTAATCAGCACCAGCCAGTGTCACACCAGGTGTTCCAAAGGGAAGCGTGCTAGGACACCTCCTGTTCCTTCTTTACATCAACGACATGCCACAGAAGGTCCTTTTCACCTGACGCCTCTTAGCAGTTGACAGCCTTCTGTACATATAACAAAGACGACAGCCAACTCCTGTAGGATGACCTCAACACAGTACGAGGGTGAGAGAAGGACTGGAAGATGAAATTTAATCCAAGCAAGTATGAGGTCAGTGGAATCACCCGGAAGCGAAATCCAATTACCTCTTCATACGCCTTGTAAAGAACGGAACGTACATTGAGGTCAGAATAGCCGGAAACCTGACATGGACTGTCCGTATCGACGCCATCACAAATAAAGTAGACAACACCCTTGTCTTCCCGAGGAGGAACCTCCGTAGCCCATCAAAGATAAATGCACAATGCTACGAGACACTGGTTAGGCCCACCATGGAGCTCATTATAGGACCCCCACACCAGGACCAACATCCAACGGTTGGAAGCTGTCTAGCAGCCAACCGCAAGATTCGTGACTGGGGACTACAAGACTACGAGTAGTCCCACCGAAATGATCCAGTAGCTGGAAGACGAAAAAGAAGGAGAAGACGAAGCAGATGAAATATCCCACCAATTCGGGATATGGCAATTGATGAACATATTATGTCCGCATGTAGGGGAGACCGGGCCAAGTTGTTACAATTTCCAGTTAAAACAACTTTTTTGTGACAAGTAATTTAATTATATACAAACCCGCATACATAGACAAATAATTTAAAACGTATAATATTTATTAATAGGAATAGGGCTCTACTATAAATCAGAAGGTTTCTTCATGTGTAAAAAAATTAGGCGTTCATCCATCATATCTAAACAAATTCACCTTCCTTTTCTGGTTAATATGAACACTTTTGTCGACATATCGTTAATTTGATCCTCGCCATTTCCTTTTTTGGACAGTGTTTTCGCTGGTGGACTCCAAACGTGTATCGTTGAACGTGACTCAATAATAATATGTGTGTCACATTCTTGTAAAAACACTATAAAACGTGTCCCTGTATGTAGCTAGCACCGATGTCCCATGCTCAACGACATGGCACCTCGAATTAATCCCATGTTCTCTTCGATGCAGCTTATATTGATTTAATCTTGTTAGGCCTAATGCCGATTCAATGAGGCGGGGGCGGTAGCGACGTCTGTTCCGTGTTGTCAGCGTTCACCTGTCGACAGTTGTAGTGTTGTGTCCTGTGCACGCAATGAACGCGTCTTATCGGAGTTTGCTGGTTACGTTTAATATTTAATTAAACATGGAAAGTGGCGTTACATCACTCGCCGTGTGTTAGCGCCACTCCCTCGCCTCTGTCGCTCGCGTAACCTTGACTACATTGTCGTTACACGCGTTGCCATGGCGATACACGCGTTGCTGAAGTACGTTTTGACGGGTTCGCACGATCTTACCGAAGGTGTTAATGATCACGGCGGCGGCTCGAATACTGGGGTAATATGAACACTGTGAACACAGCAACATATAACGTAAGAACACTACTAAGAGATGAATAGATACAAGAACTGGAGGAAGAACTTAGGGAAACTAGGTTTGTATTGGATGTGATCGTGATCGGAGAATTCAGAAGAAGAGAGGAATGCTTCACTACCTTACAAAGCGGCCACCTGTTATACCATTCCACGGCGAACAACGGCCAAGCAGGAGTAGACTTTCTCATAAACAAGACATGGAACGACAATATAGTGAGGGTTAACAGCATCAGTCCCAGAGTAGCAGAACTTGTTCTATGCACAACAAAGCGTTACAAACTGAAGATAGTACAATTATATGTACCAACAATATCACACTCTGAAGAAGGCACAAACACCTTCTACAATGACGTGGATGGGACCTAAGAAAAGCCAGCCCACTACACGATAGTGATGGGAGACGTTAATGCGCAAGTAGGGAAACGAACAAACATTTCGGAAACGGCAACAGACAAATTTGGCCTAGGTGTGAGAAATTAAAGAGGCGACCCCTTGGTAGAATGGGCAACATCAAGAAAGTACAAAATCAAGAATACCATGTTCCAGAAGAAAGCAGGGAGGAGATGGACGTGGAAAAGCCCAAATGGAGAAACGAAGAACGAAATTGACTACATTCTGATAAACAGGCCAGACATGGTCACTGACGTAACTGTTATCAACCAAGTCAACATCGGAAGTAACCACAGAATGGTAATCAGCAACATCAAATTGGATGTCAAGGCTGAACGGTAGAAGTAGATAAACAAGAGACCACAAATTGTAGATACCACACAAATAGGTAAAAATATCGAATTCCAACTTGAACTGCCTAATCAATTCGATACACTACAAGAACTAGACTACGACATCGACACCATTAGCGAAAATTTCACTGAGATGATCCAACTAAGCACTAATAAAGAAACGTCGAGAAATGGTGGATAACGGCGACCGTAAAAAACAAATAGAGTATGCAGAAATATGCAAGACCATCAAAAAGAAAGCGAAAGAGGACATCAGAAAGTACAAACAAGAGATCATACGAGAAACGATTACGTCATCAAAGAGTCTGAAGAAAGCAAGAAGAACGCAGGCACTAGGCCGAGACAGACTGATTACACTTCTAAACAAGCAGGGTAGAGAAACCATCTCGAAGACACTGGCTAAGCTGTATACTTATCAGAAAGACGAATACCCACCGCTTGGAAGAACGCAAAGATGGTAATAAGCTTCAAGATGGGAAATAAGAAAGACTTAAAGAACTACAGATTGATATGTCTGTTATCAAACATCTACAAATTACTCACAAAGATACTAACGAATAGACTAGAGAAGACACTGGACGAAAACCAACAACGATAGCAAGCAATCGCTTTCGTCGGCTACGAGAATGCTTTCGACTCTGTGCAAACTCAAGCAATATTGACCTCCCTTCAAGAACAGGGGATATAAGATGTGTACATCGATCTCCTGAAAGACATCTACACCAACAGCTCGGTGACAGTCCACCTACACAAAAAGAGCAACTAGATCAACATCAAGAGAGGAGTACGACATACATAGTGACACCATACCGCCCAAGCTGTTTACGGCAACACTCGAATGCATAATCCGAAGACTGACCTGGGAAACCAGAGGCTTGAGGATAGACGAAGAATATCTCAGCCGTCTTCGCTTCGACGACGACATACTCAAATAAATACAATATATTTGTGTAGCGCCCGAATCAATCTCTCATGTGCTTTACATGCATGTACACATAACTATTTATAATTATATTATAGATAGAACCAAAAATCATTCTAAAATGTATACCATAAAATAATTATTAAAACATTCATTACATTATCATTAGACCTCCATGTAAACAATTAAAAATTATATGATAAGTATTAAACAATAGAGAAAAAAAAATAAGTGGTTTGAAATGTAATCAATAATTTTAAAATAATAATAATTATAATTACATAAAATATGGGTAAGTGCATTTAATAAAGTCCACGTGATCATATTACAGAAACGCTACTCTAAAAAAAGGTGTGTTTTAAGAAGAGTTTTGAACTGTGGCTGTGACTTTGCGATCCTGACACAGTCCAGCAGTCTGTTCCATAGACTGGCTGCAGCTACAGCAAAACGGCGATCACCGTGAGTGACCGTCTGCGAAGCCGGTACTGACAATAGCGGCAAAGACGCAGATCTCAGTTGCCGATTCGGTTGACGTCGGTTCATTGACGTCGCGAGATAACTCGGTGCCAGATCATGCATCACTGAGTACACAAGCATTTTATATGTCGGGCGCACGCAAATAGGTAACCGACTGGACAGCATTCGCAAAACACCGCGACATCTTCAAGGGTAAATTTCGAACCTGCTCGAAGAGACAAGTCTAAAACTCATGCGTACTTCCAGCGATGATATATGGCGCGGAAACGTGGGCACTCACCATCCAGACAAAGAACAAGCTAGCAGCTGCACAAACAAAGATGGAAAGAAGTATGTTAAACATCACATATCGGGAGAGAAAAACAAACATCTGGGTTAGAGAGAAGACAAAGGTCATTGACGTGATACAACAAATCAGAAGACAGAAGTGGACCTTGGCAGGGCACATCAACAAACTGAGAGATAACCGATTGAATCACGTATCACAACCTGGAGACCTTACGAAGGGAAACGTTCTACAGGAAGACTGGCGAGACGGTGGAGAGACGAGCAAGACGAGTACTGGAAGGGCACCATCTGGCAGAGGATAGCGCAAGATGGGACACTACGGATGCACAATGATGATGATGATTGGGGGGAATAAAATTTGGATTTCCATTGAGAATTTTTTGATAGTTCAGAACTATGACCTGTTTTGTCTATCTGTGTGGTCCGTAAGTAAAGGATACTCAGGCATGATCGGCAATACACTACGTTTATTTAAACGGTTTTGCGCTTTGATTTGTAAGGCGCACTTATGACGATGACTACATAACCAATCTAGGCGTTGGCAAAACGGCACCACTTTAGACACAAACAGCGAGTTGATGTTACTATCAAAACGTGTTGCGCAATGTTATAATCGTTGATAGCCTGTAGTAATAAATGTCACCAGAGGCCTACGGGAAGCATCCAAAAATGGGTCATATTAGACGCAGTGCATGGATACACGACAAAGCAGACCTCAGTGGACGTTAATTGCTACTCCACGTACATCTGTTATTTTGTCTTCACTGTGCTATTTAATCGTTGTGCGAATAACGAAGTGAACCTTGAATCGCAGTTAGCTAGCATGTTACCACCGCGCTGTTTGGAAATCAATAATTTATTTAGCCGTTCCTGACTGCGCCAATAAGCATAAAGATTGTCGCTGAGTACAGACAAGTGCTGCCGTCTATCGTAAAACTAAATAAAATATCTGCGTAGTGGCGCCATCTAGTGAGTTAGCGAAACATTACCTTTGTACAACAACGCGATCACGAGTGCACTACTCTTACAAATGATGGTAGGATTCCTTTAGCAGATTTGGCAATAGTTGTCAATCTTTCAAAATTCGAAATTAACAACACGTCCTAAGCTGCCAGAACCGACACTTATGTGCTGTTTCCTATAATGTATGAATCGCTATTGTTATCAACGTACATTTGATGGGTCTACCACACGTTTACATGACAGCCAGACGCGAGAAGAAACCCCAGATGGTGAGCAGACAGGGAAACATTACTTTAGCCATTTCCAGTCTAGTTGTGTGGATCGCTGACGTCAAAGATCAAGCCCGTAGCTTGTTTATTTGTTTGTGTGAATTTAGTTTTTTTGGCCTGGAATACATTTCCAACATAATTCGCTGAGGGAAGGGTAGTTTCATCGTCGAAGGAGGTAGTGTTGGTCATCATTAAGAAACATTTGTCATGTCACAGTCATTTCAAACACAACTACTTCCTTTCAAGCCAAACAATTTCACTCCCAGCGAGACTATTTTATATCAGTGGGGGGGTGGACGTACGCACCTATGTCCCACTGCCCCTGGATATAGGGTAGGAGGGAAACAATGCTCTTAGTGAGGCAAAATGTCCACTACCGTCTTAGATGATAAGTTTTAGTTTGTTTGTTGGTAGCATTGTGTGCAGCCCTTGTTGTTGTTGTTGTTGTTATTTCCGTATTGTGTATATAGCTTATTATTTAAAATGATGTATTGCGAAAATTATCAAAGAGGCTTTTGCCCCCCTCAAAGACGCTTTGTTGGCTGTGCGGTGCGTGTGTGTGTGTGTGTGTGTGTGTGTGTGTGTGTGTGTGTGTGCGTGCGTGTACGTGCGTGCGTGCTAGTGAGTGTGCGCGCGTGTGCGCGCGTGCCTGTGCGTGCGTTTGTGTGTGAGTGTGTGTACATACGCGAGCGCGTGTAATGCACGCGTGCGTATTATGTGCGAGTGTTTATGTCCATGTGTGCTTGCGTGAATGTGTGTACATACGCAGAACCTAGTGTATTTGTGCACATGATTGAAATTCAATATAAACTTCCACATTATCTCTTCTGGAATATGTGGTTATGTAAAGTGGGCAGTAAACGCCGGAATAGACTGGCACTTTTCGCCCGACCAGACCAGACCAGACCAGACCAAACCACGTCAGGCCGACACCGACTGGAAAGTTTTCAAGTTTACGTGATTATGACGTCACGTCAGCTTCGAGTATGGCTCAGCCGGTGTTGATCGGTGCAGCAGAGTGATTCAGGTTTGGTCTGGTCTGGTCTGGTCTGGTCTGGTCTGGTCGGGTCGGGTCGGGTCGGGCGATAAGTGTCCCGGCCTTTTACCGCATCTCGTCTCTAACACGACATACGGCAGTCTCCGCGGAAATGATTTCACAAATGGGTGTGTGGGCGAACTCAACGCCTCTCGCTGACGGCAAATGGAATGAGACATGTCCGATTCATGGATAGCGGCCTCCGTGGGGAAACCACATAGCTAATACGACGTCGCAATCACAGCGAGTATCGATTCGCTGATGGGCCGTTTCTTTACGCGCCCTTCGTTAACTCATAAATCTGAGAAAACGAAAACATAAATTCGGCCTAAAGGCCTTATTAAAGACAGGTGCCGAATTACTTTAAAGCATTGCTCCTCGTTTCGGTGACTGAGTTGATGCGATCGCGTAGAATGTATGGAGACTTTACGCATCTTGACTGTAGAGTCGTAAACAATGAGGGAATGGTTACAATAATTGCGATCGATGAATGTTCCGTCTTCTGCTTCTGACACGTGTGCGACGACTGTCTTTGCACGTGCGTATTGCAAACGAGACATGCTTGATGCAATAAATCTCTAATTCCCGTCGGTTTGCACGATGATAAGACATTTGTTATACCGTCTCGTCATCATAATCTGTGTGCAGTGCAGAACAAGAACCGTTTTCGTGTGCGGATGCGGCGTTGCAGTTTTGAAGAAGCCGAGCGTGCATGCGTGCGTGAGTGCGTGCGTACTTGTGTATATGTATAATGTGTCTAATAGCCCTATGATATAGGGCTCTTATAATACGCTCCATTTCTGTATTATCACCCTATCACCTTTTATCGCATTGCGACATGGAGTGTTTACATTCAAGGTCACTATTGTATTAGTTAATCAGTTCAATACTGGCTTTATGCTATGGCAAGTCTGTGACAATAGTTCCTTTCAAACATGTGGTCTACATTTAAATCCGACGTGATTTTAAGTGGAATATGGTCAGAACACAACAAATTGAATAGAATATAATACTATACAAGCACCCTCTGTCCTAATGTAGCCGTGATTAAGAAATGAACAATTTTGGAGCTAAAACCGTTTGGACTTACACTGATGTGTGGCACTCGTGCGTTTGGAGCATCTATGCATATCTTAAGATTAAAATATATAGCAAACTGGAAAATATCGATGATTATTAATTTATGTTGAAAATTGAAGAGAAGAAAAGTTTGTTCCATGTAACATAACTGACCTATCCATCACGCGACCTGTTGCCTAACAAAACCTCCGTCAAGCAAAAAATGGACACCGAACACGTGATGCGTTTGTGCATTCCGCGGCAGTTTTTGTTGAACTTCTGACCATAAAAGTGTTTCTTTATGACACAAACATAAAGCAAAGTTTTCAAAGTGACTACTGTGAGCGGGAATGTTTCATTTATGAGATATCATACAGCAATATATCGATATGAACATTGTGTAAAGGGTAAAGCTTGACGGAGATCACAAACAAAATGTTGATTGTGACGTAGGTAAAGGGCTACGTACTGGATATATATATATATATATATATATATATATATATATATATATGGTCACCTGGGGTCTGACTCAGACGGAGTTAAACCGACTGGATTCATACCATCGCCGCCATTTGCGTAAGATAATTGCTATTCATTACCAACAGAAGATGAATACAGAAACATTATATCGTCGATGGCAGTGCGAGCCGATCAGCCGGTTGGTCAGAAAAGCCCGGTGGCGACTCTTTGGACACGTGCTATGTTTGCTAATGAACGTCCCTGCCCAGTTTGCCATTGACGAATACTTCAAGCCGGACAGGGGCGGCTTTCGTGGGTGATCTCGGGTGACATTGCCAACGATGCTGAACGGGGACTTGAACAAAGTTAGCATGCAACTGCGCAGTTCCGGGGACATCAGAAAGCCACGTGCTCTCAACCGCGTCGAGTGGCACGAACTGATGACGCAGATCATTGAAATTACTAAAGGCCATCAACGATTATATATATATATATATATGTGTGTGTGTGTGTGTGTGTGTGTGTGTGTGTGTGTGTGTGTGTGTGTGTGTGTGTGTGTGTGTGTGTGTGTGTGTGTGTGTGTGTGTGTGTGTGTGTGTGTGTGTGTGTGTGTGTGTGTGTATGTGTGTGTGTGTGTATATATATATATATTGTATATATATATATATATATATATTGTATATATATATATATGTATATATATATATATATATATATATAATCGTTGATGGCCTTTAGTAATAAATGTCACCATAGGTATATAATAAGCATGTTCGCGTATCAAACGATGTAAGATTCGCTTATGCCATTTCAATGATCTGCGTCATCAGTTCGTGCCACTCGACGCGGTTGAGAGCACGTGGCTTTCTGATGTCCCGGGAACTGCGCAGATGCATGCTAACTTTGTTCAAGTCCCCGTTCAGCATCGTTGGCAATGTCACCCGAGGTCACCCACGAAAGCAGCTCCTGTCCGGCTTGAAGTATTCGTCAATGGCAAGCTGGGCAGGGACATTCATTATCAAACGTAGCACGTGTCCAAAGAGTCGCCACCGGGCTTTTCTGACCAACCGGCTGATCGGCTCGCACTGCCATCGACGATATAATGTTTCTGTATTCATCTTCTGTGGGTAATGAATAGCAATTATCTTACGCAAATGGCGGCGATGGTATGAATCCAGTCGGTTTAACTCCGTCTGAGTCAGACCCCAGGTGCCCATTTTGTAGGTCAGCACTGTCAGAACGAATGATGCATAAAGGCGGAGCCGTAGCTTCAAATTGATCTGATTTCGCCTGAACCAGACTGTATACAGCTTCTGAAATGTTACATTTGCGAGCTGTTTACGGCGTGCGACATCCTCTGCGTCTCCCAGTAGTGAGCCTAGTTTCTTTTTCATCCGCCACTCCTCAGATATTCGGTCGGTGTGTCTCTGGACAGATGTTCTTTCGGTTTTGGATTTGTTGATGGTGAAGAACCATTCTGCCAAGCTGCGTGGGGCAATTTCTTCAATTCGGTCAATGAAAATTCGGGAATAACTGACAAAGTCAGTGTCATCTGCATGTTCAATGTCAAGTGGTAGGTCGATGTCAGTGATCGGTCGTTGGGGCAGCTCTGCCCGCAGGTTTCTCAAGGTAGACGATAAACAGCACTGGGCTGAGACTATCACCTTGAGGTGTGCCTATCGTTGTCACGAAAATATACACACACACGCACGCACGCACACACGCACACACGCACACACGCACACACGCACACACGCACAC
This sequence comes from Escarpia spicata, assembly GCA_963995525.1. Lineage (NCBI taxonomy): Eukaryota > Metazoa > Annelida > Polychaeta > Sabellida > Siboglinidae > Escarpia > Escarpia spicata. Next base: position 6,755,952 of record OZ023208.1, read on the forward strand.
ACGCACACACGCACACACGCACACACGCACACACACTTATATATATGTATATATATATGTATGTATATATATATATATATATATATGTATATGTATTTAAGTATGTTTGTATATGTATAATTTATGATCAAGAGTACATATCAGATGGTTTCATAGTTCAAACTGTATTTCAAATCGGTATACTTTAACGAGTCCTTTATGCGTGACCCCTTTGTGAATACATACTATAAAGAGTTAATGTAACATAATTTAACAATAATACCTTCGAAAGCATCGATCGTGAATGGATACGACAGAGAAATTAATAGATATTGTACTCGTGTGAGATACACCGCTTGGCATTTCTTTCGTGGAACATTCGCAAATGTCAGGCAATGATATAAGGACAATCGCCATACATTAAGCCGAGGCCGAAGTGCAAGTTTGTTAACTTAGGTCGTACGTTTTGATGATCCGCTCTCCATTCGTTAATAATCAATGGCTGAATTTGTTGGTTCGCCAGTTTGTTTATTTGCGTCTTTTTGATATTACATTATTTTATACAAATAAGCAAGTGAGACTTTCAGGTCGAACAACAGTTTAGTGCACTTTCACTACCTGATGAATGAATGAACGTTTATTCAGAACATTGATAACAATATATATGCAAGACAAGACAACCAAACAAGTTTAACTATAATACAAATGAGAATATACAATGTTTGAAGGGGGTAAATACGAAGTCATTGACTTTTGTGTAGATTTACCCCTGACATATATTTATATATAATGATATACCTGTATGTATACACACATATATATATATATATACATATACACATATATACATACATATATTCACATTCACATACATACGTACATGTATTTTGAGACATCAATATTATATTATTCGAATTTGCTATTCATCTAACCATCTAGCTACAATAATTGAAAACATGTAATGGAATATGTGCATGTTCAAAATTTAAAGTATGTGTTAAATACACATCTTTACACATATTGTAGTTTCCTCAATGGCATGATTATATTTGTGTATGATTTTATTTAGATTTCCACAACCAGATATTTCTCAAATAAAAGGTTCTTGCATTTACGCTTAAATTCAGTAACAGTATTAGTAGTTTTTAAATGATCACATAGAGAATTCCATAATTGCACTCCCTTTACACAAAGATACATTGATCGCATGGTAGAACAGACTCTCTGTCGTTCTAGGTCATGATTAGCTCGCATTGAGTATGCTATTTCCCGTCTAGTAAACAAACACTGAATATTTGATGGCAAACAGCTGTAGTAAGCTTTGTACATAAATAATGATGATTTCAGTTCTATGATATCTGGAAATTTTAGAACATGTAATTGTTGGAAAAGTGAGCTTGCATGATCCAACCATCTTGCACCAAATATAATGCGGATTACTCTTTTTTGTAATAAGAAAATACAGTTAGTATTTGTTGGGTACATGTTTCCCCATATCTCTGCACAGTAATTTAAATACGGCAAAAAGAGAGAACTGTATAGAATACGTCTACTATTTCTATCAAGTAGATGACTGCATCTATGCATTATAGCAGTACTTTTTGAAAGCTTTGATTGTACGTATTTTATATGAGCTTTCCAATTTAGTAGATCATCAATAAACACACCCAAAAACTTGGTGACCCTTACTCTTTCGATATTAACATTTCTTATTTTTACATTAATTTCTTTGTTTGGCATACGATTTCCAAATAACATATAATTGGTTTTAGATATGTTCAGAGTTAATTTATTTACTGCAAACCATGTATACATTTGGTCCAGAACGTTCCATACAGTTTCGTTTAGTTTATTGATGTTACTATTTGCATAAAAGATATTAGTATCGTCTGCAAAGAGAATGTATTTTACTAGATTAGATATGTGTAACATATCATTAACGTATAGAATGAATAGTTTGGGGCCCAGGATCGAACCCTGTGGGACACCACATGAAATATTGCGCACAGTAGAATTACATTTGTCAATGGACACAAATTGTTTTCTGTTTTCTAGATAACTATTTAACCAGTTAAATGCCCCACCACGGATACCAAGAAATTCCATTTTTTTACATAACAGTTTGTGATTGACAGTGTCAAATGCCTTTTTTAGATCGATAAAAACACCAATAGCATATTTTTTTGCATCCAATGATTGGGTTATTGCATCAACAAGATCTATTAGTGCGTGAAATGTTGACATATTTTGTTTAAATCCATATTGGCTTGGGTTTATTAGTTTGTGTTTGGTAATAAAGCTATCTAAACGAGAACTGAACAATTTTTCTAATATTTTTGAGAATTGTGGTAATAGTGAAATAGGCCTATAATTAGTGCACATATACTTATCCCCGGACTTAAAGAGTGGGATAACCTTTGCTATTTTCATTTTCTCCGGGAATACTCCAGAAGTGAAAGATAGATTACAAATATAAGTGATAGGTTTTGCAATGGACTTCTTTGACCAAATGCATACTTATGTCTTCGCAATCTGTGGATGTTTTACTTTCCCAATTGTTCACAGTTTGGATAACTTCATCTTCATTAACTGGAGTTAGAAATAAATTGTTATTATTTCTGTTTTCTAGGTAGTCATAAATAGAAACATTTGTTGGTGCCGTTATATCCTTTGACAGCTCCGGACCGATATTAGTAAAATAATTGTTAAACATGTTCGCTACATCTTCCTTATTACTAATGGTTATGCCATCATTAACACACTGATCTGGGTAGTGATTTCCTAAGCGAGGTGTTCCCATTACAGTTTTAAGTACTTTCCAGGTGCCAGCAATGATATTTTTCTTCTATGTTAGTAAACTACTATAATACTGTTTCTTAGTGGATCTGAGAATACCTGTTAATTTATTTTTATATGATTTATATCTAGTTTCCGAAATAATTGATCTGGATGACAGAAATGCTTTATACAAATGATTTTTCTTGATACATGCGTTTCTGAGTTCTTTAGTAAACCACGGTTTTTTAAAACTAATTGTTAATACCTTAGGTCGTACAGTTGACACAGGACAATGTTTGTTGTACATTTGTGTAAAATCATGAAGAAAGTTGTTATATGCTATATTTGCATTTTCACCACCGATAACAGTATGCCAAGAATGTTGCATTAAGTCACACTTCAATGCATTGATGTTTTCTTCGCTAAGATGACGAATACATTTGTTAGAATGTTCGTTCACATTACGTTTTACAGTTCAATGGCACAGTGCAAATACAGGAAGATGATCACTGATATCATTTACTAATAGACCACTATAAATCTTGCACTCAAGTTCAGAAGTAAAAATGTTGTCTATAAGGGTTGCAGTAATTCTGCTAGGTCTATTAATTAAAGGGTATAGACCAAGACTGTACATGAGATCTACAAATAGCTTGGTTCCGCTATGACTATCACATTTAAACAAATCTATATTGAAATCACCACATGCATATATGGTTTTGGTGCAACGTATACGACTAAACAATTGTTCAATATTGTCATTAAATGAAACCATGTTAGACCCAGGGCACCTATATGCACAACTGACCAGTGCAGTTTTGTGTCGGTTAATTTCACATTCAACAGTAACACATTCTAGTACGTTATCAACTATTAGTGACTTTGTTTCGCATAATCGCCCATTTAGCTTCTTGTTAACATAAATCACCACACCTCCACCTTTTCTGTTGTCTCTAACAACATGAAAAGCATCATAATCATTAAACATATATAAAGGAGATGAGTCCTTGCTCAGCCACGTTTCGCTTATTGCTATAATATCAAACTTTACATTAAGTGATTTGAGAAGATCTTGTATTTCGCTGAAGCTAGTTCTCAGACTTCTAGCATTAAAATGTACCAAAGACAGACCACCATAATTTCTGTTTAGCTCATTATTGAATTGTTGTTCTGTATAATATTTACAAGATGTTGATATGTTGTTGTAATAATTATTTTCAGGATCGACATCCTTCTCAAAAATGACAACTGCTGTGTTCAGTATATTTGTAGGTTTCAAATATGTTATCCATATCATCACAATTTGAGAGTGAGTAATTTTTTTTCATGGTGTTAGCCATGTAAATGATAGATAGTAGATAACTGATAACACGTAAGGCTTGTCCGACATCATGGTCGTTTAAAGAGATAGGATTATTACCAAACAAACTAATGTATAGCATATCCGGAACACTTATGTAATTAAGTCTCAAATATTATTAACACAGTTTGGTTGAAAGTCGTTTAGAAAGAGATTGCGTCGCTGTCTATTACAATAATCAAATCCTTCCTTTCGACCCTGTCCTTCTGTTCTAAAAATATCCGTTCGATCACCAAACCTATTTCGTGTAGAACATGCCACACGTGCGTTACAGTGAGTAACGTAATATGACGATGTAACCGTACTTGGAGATTTTAAGCCGGTCACATCTTCAAAACTAGTTAAATCGCCTTCGCTTTGCAAAGTGAAAGGGAACTGCAAGAAGAGCGCCGGTGTCTCCACGGAGAAGAAACACGAGGATGACTGCTCAGGTCCACTTCTGTCTTCTGATTTGTTGTATAACGTCTATGGCCTTTGTCTTCTCTCTTACCCAGATGTTTGTTTTTCTCTCCCGATATGTGATGTTTAATATATTTCTTTCCATCTCTGTTTTTGCAGCTGCTAGCTTGTTCTTTGCCTGGATGGTGAGTGCCCATGTTTCCGCGCCGTGTGCCTCTTTCCATCTTTGAATTCGCTACTAGCCGCGAGGAGCGAGTGTACTCTCCTAGTCGCTAGGGAATTTCTAAGCGAACGTCACTCGCTGCGACGTTCACGTATGTATTATAAAGCTAATAAAAGCTTCGAATTTATACTGTGTCAACAAATCTACTTGCAGATCTGTGTTGTTTTTATAATGTTATGATATGGATATTTAAATGAGAACTTGAAATGAATAGTTTGTTTCGAAACATTATTTTATGCAGTAGAAAAGTGAATAGTTTAGTAGGCGCTAATGCTAAGTGGAATCAGTTCAGTTCAATCAGTTCAACACTATCATTCAAGTATTTAATAAAATTGAAAGAAACTGCTAGAATTCCATGTATATATATATATGTATATATATATATATATATATATATACACATATATACATGTATAGGCCTATATATGAATATATATATATATATATGCAGTGTATATATATATATATATATATATATATATATATAATCGTTGAAGTTATTCGGTACATAAGTCCGTCATGTTGCTATATATTTGTAAAAGGAAATACAGCGAGAAGTAACTTTTGACATTGTGGGAAACCCGTTGTTCCGAGCATTTACTAGCAGCTAGTATCGATTTTTTGCAAACAAAAGCTGTGTAGTTAGTGGCGTTTACTCTCCCGTAAGTCAACGCTTCTAGCTGCGAATTCAATGTGAACGCCCTTCGGAGTTTGCGTGGGGGTTCATGTTTACCAGCTACTAGGCGCTAACAGGGAGCTTTGTGTGGACTGACCTTATATACTAATACACTAATGTTTGAGTATTGTAAGTGCATCTCCACTCGCCTCTTTATATTTTAACTTGCTGCATTGGGCCACTGATTTACCAACCGGCAGTGTATTTCCGAAAATATAAAGCTAGTCATTTAGTGTTATTTACATGCGTCTTTGTTATTTAGAGTTATTTACGTACGTGCGTGTTTGTTATGTTCTGCTTTTCTTGGGGTGTTTAGGACGTGAACATTTAATGGTAACCTCCAGGTGGCACGACTGTAATGATGATAAGTTATGTCCCTCGTTGGTTGGAGGTGGGTTAAGTTATTTGTGTTTAATGTGCTCAGAATTTACATATTATAGATAGTCGACTCCCTAAACCGTCCTGGGTTCATTCAGTATGAGCGAACAATTACAACAATAATTTACGTTTTAAATATGTAGTTAAAAGTGACGATGTGTTTTATTTGTATTATTTACTAGTACTATCTGGAAACCGGTTACCCACTTTGCGAAAAATGGGCTAAACAGCGATAAAATGTAGTTTCGACCAATCTCTGTCACACAAGCTGAAGCGTTGCATCCCGGATACTGGGTAGCCGAGACTAGAAAGTTGAATTCTTGAAACAAGATGGAGGAACGACATAAGAAGTGGGCGATGCTACAGCACGGAACAAAGTGAATATGACAACTAGTGTAGGGTAGGAAACATATGCATCGAGTGGGGCGATATGCAAGAAACGGAGAAAACGTTTAGAGAGCAAAAGTCGTATAATAAACTCCAAAGACGTGTTGATATAAATTGTAGTCTGAATTAAAGAAACACTCTCACTAATACATTATCTTTTGTATTGGCCTTAGGCGCAAGAATTGTAAGGAATAAAGTGTGGATATGGCATGAAGGTTTTATCTGATTTGTAGTTATTCAAATGTATGTATCTCACAATATATACCATATCTGAAAAACAACAACGGTCTATATTTTTTACAAAACGACCAACTACAGAAAAAGTTATTGCAAAAGGGCAGGATATATTGTAATTGTACACTTTTCGCTTTTTTACTGTTCTACCTTTAAAATATTGCAGTCATATTTTTTATTATATTTTCTTGATCCTTTCCTTTCACACAAGTAACGAATCAAATTAATATCGACTTCGAAATGAATGCTCGTTTTGACAAATGTGTTACGTAGTTTTGATGATATAATCGGACAAGCAATTAAATTAGTTTTGTCCCAGTTGAACGGAAAAGAGTGAAAATGTCGACGTGGCGTTCACGTTTGCGAGTTATCCGTCTTCGCGATCAAAATCAATAAATTCAAGAAAAGTACGCACATTTGTGTTATTAAATCGATGATACCTATTGGTTTAACTATTCACATACTACATATTTCAACGTCAACAAATGCATGATATTAATCGATAACGCAGCTTTATAGAGTGCCACCAGAGGAGTCAAATGCAAAACGAAAATGAACGTCTTGACCGTTTTCTCCGTTAGTAAGTACAGTTGACGAGCCTCGCCCACCGAAACGATTTAGCATTGACGTCACCGAGAAAATGGTTTATTGCTCAGCAGGCGCCGAGTAGACGTGCACTTAGCTGATCGACAAATGAATTAGAATGATCGGGAGTATAATTTGGGACATGTGGCAATTGTAGATTCGACGCAGCCGTTCAGCATGTAGATTATCTGCAAACAAGGCCGTTGTCTAACCGCCCATATCCATCTATCTTGATCCAGAACAAGCTTAACCGAACCGCGTAAGCATATCATCGACACGCATACGGTTAATGGAACTACATTGCGCAAGATTGAGAGAAGGGTTCTCTAAACGCTTTCAGAGAAACGGAAACTAAGCAAAGCCTGTAGCAAAGAATCCTAGTTCCGCAACAGTTCTTGGTTCCGATGTACTGGCTCATGGTCATGCACAGGTGATGGAACCTGTCGACATTAAAGCGACATTGTTGTTCTCTTCTTGTTGCCCTGTCTGTCAGGGTTGAGACTGCCCTACATTCTCATGCTCGATTTCTTTTTTGTTTTCCCTCAGTGATCTTGCACTGCTGCCCAGCCCACTACAGTTGACCACCACCGCCTTCTTCTTGTCCTCGTGTTTGTTCTTTATTTTTAAATATAATTCTTAGTTTCATATCTTTGTTCGTTGCTTTCCACAGCTTCTTCATCTCCGTCAACGTTTTACTCGCCCTTGCCAACCTCCGCTTGATCTCTTTCGTCTCATCTCCATCCGCTTCTACCAGTGACCCCAGGTATTCAAAATTTTCCACTCGTTCTATTTCTTCACCATCTACTGTGACTTCTGATGGTTCTCGACATCCCTTCACATCCATAATCTTAGTCTTCTTTACGTTTCAATCCTTTCATCTCATTGTGCTCTTTAACAGTAGTTATCAGTTTATCCAATCCTTCTTTTGTATCTGATATTAACGCTGTGTCATCGGCACATCTCAATTCATATTTCTCCTGTCCATTCACTTTCAGTCCATTAAAAAACTTGCTTCTCTCATGATATTCTTTGTTTATAGACTGAATAGGTGGGGGAACAAAATGCACCCCTGTCTCACTTCCTTGCCGACTGGGAATCAATATGTGGTACCACACTCTAATCTCACTGCAGACTGCTGTCCAACATATAAATTTCGTATAAGTGATGTAATTTTCTGGTCAAATCCCATGTGCATCAAGGTTTTCCATAGTTGTTGATGACTAACATTATCAAAAGCTTTTGAATAATCTATGAAACAGATCCTAAGTTCATGGTTGAATTATCTGCATTAAAAAAATATTATATTCGTTATTCTAGAACAACTATTTTGATTTAATAAGCCCAAAATGTTGTTCGCAATTTGACAGTTTCGGACGAAGTACGGCTCAGTGAACTTACTGTCAATAATATTGCCACCCCCGGAATGAGAAGATCATTCCCGGTATAACGGAACAGGTAAGGTAACTTTAATGGGTAAAACGGTTATAAACCCTCTTATGTGTTTCAACTAAGATGTTATGAGTCATTATTACTCATTGTCATGGTTCCGTGTAACTTCAATAAGAGAAATGATCGCTGCAGGATATTTGAATTAAAATCTGGAGTTTGTTTGTTCCACCAGGAAGGTCATTCTTGTGGGAGTGCGGTCAAACATCGTGACAAAATTGTGTTTTTCCATAACATTACAAAGGTTATCGAGATTCCAGAAGATATGCGCCTTCGTGGAAAGCGGGATTGACAATAGGCTGTAAAGTCTTGCGTGCGCCTATGAAATTTGTTTCCATTACTATCGGTGCTTAAGGAGGCCATGGTAATATCGCCTGTAGTGTCCTCTTTTTCGTAAACAAAGACTATTAACATTCTCCTTTTAGTCCGGGCATTAACCAGTGAAACATTAGCGTCCGCACGATGGTTTTTTTCATTTTTGTGACCTTCTACACCTCTAGGTCAATAATCCGACGGGTGCCTTTTTGTATAAACCCATTAATATGCAAATTAGTCATTGCCTTTAAAATAAATACTGTTTTCCTGAATATATCGAATAGTAAACATCCAAAACAATCAAAATAAGGCGTCCAAGCGAATGTTTTCATGGTCTCTTGTTGTTGTTACGTCAGTGAACAAATCATGGTATACACATTTTTACATGAATATGCAAATTAGCCCTAACCAATATAACCTCACGCTTTTTATGTGTATCTCCTCAATAGGCAAGCGGTAGTTACTGCCTAACGCACCAACTTAAATGCCCCCCCCCCGTACGTGCAAAACGCCAAAACGGTATATCATTTGAAAGCCCAAGATATCACCATCACAACGAGGTCTGTCTTAGAACTGCCAAGTGATGCAGTAAGCGTGACACCAAGGTCAAACAAGGTCATCGTCAAATGAGAAATTTTAGAAAGTGTGCGCTTCCGTATTAAAATTACAATGATTGCATATATATTTTATTTAAAAACAAAATGGGTATGTCATATATTTTTGGAAAGCTTATTGTCTTCCCATCACAACGAGATACGACATGGAGTTGTTACCCGGAATAGTAAGTGTGGAGCTATGGTAAAACAAAGTCATCGTGAAATTATTCTGCAATATGGCACACTTCATAAAGTTACAATAACTCTGTATCTGCTTCGTTTTTATGGACACGTTATACACATTGTGAAAGAACAATTTTTTCTCGTCAAAACGTGATATGACTTGGAGGTGTCAGTTGATGGAGTTTGTGTAGAGCGACGATCAAACAGTATCACCGCCAAATGATAGACGTTCGAAATTACGCCATCCCGTAAACGTTATACAAAACCAATGGTGGCTTATATATGTTACCTATCTACTCGTAAATACGGGATACCACGGGGAGCTATCAAGTGGTGCAGTAAGTGTGGAGTGAAGGTCACGCAAAGACACCACCAAATGATGAATGTTCAAAACTGCGCTATTCCGCATTCTTTGTGCAATTACAATGTTTGCATATCTACTTTGTCTACCTACACTAAGCCATGTTATACATCTAGACGTGTACTGTATCCTCGTCAAAATGAGGCATGGCATAGAGTGGTAAAGTGGTGATCTAAGTGAGGAGTGATGGTTGAAAGTCACTGTCAAAAGATGCATCAACCAGCATCGCCGTCAAAAGATGCATCAACCAACACCACCACGTTTGATGCGTATGCAGACATTTTCGTTCCACACATCATGAGGCACTTAAATCACCCCAACAATATTGGCGTCCACCGGGACACTATCTCGTCAATATGATCAAATAATCTACAAGAGAGAAGCGTGGTAACGGGATTCTGAGAATAGAAAAAAACATACAGGAGCTATTTGCATTTCTCTCCATTAAGGTTGCAAAGCTCCACTATCTAGGTTGAAAGGAAGTGTTTGACACTTCAGACACCCCAGCCGTCGTGACTAGGTACAACTATGACATGCCAGTACATCCAGGAAGACCTTGAAGAACCTGGCACGCACCTGCTCAGCCTTGTGCAAAATGCTTTGTGGAAAAGGGATCAAAGCCATGCATGATTCGCAATGTCTTTCCGAGTGTTAGGAGTTAGGAGTTTGTCAAGTTTATATCCAGCTGCATACATTTGGATAGGTTTTTGTTAGGGAATAAGGTTATTCATCATAATGGCAACGGCATCCATCATGCTTTGATAAAAGACCTGTCACGTCAGTGCCAGTTGTCAATAGCATGGGAAACCCAAATCTCATACCACAAAAGAAACACAGCATTCACACATCCGTTTGGATCTGGATTCGCGACACTACAACTCCTGGAACGCATCACCATTGCCCTCGGTAAATAGAGTTGCAGCATGTGTGGTGTCCGTCACTGAAGCAACGAAAACTATATTCTGTCAAAGGAATAATATCACTAAGATATTCCAATAACCCCGGATGCTCTTTAGCAGTATTCAGAGCGCATAGGTGTAACAAGCTTTTATTTGGTTGACCAGTCAACTGGTTCATCAGCAGAAGCCCACTCCAGATAGCTGGGGGTGGACATAGAACGTGAAGAGGCTGTCATGTGCTCAAGAACATATCAGCTAATTAATACAAATATTTTGACACAAGATTGAGTTTGTGACCCTCAAAATGATATTCAAATTCAAAATTGAGGGTGGCATCCACCATCATCTATTTTCTCATCCCGTGGGTGATGACAAAATCCCGTACAAGAATAACATCACTTACAATCTGCAGAATGGCACAATTTCAAAAATGCATGTATCTTTTGATGGTGACCTTGTTCAACCTTCACTCCACAGTTAGACGACCACTTTACAATTTCATGCCAATCATTTTGACGGGAATACAATAAGCATAGGTGTATAACATGGCCCACTGTAGGTAGACGAAGTAGATAATTATGCAAACATTGTAATTATACGTTTGCGGAATGGCGAAGTTTTGAACAATCATCTCTTGGTGATGACCTTGCTTGACCTTCACACTCTACACTTACCGCACCACTTAATAGCTCCACGTGATACAGAGTTATTGTAACCTAATAACGTTCGCGGTATTACAAAAGTTCGGATATTCATAATTTCGTGGTGACCTTGTTTGACCTTAACACCACACTTTCTATATAGTGTAACAGCTCCATATCGTATCCTGTTTTGACCGGGAGACAATAAGCTTTCTAAAAATATATGACATGGCTATTTTATTGTTAATAAAATAGCCATGTCATATATTTATTGTTAATAAAAGTAGATATGCAACCATTGTAATTATAATACGTTTGCGGAAGCGGACAATTTCGAAATATTATCATTTTACGGTGACCTTTTTTGCCCTTGGAGTCACGCTAGTTCTACGATAGGCCTCGTTGTGATGGAAATATCTAGGGTATACAATTTGGGTTTTTGTATGGGGAGGGGGGCATTTAAGTATGTCCATTAAGTAGTGCCTATCGCTCGCCTATTGAGGACATATAAACGAATATCATGAAGTTATATTGGTCAGAGCTAATTTGCATATTCATGCGACAAATATGCATACTATGATTTGTTCACTGACGTAATCATACCTAGATACCCTGAAAACATGCGTATGGACACATCATTTTGATTGTTTGGATGTTTACAATTCGAGATATTCAGAAAAGAAGTATATATTTTTAAGGCGATGATTAATTTGCATATTAATGAGTTCATACAAAAACGCTCAAGGGTACCAGAGTGGCACCCGTCGGATTATTGACCTAGAAGATTAGAAGGTCACAAAAATGCAAGAAAACATCGTGCGGACCCTACTGCACGGTCCACCTTCAAAAGGGCGTTTGACTGCCGGATTATTTATAATGTATACAGACGTGAACATTATCACCAGTGTGCATAGGGAGGCATTTGTTGTAATGTTAACACCGATTTGCTGCAGCTCAGTATATCATAGTAATTACTAGTAATTTAGGAAATGTAAGCAGGGTGGTGCATATCTACTGCGACGTGGCTTGCCATCTGTGGAAATTGTTTTTCTTAGAACCGACCTACATTATAGTTGTAGGAAATGGAGTTGCTAACTAGTGGCAACTGACTGGATATAATCTGGACGACACAAGACCATGGATCAAAACACACGCACACTCGCACGTATACGCACTGGAGTGAGAGAGGAGATTGCGGAGTTAGGAGAGTGAATGTCTGAGTGAGTGAGTGAGTGAGTGAGTGAGTGAGTGAGTGAGTGAGTGAGTGGGTGAGTGAGTGAGTGAGTGAGTGAATGAGTGAGTGACTGAATGAGAGAGTGTGTGTGTGTGTGTGTGCGCGCGCGCATGTGTGGGAGAGTCAAGAGACAGAGAAACAGGGAGACGGAGCTACCGGATAGACAGACACCGAGATAGATACATAGACTATGGAAAACACGGTCTTAGAGTTAAAAATGAAACGGCAGACATGTTGCGCTGCGTTTGAGCAGTCCCGTGACACTGGCGGAGACCACGAATTGAACCATAAAACAAATTATGCTGTGAGGAAAATGTCAGTCATTCAACATCCCTTTAATTCGATTTACGACTTGAGACATCGGTTGTGCCGAAAACAAATAAACAGACACGTCGGTTTGTGTGTTGCAAGCCTTGAACTGCGCCATTAAGCAATGTCACGTGTGACTGACATAAATCACCACTGATTAACAACCGGCTAGCACAACGTGGCACGCCTCCTCAACGGCATCACTTTATGTTTTGGCATTCCAAAACACGTCGCGACGTTTTCAACCGTTCGGTCACTGATCAGCCTCATTTTTTACGGATTAGAAGCACGCATTAACATACGTCCACGTCTTTGTCCTCTAATTTGGTTGCCTAGTTACGCCAAGTCTTTATGCAGCAGAGCGTTCACTTGCTATGTATGAGCTCACCGGCTATGTCCTCAGATAAGTATTTTTGATAGATTTATTGTGATAGTAGATACAAAGCTGTAAGACGTCGTGTGTGTGACTTGGACACAATAACTATCCAATCAGAATCTAGGATTACTGACGCTTCCTTCGGCAATGAAAAAACGACACAACAGAAAGAAGCACATTTGATACGTCATTGGAAGAAGAGTTCGCAATTAATCAAACGACAGTTAGAATTTAACATATTCATCATAGTTTACCCACACAAAACCAATTATTACTAAACATTTCTTTGTAACATGCGCAAATCGTAAACGTATTCTGAACACGTTGAGTCGTGTCCGTTTGTGCTTTGGTTTAACTTCGTGACGCCACGCAGACGGAATTTTACGACCGATTGAGCCAGGACTTAACTTGAGGACGACATGATGGCGGCTTGTCAGACTTTATGTTACTTCAGTTAATACGACGGACCCACTAAAACATAAATCCGAGGCAATTCGCGCGGTGCCTACTAATAGCGATGTTTGTGTCGCAGGATCGGAGCATTGGATTTGCGAATATAGGGGCGAGCTGGGCAAGTTGAAACAGGGGCTTTGGATAATACTTTGATTTTTTTAAGGAGTACACCTTCTAGTGATTACCAAAATCATATTTTATATTTACTTTACATACCTACAATCCATAGACAGCCCACTCCTCTCTCTCTGGGAAGCATTCAGTCACGCTGCGGTTACTTACACAAATATCCTCCACTGTATATAGCCAGGTACTCATTCATACAGCTGTTCGTTGTTCATTGAATGCGTGTTCACCGTGTACCCGGAAATGTGGTGTCATGAACGGAGAAAAGCATGCGCAATATAATATAGAGAACAAAGGGGAAGCGGGCGGTCCAAGGGTTGCAGGTTTGTGATTTCTCTGAAGAATGATTTAAAAGGTGGGAAGAATATCATATTATCCAATGTAAAACAAAATACTAGACACATTTAGCATATATTAGTAAAATAATGTAAAGGTATTGAAACACATCTTCACAATAAAAGAAATGACAGGGTCACGCAGGGTGACGCAATGCAGCAACTGGCGTTCGTTTTAAACTGAATGTTAAGAAAACTTATTACCATTAACTTACCTGATACATATAAAACTTCAATAAAACATCAGCAACGCAGCCATTAACTCCTGGCACTATATGTACATGCAGAAAATATTACATCGACAGATTCAACCCTTGCATATTACATTAAATAGCGTACACAGAAGTGAAGAGAAATACAAATAGATAAGTCGTTAGGTGTGAACTAGCACATATGACACGGGTCATAAAGTGAGTGACGTCGGTACGCCAGTCTGTGTCGCCGCGCCATTTTGTTACAAGGGAAAGGTCACCAACGTGCTAATCTCTATATCGGCTCTTCATTGTCTAACACGAATGAAATATGAAACTCCGAACCCAGATCTTAGGATTCCGACCTCGTGCTCAATGGGTACCAAAAGGGACCATATTCACCAGAATGGTGAACGTATTATTAACGCTACTACGATAATAATTGGCTTGTCGTGAGTGAAAATCACTAATAAAGGTTTTTTTTTTCTCAAAAATCTTGGTAAACACACCGGTTATGATATTAACTTGCTTATGCGTATAGTATATCTAAGTAATCAAAAGGCGTTTCGTATGTGTGAACATGGATGTTTGCAAAGCAGAGTATCTGACTATAATCGAGCTAGCATGTGTACACGTATGTATGTATGTATTTATGTATGTATGTATTTATGTATGTGTGTACATGTATGTATGTCTGTGTGTGTGCGTGTGTGTGTGTGCGTGTGTGTGTGTGTGTGTGTGCGTGTGTGTGTGCGTGTGTGTGTGCGTGTGCGTGTGCGCGTGCATGTATGCATGTATGCATGTATGTATGTTTGTACGTATGTATGTGCGTATGTATGTACATGTATGTATGTATGCCGTGTGTATGTACATGTATGTATGACCGTATGTATTACATGCATGCAAGTACCACTGTACAAAGCAATAGTTACACTTCATTTGGAATATTGCATACAAGCACGGAGGCCATATCGTAAGAAGGACACATATAATCTAGAAAGAATACAACGGAGAGCAACTAAGCTGATTCCTGAACTGAAAGATTTTTTGTTATGAAAGACGCCTATTAGAATGACAGTATTAGAGACTAGGAAAATAACAGGAGACCTAATATATTAGTTTTGTTTAATATTGAATGGTTATGAAGATATATAAATTAAGAGATATGAATATTATCTTCAAACTTAAAGAACCAGAGGGCACAATGCGAATATAATTGTGAATATAAGTGACAGAAACAAATTATCCGATGATTGTGTTAATGTTAGCAGTGTGAATATGTTCAAAAAAAAAAAAAAAAATTACAGCTATCTGAGGAAGGCGGGTTATACGTAAATGGAAAATTGTTGGACTCTCGATAAGCCAAAGGCTTCCTTGAGCACATGCCGTATGGAGCTTATAGCTCTGGAAGGCAATCTTGTTAAATCTTGTTAAAAGTGCATGAGGAAGTAACGTTTCCCTACCTTGTCTCTAGAGTGTAGATTCTCCAGTTCTGCTTTCAGACAAGTTGACTTGGAGTTGGAGCGTCCTGACCGGCCCGTCGCGGCCATGTCTAGGGTGTGCGAGTCCCTATAAAGGATTCCCTTCCGGGAAGGAAGAATCAACACCGACACCACTGGGGTAATCCCGTCGAAGCACTCATGGTCAGTGAGGCACACACACGCGCGCGCGCCCGCACCGCAACGTGCTCAAAAACTACCTTTTCATCTGCTTCGTGTGCGCTGTAGGATCCAGAACGCCGCGTCGCTCTTTTGCAAGCGTCGCGTTAATTACTGGGCAGGCGAACAGTGACCGCTACTGCCGGCGCTGACGCTGCTACTAACGACGTGCCTGCTAACGCCTGCCTGCATAACGCGCCGTGTCGGCCTCTCGCGGGTGTAATTCGAGTCGATACGACACCACCTCAACATCCGTCGTGTGATGGCGACGGAGATCAGCGGTTGGTCGCTAACTGTCGGAGTATCGGCCAGAGCGCCCGCGACGCTTCTGCCAACATCAGTCTCCCTTCGTTTGTCCGTTGGTGACTGTCAGCCGTTCGATCTTCGAGAAACGAGACCCGGCCGTCACGGTTATATTGGCTGCTATGTTGGACGAGATTCCCTAGACAGGAGAGTGGCATCGAAGTTAATTATCGTTGCTATTGGCACAAGCGTGATGGTTTCAAACGGTCGCGTTGCCGATGCTATCTTGTGATTGTAGTTCGTTTCCTGTTCAGTATGTTATTTTTGTGGATAAGAAAAAAAAGTTATAATATTTGCGATGTTATTTAGCCAGCCAGCCTTTTCATAATACATCGACCACAGACAGTGAGTGTATTACGCTGGCTTATACCGAATATATTTGTGGTTGTCTGTCTGGCGGTAAACTATCTATTGTTTTGTTTCGGTCTTGGTGGATGACTGTTCATCTGTTCATACACACACACACACGCGCGCGCGCGCGCGCGCGCACGCATGCACGTCCACAAATGTAGAATGACGTTGAATGTTCCTTCGTCACTCCACGTATTGCGATAAAATTATATCCGAATCATTTATGTTCGTTATGAAAATGTGTTATTAGTCTATTCTCGTAAACCAGTGACGATGTCCTACGTCTGTATTATCCCTGGCGAATCGATCTAAGCATATTGATACTGAGTTCAACCGATACGAATTTAGCTAGCAACTAGTATTTGACAAATGCAATGTATTCTACGTAGAAACTGTAATATTAAGTGTGCAAAATTGGTGTGGTTTGTAACAACATAATAGTTCATATTGTTGACATACTGAACCAGTACAATGGCATTTCGCGAAACGATGCTTATTTAACGAAAGAAATGGAATCGTCTTACATGAAGTTAGACTGCAAAATCATACATATCAACTTTCACTCTCAGTCTCTACCAAGCTGACTTTGCCAATAAATCTCCGTCCCGTAGATTGAAATCGGCGAACTAAATCGATCTAAGCGATACAGTGATTTAACAAAAAACAAGATTTAACAAGATTCCCATCCAGAGCTATAAGCTCCAGACGGCATGCGGACAAGGAAGCCTTTGGCTTATCGAGAGTCCAACAATTGTCCATCTACGTACAGCCCACCCTACCGAGATAGATGTCAATTTTTTTTTTTTTATTCGCATTGCTAGCATTAACACAATCATCAGATAATGTGTTCCAGTCGTTTATTGTCGTCTGAGAGAATGAGTATTTTCTCACATTTAACCTACACTGTTGTTTGACTAATGCCGCATTGTGCCTTCTGGTTTTACAACCTTCTTTACGTTTGAAGAAAATATCTCTATCAATATCTTCATAACCATTCAATATTTTTAAAACTTCTATTTGGTCTCCCAATCAGATCTTTCAGTTCAGGAATCAACTTAGCTGCTCTTCGTTGGAGTCTTTCTAGCTTATCTATGTCATACTTACGATATGGCCCCCATGCTTGTATACAATATCCCAAGTGAGGTCTAACTATTGCTTTGTACAGTGGGTGGTAAAATCTGTTTCTGCTTATACGTGATATTTCTTCTAATTAGCCCTAGTATTTAGTTACCCTTTGAAGCAGCAATTCCACATTGCTCTGAAACATTCATGTCAGCACAAACTGTCACTCTTAAATCTTTTTTCTTTTATAGTTTTACCGAATATAGTATCCCCCATTATGTATTCTTTGTCAGCATTTCCATGTCCTATATGAATGCATTTACATTTCCCAAAATTGAATAACATTTGCCATTTTTCAGACTATTTAATTAATTTGGCCTGATCATCTTGTAGTGTGTGTTTATCTGCATCTGTTTTTGTCATTGTTCAGACCATTTGACTAATTTGACCAAATCATCTTGTAGTGTGTATTTGTCTGCATCTGTTTTGACTCTTCTGAACACTTTTGTATCGTCTGCGAATTTCAGTACTTTGCTTGATATATTATTATCCAAATCATTCATATATATCAAGAATAATATAGATCCCAACACTGACCAGTGTGGCACTCCTCTCAAAACTGATTTCCTGTTTGAACTCTTTGTCTTCTGTTTGTCAACCATGTTTATATCCAGCTGTTCACACCATCCCCTATACAATGTGATTTAAGTTTAAGCAACAAACTTATATGTAGCATTTTATCAAATGTTTCTGAAAATTTAAGTAGACAACATCGTCAACACACTTTGTAATTTCTTCCAAAACATAACAGATTGGTTAGACAAGACCTAGCCTTTAAGAACCCGTGTTTAGATTCGTATATTAATTTGTATTTTACAAGGAATTCCCTCATGTCGTCTCATATAAGCGTTTCTAGTAATTTGCATAAAACTGATATTAAGCTAACTGGTCTGTAATTATATGTCTTGCTCCTCGATCCAATTTTAAATAATGGCGTAATGTTTGCTTCTTTCCATTCTAGTGGAACAATTCCCTCTTTAAGTGACAAGTTAAAGAATATAGCAAGTGGTGTACTGATTTGCTCTACAATTTCCTTAAGCAATTTCGGTGGTATTCCGTCAATTCCAGGTGATTTGTTTTCATTCATCTTCTAAATTTTTCTTGATATAATTTCAGGAGTAACAAACAACTGCCCTAAATTATCTGATTCATCTCCCATAAATTTAGTAACTGCTGCTGGCAGTGAACTGATATCTTCTGTGGTAAACACTGAGCTGAAATACTCATTCAAGGCCTCTGCCATATGAAACCCATCAGATATTACGTTTCCTGTGCTTTTAAGCGCCTCTTTGTAGTTGTTGCAGTCTTCCATATTTCCAGTGTCTCTAAACTTTCCACATAATTTATTTGTAAGCAATCTTACGTATAGCTTCCTTTGAAAGGTGTTTCTTCCCGCATCGCTTCCCTCGCCTTTTCAAGTGAACAAATCTTCCAATAATGCAATGCAAGAAGAGCATACCAGAATATTACATTAACGTAATAAATGACATGTATGAAGGGTGTACGGCAAGCATCGTGACAAATACTGGAAAGACAGAGGAAATCAAGATTGAAGTTGGTCTACTGGACGTGATTACAGAGGAGATCATTGAACAGACACCCTGGGCTATGTTGTTCGCAGATGATCTGGTGTTGTGTGATTCAGATGGAGGTAGGATAGAAGAGAGATTGGACAAATGGAGAGACAAAATGGAGAGATGTGGGCTAAAGATCAGCAGAACGAAGACGGAACACCTTCCGCCAACGGGGCTCACAGAGCCAGTGAAGATGAAAAAGTATGGGTCTCATGATAAGGTAAACCTCCCAACTGTACAAACCTTTAAGTACCTTGGCTCTGTCATAGACAAGGAGGGAGGTGTCAGTACGGAAACTGAGAACCGAGTGTCAAAGGGGTGGGCTAGGTGGAGGGAACTATATCTGGAGTGTTATAGTGTATGTGATAAGAAGGTGCCACAAAAGATGAAGGTCCTGCTCTACAAAACGGTAATTAGGCCGACACTTCTCTATGGCTGTGAAACGTGGCCACTATCGACAAGAGACGAAAGACGACTGGCAACAACGGAGATGAGAATGATTAGATGGGCAATGGGTGTAAGCAGGAGCACTGGAGGAATGAGGACATCTTGAAAGAAGCCGATGTGGAGAGGATTGTGATCATAATGAGGAGAAGATGTCTGAAGTGGTTTGGCCATGTGAAAAGAAGGACAGAATGGGAAGACATAAGAGCCACCATGGAGATGAAGATAGAGGGGAAACGAGCGAGAGGGAGGCCCTAGTTGAGATGGCAGGACACTGTGAGGAAAGATTCAAAGGCATGGCAGATGAAGGAAGAATGGACTCAGGACAGGAAGAAGTGGACGAGACTCTGCAAAACCCTCCACCCCGCACAGGGAGAAGGCGGAGAAAGGTGAGAAAGGTGAGAAAAATTAAATCTTTCAACAATGGCCTCAATCTTATTTTTCAAAACGGTCCAACATTCTGTTGCTGTTTTGTTCTTCATTAAGGTAGACAAATCTATGTATGCTAAATATGTTTTCATCTGCTTATATTTGCCTTTGTTGACGTTTCTCCTCCGTTGCCTCTTACCATTATTCCCTGATTGTACTTTTACATTAAAATGGATATGGTTATGATCACTACATTCCAGAGATTCATATACTTTCACACTATCAACTAATTCCTTCCGAGAAGATAGCAGTAAATCCAATACATTCACACCTCTGGTTACTTTCAAAACATGTTGACTAAGAAAACAGTCCTGTATTACAAGCAGAAACTGTTGGTCATCACATCCAGCATTCGTTAGTGATTTCTACTGAATATGTCCGTGATTAGAATCACCCATTACAACACATTCCCCTTTACTCATCTCCTTTGTAGCAGTGTTACGTCATCCTCTTGTCGTATGCTAGGACTACGGTAAACTAGTCATATTGTTAA